>JAHRHJ020000199.1:0-525597 GCA_019776745.2 Taxus chinensis
CCTCTTGATTTTGTGGGATCTTATTCATTTACTCCAGATTAGAATGGAAGCTTCCTTTCTAAGGGGTGGGAATGGGGTTAGATGGAATATACGCTTTGATAATTAGGGTTTAGGTAGGTCTTAGTTAGTTATGGAAACATACTAAGAATAGGTCTTAAGGTGAGGTGGATATGTGGGCATTATCCAATTAGGATATTTAAATAATAAATATTGTTAGGATAATGAATTAATTTAATTTAATTAATTAAATTACTATTAGAATGGGATGAAAGGGGCCATGATTAGGTGAATTTTTTCAAGGTATTTATTTCACAAGGGACCAAGGGGAGTGTGACCTAATTTTGGTGTCTATAGTTTTCCCCTTTTTGTTGCATAGCTTGTATTGGTAAGTAACGTTGAGAAAAATAAGATGTGGTTGCCCCATGTGTGGGTGAAGGTGATCCCCCTCAAACCAGGAATTGATGAGGAAGATGGCACAATCGGTGAGTGGTTTGATAAAAGGTGAATGTGAGGAGGAAGATGGTGGGTGACGAGGGTAAAAAGGGAAATAGGTCCACTCGAGTAATCCAGGTAATGGGTCAGGGTTAAAGGTAGTAATATTAAAATGCACACACACGGATAAACTACAGCACGATACCAGGTTGAAGAACATGTAAAATCTTCATTGTCTAAGGTCCATACATTTATCCAAACAAGGTTGAAGTGATTTTGATATCCAAGGTATAGTATATGGTTAGGAAACATGACATAGGTTAGGTGCAGGAACATTTAGGTATGTTCTGGTACACCAAAGGTTGGGTCAAGATGAGTTGTCACGGTAAAAGGCAAGGTAGGGTGAGTATGTCCACTAACACAAGTTACTGTGCCACAAGGTATAGTGGACACTTGAGGTCACATGTCACTAGTAATGTTCTAGGTCTAAGTATCTAGGTCACGACATAGGTAGGGCCAAGGTAGGGGTAAAATAACGATTCCCTGAATGAGGATGACGTGAGGGTGTATATGATAAGGTCAAGAAGATAAAGTGAAGTGTCCAAGTGAGGTGTGGGTGAGGTAAAAAAGGATTTAGGTCAAAAATTGGGGGTAGGGGGTAGGAAAAAGACTAAGCAGGTAAATTGATGATGGTTTTAAGGAACTAATGCCGGTCAAGATGGATTAACCACAGTAAGCTAGGGCACGGGACCGATGTCAGTCAATGGAAAACTATCACCGGTCAAGTCGTGTAGGGTATAAAAAGTAAAAATTACTATTTTTCTCAAATCATTTGTATTTTATCGAATTGGGAAAAATTACAAAAGAGAGAGGAAAAGGTGGAAAGTGAAAGAGTGAGATGGAGGACTGATGTGGTGAGCCACATGACTTGGGATATTTGGTTGATAGGTTGATCCATGTGTTGGGTTGGATTAATTTGATTGGTTAGAGAGTGAGATGTCATTCGGTGATGGAAAAGGAAGGAGAGGGATCAGGTGGACCACTAGTGTAGTATCCCAATGTGCCAGCATGGCAGCGGAAGTATGATGTATAGTGCCTATTTAAACAACCACTTGAGACCAAAGAAACAACCTGGGGTTAGTTAGAAAATTAGGGGATTTTTTTTTTGATTTGAAGTGTCTACAATTAAGTTGCAAGACATCGGTTTTCACTAATAGGTTCTGAAAAAAAACATGCTTACCAAAACACAAGTTTCCTTTATTAACTTATAACATGTTTACAAGGTTTAAATTTTAGGGTTACATATTTTGGTTGGGTTCAAGGAGTAATCTTATCCCCATGCCTGCTCTCTAAGAGGATCAGAAGTTCAACTATATATTTCTCATACTTAATGCTTCCAAAATTTCTCTAAACCATTTGCAATGGATAGGAAATTTTTTCACCTTTTCGGTGATATAAAGAAGTCCTCCTAACTCCAAGCAGAACTCAAGTTATGAGTGGGCGGAGTTTGGAGATCAAATTTTCCCCAAGGGGGACATATGGCAAGAGGAGGAGGAGTGTTCCTTGGGCAGGTTGGCGGGTCGTGGGGTGGCATTGGAAAATTTTCCCAACATGGGCTCAAATTCAAAATGCACACTGTACCCCTACGGGTCCGCACAAGGAAAAAAAAACAAAGAAGAAAGGAAAGGGTGGGGTGGCGGACAAAATTTGTGCTTTGCGCCCTAGGGGAAAAAAAGGAAGAAAGGATGTGTGCATCCACGCACCCACTGAAGGAGGAAAAACCAAGGTAAAATATAGACTTGCGGGCCATGGGAGGATTCTAGGAATTTTTCCCAAAGGCCCAAAAGGTGAAATTTTCCCTAAACCTCCGCCGCCACCCCATGGTGCCACGTGGCACACGTTCATTGGCCGCAGGCTGGTGGGGCCAAAACAAATAATTTTCCAAAAAAAAAATTAAAAGATAAGGATTTAAAAAGAAGCCAGGCCTCCACCATAGCCACAAGGGGACATGTGGTGCCCTCTTATTGGCTACAGGCCGGTGGAGGGAAAAGTAAAAATTTTCCCAAAATTTTTGAAAAAGTCTAAGTGGTAAAATTTTATCTGCGCCTTTGCCTCAGCCCCTGGAGGAAACATGGTAGACTCTTATTGGCTATGGGTTGGTGGAGGGAAAAGTGAAAATTTTCCTGAGCCCAAAATTTCACAAAATTTCTAAAGCAATTTTGATGGGAAACTTTTGGGTTGTGGGCCTGACAGTGAAAATTTTCCCAAATTTTCACGCTAAGGCACAAAAAATTCAACGTGACATAACTTGAAATAGAAAGCTCAGTTTTTGCAAAAAAAGGACTTATTGGAAATCTCTCGAATCCCTCTTTGTAAAAGGAACAAAAAATTTACTTTTAGATTAAGTTTTAAGGGTCAATTTTGCAAAAAGGATCTGCAGGCCTTTATTTGGCAAATTGGCTAATTCCAACTTATAATTTTGGTAAAATTTGAAGTCCTTTACTCAACATGTCAAATAGACATGGAGGATCAGTCTAGGGAGGGTTTAGAGTGCTTTAGTTTAGTTTATTTGTCGAATTTGTTCAAGGTTACATTTTTTTGGCAATAGACAGGAAAATGATTGTGCAAGCTCCAAATTGAAATTTATTAAGTTTTGGAGGTTCATTCTTGACTGTTAGAGTGAATTATAGTTCCTTAGGTCTTCCTAAATGTGAATTTAAAAGTTTCATAACTTATTGTTGAGTATAAGTCTGAACTGCTCATTTTAATTAAAATGTGCATTGCTAGATTTAAGTTTTAAAACAGTGAGTTATTTCTTTTAAATTGATTTAGAAATTTATTTTTTGAATGTGCATATGATTCTGACTTAATAAAATACAATGATTATCAAATAACCATTCATTTCTAAATGAAACTACATATCTGATTCCAGTTTTAATATACATTTTGCAAGGAAATAACATTGACTTTCATTCCATATGCATTCTTTTTTCTTTTCTTTTTCAAACAACAATCAATTTTGAACAATAATTCAAATCAATTGTGTAATACACCTTAGAGAAGGGAATGCATTCTTCATTGATCCTCAATACACTTTTACAACTTTCCTTTCTATTTGATTTCAAATACAATACATATAATAACAACTTTGTTTCTTATTCCTTTTCAAAACAAAGATATCATTCTTGGACAACAATTTGAATCTAGTGGACATTACAATTTTGAAAAAAACTACTTCAATCCTTTATTCATAATTCCACAACACTTTTACAACTTGTCACTTTTCCAATTTGAATTGGTTTCAAATTTCCAAATACAAAGTATGAAGCATCATTCACATTTTCTTTCCAAGTAAAATAGAGAAATATAATTCTTCTTGTGCATTTCTTAACTCAATTTAAATCTTCCATCTACATTGCAACAACTTCACGTCACAATTAATATACATCTTATCCAATCAAGGTGGGAAAGGTTACATTTAATTTACTCAAAATAAATGATTGTCAAACTATGAAATTTCTTCTCCAAATAGTAACATGCTTGTTTCTTCTTCTTTACAACTTTGATCACAACAAGGAAAGGGGAAAGGAAACTCTCTCCACCCAACCAAGACATCCAATGATAAATGAGAAGCCATCCTTCCCCATTGGCCCCTGATCCCCAACCATATTTAGATGGATCATGAATAACAACACATGGCAACAAAGGCTTCTATCACATACAAGCAACATTCACATTGTATATAATCAACCAAATGCACAGTTCACAATAAGAAAATATTTCCCAACTGCATTTGAAACATTTCATATGACACATAGGCTTAATCAAGCAAGCCAACAAGAATAAGGACTATGGGGAACTCCTTATGCCTCCCAATTTTGAATTAGGCATCCACCAAAATGCATACCGCTAATAATCATATCAACCCCTTAAACCTTATATCTCCCAACCCCTCCGTATGCCCCCCCCTCCCCAAGTTCATCCCTTATTTCCCCCCCATAGTAAGAAATGCAAGCATTTTCTTTTCCAAGGTGGATCCCAAACCAAAATCCCTCCACAAAAAAATTGTGCCATTGGCAATCCGTTATTCCCCCCATAGGAAATCCCCATATCCTTCTCCTACACCATGCCCTAAGCATGCTACCAAACCAACCAAGAATGCAAACATAAACACCATTCACAAATACATGCAAAAGAAGGAAAACATTTAAAAATACAGCTCGAGATGCCCTACCTCTCCATAATGGAGTTTGTTTCAAGCTCACAAGCTTTCCACAATTTCAAAGTGTTGTCCAAAACCAGCAAGTATAAGCAAGAAAAAATACTCCAAGCTCTTCCTCAAACAAGCTCCAAAAGAAAGACACAAAAAATGCATCCCCAAGAGGAAATAACAAAGTTTCAACAACCTCCAAACTGAGCAAGAAGCTTCACTTTTATAGGAAAGGAAAGAAAGAGGATGGTGTGGATCCAAGTTGTATGCCACATCATTTTTCCTCATCCCCAAGAGGAAATCAACAAAAAAAAAACAAATCACAATAAATTAAACATGACGAAATCACTTACATACTCCAATTCAACCCATACTCCAAAAGGACCAAATTAAAAACATGTAAGGGAAGTGCAATTAAAAATTACATATTGGTCACCTCAAAACACATATAAATGCCTAAATTTAACCTCCAAACCATAGGCATGGTTAGTGGATCATTTTAAGAGGTGTGGGACAAGTTAACTTGTCCCACAAGCCTCCAAATTTGGCCTCCCAGGTCAAATTCGAATTCCATAAAGATGGAGTGCTAGGACCTTCCAAAATCTACCTTACATACTCTTACAATCTCTTCACACATTCTTCCATGAGAACTTACACAACTCTTCCAACATTAATATCTAGACAACAACTTATTAATTACATTCCACATCCCAATTTAATTTAAATAAAATTTTACTATATGACTATCACATTAATCTTCCACATTTAAATTAATTAAAAGAAGGAACACATTACAATAAAGTACATACAACAATAATAAAAAAGGAACACATAAATAAAAAACTTTTCCCATGGTCACATATAATGGAAACTCACCCATGGGGAATTCCTAACATAACACAAACACAAACTCATAACACTGTTGCCATGGTGACCTGGTGATTTCACCCAAAATTTTCAATATGGTTTATCTCCAGTCCCCAACATTGTGTGATTTTTAACCTGCAGAATGCAAATACCTCCTTTGGCCTCGGTTGGCCATATCAGAACATGCCAAAATGATAGAAAAAATATCCTCAAAATCATCCAAACACAAAGATCACAACAATATCAATAATTTTCAACATTATCATTTTTAATTAAATAAATAACTATATCATCACTCAAAATCTACCCATACAGACTCTACTCAAATATCCAATATCATACGTCCAAATCAACATCATAATATGTCCATGTCAAACACTATATCATTATGCATAATAAACTGAATCCAGACTAATAATAATCCATGATCTAACATTAACCATCATACTGACACTCAAAACATAATAGGTCCATAATACGATTCAATAGTATCCTAAAAGTGTCAAGGGAAGTGGGCAACCTACATCCCCCTCCCCTTAGACTCGACTTCTCCTAGAAGTCACCTACAACAATGTGGAAATTACACTCATAATACTATGGCATCCACCTAAGTTTTTGTAGTATCATCATACTGTCCCACTACACCCACACCTGATCAATCTCTCTACCTCAAAGGCCCACAGTCTTGCAATCTATGATACGGATGGTTCTCCACGTCACCTACCCCTGACTCCTACACCTATAATGATGTCCAGTCCAAACACAGGAGAAGGACTCTACAATTGTACCTCCTAAGGACAGAACCATGAAACACATCACTGTATGCGAGAGAAGCTGGGATGGCAACGCTAGCTGGTAGGCCCAAAGGGCCTATACACTCGAAGACCCTCAAAAGGACAACAAAGCTAGGAGCTAACTTAGCAACTTTTCCATACTAGATAGGATCTTATGTGGTCTAACACGAGGAAAAAAACCTTCATCCACATAAAGCTTATGATCAATCCTATGTTGATCTACATAATTCTTCTGCCTGTCCTGTGCCTCCTATAATATCTTCCTGATCAACACTACCTGCTGATCCATGTCCTACAAAAGAATTGGTTGAAGTGATACTTTATCCTCTAACCTATCCCAGCTAAGGGGTGTCCTGCACTCTCTACCATATAATGCCTGAAAAGGAGCCATGCCTATAGAACTCTGAAAAACTATTATTGTAGGAAAACTCCACTAAGTACAGGTACTCCTCCCACTTAGAATGTTGATCCATCACGTACATCCTGAGCATATCCTCCAAAATCTGATTCACTCACTCGGTCTGTCCATCTATCTCAGGATGATATGTTGTGCTGAAATTAATCCTCATCCCGAGGACATACTACATGGTAGTCCAGAAATGTGAAGTGTACAAAGGATCGCGGTCACAAATGATCTTCCACGGGATCTCGTGCAACCTGAAAATCTCATCCAAATATACTCATGCCACTGCTCTAGCTATATAAGTGGTCTTCAGTGGAGAAAAGTGAGCCACTTTTGTCAATTTATCAACCGTGACCATAATGGCATCGTGGTGATATCTCGACATAGGTAGTCCAACAATGAAATCCATGGAAATGGTGTCCCACTTCCATTCTGGTATGGCATGAGGATAAAGAAGACTTGCTGGATGTTGATGCTCATCCTTAACCCTCTGGCACTCTAAATACTGTGACACAAACTAAGCCATGTCTTGATGAATTCCTCTCCAGTGATACAACTACCTCAATGTAGCATGCATCTTCTTCACCCCAGGATGGGCTGAATAGGGTGCACGATGTGCCTCTACCAAGATGTCCTACCTCAAGCCTCCATCTTTGGGAACATATATCCTACCTCTGTGTCTAAGAATACCATTTGCCTCCAAGGTGAAACCATCAAAATTCCCCTCAAGGGGTCTTTGTGACTCTATCTCTACTCGTACTATCATGTAGAAGTTGTCAAGAGGAAGCTGCTGAAGAATCCTACTCCATAAATCTGTGCTCACTATAGTGGCCATAGCCACATGTCTCCATCTGTTGAGAGCGTCTGCTACCACATTCTCCTTCCCCTTCACATGCTCTATCTCCATGTCATACTCACAAAGAAACTCCATCCAATGCCACTGACGAGCATTTAGATTGGGCTACGTGAAGAGGTGGTGAAGACTCAAATGATCTATCCTGAGTGTGAATCTCCATCCAAGAAGAAAATGTCTCCATCTAACCAAAGCATGCACAACTACCACAAGCTCAAGATCATGGGTAGGATAATTAAGCTCATTATCCTTGAGTTTACGAGACTCAAAAGCTACAACCCTGCCATCTTGCATCAACACACCTCCAAGCCCTACTAAAGAAGCATCTGTGCAAACAAAGAACTCACCCTGTGGATCCGGGCACTACAAGAATGGGTGTTGTAGTGAGGCACTCCTTCAGTTTTCTGAAGGCCTACTCACATCTTTCATCCAAATAAACTTCTTCCCTTTCCTCTGAAGGGAAGTGATAGGGTGAGAAATCCGAGAGAAGTCCTAAACAAATCTCCTATAATATCATGCTAAACCCATGAAGTTGTGCACCTCAATCACTGTAGTGGGTGTTAGCCAATCCATAATGGCTCTAATCTTGGAAGGATTGACTGCGATACCTTCCCCAAAAATAATATGACCCAAATACTACACCTCTGTCTGGAAGAAAGCACACTTCTCCAAGTTCCCATAAAGCTACTGCTCATGAAGACACTGAAGAACCTGTCAAAGGTGCCCCTCGTGCTCCTCACGTGTACGTGAGTATATCAAGATGTCATCTAGGAAGATGAGCATGAAGTGATCTAAAAAGGTTCTGAATACCCCATTCATCAAACTCATAAACACTGCAGGGGCATTCGTCAAACCAAAAGGCACCACTGTTAACTCATAGTGTCCATATCTTGTGTGGAAGGTGGTCTTATGAATGTCCACCTCTGAAATCCTCAACTAATGGTAGATGAACTTGAGATCAATCTTAGAGAACACCGTGGCTCCCTTCATCTTATCAAACAAGTCATCAGTACGAGGAAGAGGGTAACGATTCTTGATCATCACTTTGTTCAACTGGTAGTAATCAATACATAACCACAAGGATCCATCCTTCTTCTTCAGAAAATCACCATTGCACCCCAAGGGGATACACTAGGATGGATAAGGCCTTTCTCCAAAAGGCCCTCAAGCTACAACTTGAGCTCACAGAGCTCTGGGGTGGTCATCTGATAAGGTTCCTGTGAGATAGGCTCTACTCCTAGGACTAGGTCTATATGGAAATCAATCTCACGGAGGTGGCATCCCTGGTAGCTCCCCTGGAAATACATTGGAAAACTCTCTCAAGATGGGATGATCATCTAGTGATGGTCCACTAGACCCATCCTCTAGCTTATCACTGACTGTAACAGCATACATTTGACAACCCCATCGCACACACCGCTTAAGCTACATAGCGGAAATGGTGTGAATAGAAACGGGTCTCTGACCCTGAGATCACCGAATCAACTCCAAATCATCTACACAAGATATAGTCTTATGATAACAATCCATCCTGGCCCTATGTGTAGATAACCAATCCATACCTAATATGACTCCATACGAGCCCAAAGGAAGAATACGAAGATCTGAGGTGGTGGTGAAAGGTCCTAAATCCACAACACACTCCTTAACTAAGGATTCCACAGAGATCTTGGCCCCAGAAGCCATCTTGACATCCCAACTAAGACCCTACCTAACTGCCACCAGCCTGCATCGCTCTACTAAAGATGGTGCAATGAAAGAATCAGAAGAACCATAATCAAACAATACAGAGGTAGGAATACCACCAATGCTACCTGTGGTCTTAATGACTGTGCTTTGGTGCTCTACCTAGTGGTTCTCAACCACTGCATAAATCCTATGGCTACGTCCCATGTCACCAACTATCAGCTCAGAAACCAGTGCCTTACCCTTGTTAGGGTTCTGAGGGAAATCTCTCCAAAAATGTTCCAACTACTCCACATCCAAAGCAACCACCTGATCCTCTCCAAGGAGCAGCACCTCCAGTAGGTGCCCTAGAAGCCTATGGTGTGGATCCTGATGATCTGGCTATGGTCTATTCTATGGCCTCTACTAGCGAGCTCTTGTTGACTGAGCTCTAGGTCCACCCTGTGTCCTGATGGGACCCCTAGGAGGAGGCCCCATGCTCTGACCTCTCTATGCATCAACTCTCTATGGAGGTCTATATGGTGGGTGAGACTGCTGCTACTGCTACTGTTGTGGCCTAAAGGATGACTGTGCTGAATGTTGACCACCACAAGGAAGAGGTACTGAACCTCTCGATCTACCATCCTGCATCTACTGAATGTGGCTCCTGACTCAGTCTCTAGCCTGTTGGGTTTTACCCCGAGTCTCCTCTGTAGTATAGGCCTTCTCGATGGCCTCTGCTAATGTCTATGGGTAGTGAATCTGAACTACACCTCCAATGTCAAATTCAGGCCCCTAGATGAACTTTTGAATCCACACCTTCTCATCATGCCTATACTCTACATATTGAAGTAGATCTAGAAATCTACTCTCATACTCTGCTACAGAAAGGGTAGCCTGTCGAAGGTCATGGAACTCATCAATCCTCTACTGGATGAACCTCCGTGATAGATACCTACTCCTAAATCTCTCCTCAAATAGCTCCCAAGTCATTGTCTCTAAATCTACATGGAGCTTCTACTCCTCTGTCCTCCACCATACTCCTGCTCCATCTCTCAGTAGATGGATCGCAACATGAGCTTTCATGTTGCTAGAACAAGGACAAAGCTTGAAGCAACCTCTCAAGCTCACTAGCCAGGCCTCTCCTGAAATCCACCTATATCACCTGAGTAATGTGAGGGTCTAAGCTTCAGGATCTCCCTGATGTGATCCACTGCTATGGTCTATCGGCCTCTAGGCCTCTCTGCAAGCTCATCCCTAAGCCTAGGGCTCTGAGACCTCTCTCTATGCTCTGGAACTCTGTCACCCTATCTCCTAGGTGGTGATCCACTCTGACTGACTCTGCATGGGATTTCTCTCCTCTATGCTCCTCACTGAGTGGGGGAGGTGCATGTCCCTCAATAGAAGAAACTCTATCATGTCTTCTTGAGTTCCCTCCTACTGATCCTCCGCGTAGAGCGGCATTAACATCCTGAAGGGTCTTTAAAATATGAGGGTAGAATAACTACTACACCCTGATCCCGTGGTGGCGGTGGTGGTGGTGGTGGTGACTCTAGGTCTCTGTGAATGTTCCTCTCACTCTGTCTAAGACTCCTACATAGACCAAAGTGAGAGTTAGTTCATTACTTCAAGCCCTCTTATTCAGTTTATAAGTTTACTATCATGTTCAATTTTCAACTAGTTCTATTTTCTAGATTAACAGGTTTACTAGTTTTAAAGTTTCAAGTCTCAATTTTCTAGTGTGCCCAATGGTCCAAGCCTTTGAACCACTACTCTGATACCAAGTGTAATGCCCGCTTCAAACTACCACTTGAGACCAAGAAACAACTAGGTTTAGCTAGGAAAATTATGGAATAATTTTTTTTTTGTTAAGGGTGTTTGCAAGGAAGGTTACAAGGTCATAGTTAGCACAAAATAGGTTTAGGTTAATAGTCAAGATTGACTTGCAAAATGATTCTACAACATCTCACAACAAGGCACAAGGTCAAACAAGGGATTAAATTCATCACTTAGGTTAGGAGAGTAATTTCTCACTCCTCTCTGCCCTAACAGGCTTACAGGGTTCAACTTGATTTTTCACACACTTTAGTCATCAAAACTTTCCTAAATCATGCTCATTGGATAGGAAATTTTCTCACCTTTCCAACCATATAAAGAAGTCCTTCTAACTCCTTGTAAAACTCAAGTTATGGGCTAGCGGAGTTTTGGGGTGAAATTTTCCCTCTTGAGCGCAAAAGTGCAAATCTCCTCCACGCGCCCACGGGTCTGATTGGGGGGGGACACATGGTGCACTTCTTGGTTGGCATGTAAGGGGAAAATTAGAGTGGGAAAAAAAGGGAGAATTTAGGATTTTGGGAAATTAGGCCAAAATCCCAAAGGAAAAATTAGACATGCATCTCTGCCAAGGAGAAAATCCATGCCACGTGTCAGCACGTGATTGGACGAGCCCAGCGGGTCGCAGGGAAAAATATGAAATTTTTCCCAAGTCCAAAAAACCAAATTTTCTAAAGGAAAAATTTTCCTTTCCTCCTTGCCATCACAAAAGGCCACGTGGCATCCTGTGATTGGATGTGGGTTACGGAGTGGTGGAGTGAATTAAAATTTTGTGCCAAAAGGTGTTAAAAGTCAAAAAGACTTGCGCAGGCCCGTGCGTCCATTTAGGACACGTGTCAGCACCTGATTGGTTGCGGGGTGCGGGGCCACGGAGAAAAAGGTGAAATTTTTCCAAAAGGTTAAAATGATTTAGTTTTCAAATTTTATCCACGTGCGCCCACCAAGCCACTTGTCAGCACATGATTGGCTGCGGGGCCGTGGGGAAAAATGGGAAAAGTTTCCCAAGGTTAAATTTTCAAAAAAGTTAAGTTTTCAAAAAGGTCCACCCCTTCAAAGTGCCACATGGTGACACATGATTGGCTGAGAGTTTTCCGAGGCTACAGTCTTTTTGGGGAAATTTTTCCAAAGTTCAAATTTTGATTTTAATATAGTTAGATTTATTTTTGGATGGCCATTTTGAAGTAAAAACTTCAAATGGCCATAACGTTTGATAGGAAACTCCATTTTTGGAAAACAAGGACTTTCCAGAAATCTCTCGGAGTCCTCTTTGCACAAAAATCATTAATTTTTGATTTTGATGAAGTTTTGAAGGTTCAATTTTAAGAAATTGATCTGCAGGTTTAAATTCAAAACTGGCAATTTTTCCAACTTGTCAATTTGATTAAATTTGAACTCCTCCTTCTTCTCAACATGTCAAATTGAACATGGAGGATGATATCTAGGGAAGTTTTAGAGTATTTTTAGTGAAGTCAATTTTTCCATTGAAGTGCAAGGTTGCATTTTTCCGGCAATTGACAGAAAAATGGACTGTGCAAGTTCCTAAAATTGAAATTCATTAAGTTTTAGGGATTCATTCTTGACTGTTTTAGTCAAATTAGAGTTCCTTAGAGTCTTCCTAATGTGAATTCAAAGTTTTATAACTTATTGTTGAGTATAAGTCTGAACTGTCTCATTTATTAATAACACATGAATTGTAAAAAGAATGAAGTTTTTTCATTAACTGTTTTCTTTAAGTCTGCATGCCAATTTAACTTTTAAAAATGTGTATAGTTGATCTAATTCTTGTCAAAACAATTTCTTATTAAGTATTCTATCATTCAAAAGTTAGATTACACATTTAGATTTCAATTTCAATATACATGCAAGGAATACAATGTTGTCCATTTTCCACACGCATTCTTCCTTTTCAAAACAGAGAATTAAAACACAACAACAATTAAATTGCAATATAACAATGCAAGTTGAGAAAGAGAGGAACTTTCATTATTGATTTCCAGCAATAACACATTACAACTTATTTCTTTCTTTGAATTACAAAATACAAATTTACAAACTGTATGACATTCTTTTCAAAATAGAGAATGGAATAATAACTCTTTACATTTTCTAATGAATCTCAATATTTCCTTTACAATACAAGGTGCCTTCTTATTAAAAATAATGATACAATTCATCCACTTCAAGTGGGAAAATAACAATGAAATTTCTCAAAGGATGGGAATGTCAAACTATATTTTCTCCAAGCTCCAAAATAGCAGCATGCTGATTTCTTCTTCTTTGCAACTTGATCACAACAAGGAAGGGGGAAAGGCAACGCTCTCCACCCAACCAAGACATCCAATGGAAAGGAGAAGCCATCTTTCCCCATAGGCCCCTGAGCCCTAACCATATTGAAATGGAGAATGAACATCAACACATGGCAACAAGGCTTCTAACACAAAAAACAACATTCCTTTCACATGCATAACACAACAAGAAATACAGTCCAAACAAAGACAGCAGTTCACCACTGCAATAAGAATCATTCACACAATACATAGGCTTGATCAAGCAAGCCATCAAGAGCAAGAACTATGGGGAACTCCTTATGCCTCCCAATTTGGAATTGGGCATCCACCAAAATACATACCGCCAATAAACATATCAACCCATAAACCTTATATCTCCCAACCCCTCCTTATTCCCCCCCAAAGTTTATCCCTTATGCCCCCCCCCCATAGTAAGAAATGCAAGCAATTTCTTTTCCAAGGTGGATCCCAAACCAAAAACTCCCTCCACAATAAAATAAGTGCCATTGGCAATCCCTTATGCCCCCCATATAAGATCCCCATAGTCTTCTCCTACACCTTGCCCTAAGCAAACTACCCAACCAGCCATGAATACACAACACAATCACCATTTCATTCATGCAAGAAAAGGAAAAAACATTTAAAAATAGCTCAAGATCCTACCTCTCCATAGTGGAGAGTTTGTTCCAAAATCACAAGCTTTCCCAATGCTCAGTACAGTCCAAAAACAGTCCCAAAACCAGCAAGGTATAAGCAAGCAACAAAGGTTTCCAACTCCTCCACAAAGCAAGCTCCAAAACAACAATCAAAAAAAATACGACCCAAGAAGGAAATAACAAAGTTTCAACAACCCCCAAACAAGCAAGAAGCTTCAATTTTATAGGAAGGGAAAGAGAGAGGATGATGTGGATCCAAGTGGGATGCCACATCATTTTTACTCAACCCCAAGAGGAAATCAACATCAACAAACAAATCACAATAAATAAGAGATGACAAAAAACTTACACACTCAAAACAACCCATACTCCAAAAGGACTGAATTAAAAATATGTAAGGGAAGTGCAATAAAAACTTACAAATAGTCATTTCAAAATGCATTATAAATGCTTA
The DNA here is from genome assembly GCA_019776745.2 of Taxus chinensis. Lineage (NCBI taxonomy): Eukaryota > Viridiplantae > Streptophyta > Pinopsida > Cupressales > Taxaceae > Taxus > Taxus chinensis. Next base: position 14,456 of record JAHRHJ020000199.1, read on the forward strand.
TATTTACCCTCCAAACCATAGGCATGGTTGGTGGATGATTTTAAGAGGTGTGGGACAAGTTTAACTTGTCCCACAAGCCTCCAAATTTGGCCTCCAAGGACAAATTCGAATTTCATAAAAGATGGAGTGTTCTGACACTTCCAAAATCTGACTTACACAAACTTTCACATCTCTTACATCCTTTCTTACACATTCTTACAACATATCTATGACTTACACACATAATGATTTATTTATTTCTTACATAACAACATTAATTATCTAAGACAACAACTTTATTAATTACATTCCACATCCCAATTAAATTTAAATAAAATTTAACTATATGACATTAAAATCTATCACATTTAAATTAAATAATAAAGAAGAACACATTACAAATAAAATACATACAACAATAATAAAAAAGGAACACATAAATAAAACACATATATCCCATGGTCACATATAATGGAGATCCCCCCATGGGAAATCCTAACATAACTCAACACACAAACAAACAATACAGTTGCCATGGTGACCTTGTTGATTTCACCCAGAATTTCAATATGGTTAGTCTCTAGTCCCTCAACATTGATGTGATATTTTAACTTGCAAAATAATAATACCTCCTTTTGCCTCGTGGCCATATCAAAACATCCAAAATGATATAAGCAACATATAAATATCAAATCCAATCACAACAATATCAAGAATTCAACATTATCATTTTAAATTCAATTTTGCCACTATATCATCATCCAATGAATCTCTATACTAGAGCTACTCATAATATCAAATGTCACATGTCTAAAATCAACATCAATAACCTGTCCATATCAAGTAGTATATCATCATCCATAATAATAATGTCCAATAATCATCATGCATGCTAACTGAATCAAGGTCCATAATAATCCATGATCTAACATATACACATCATACTAAGTCAAAGCATAATAATGTCCAAAATGAGCACCAACAAATGTCACTGGCATAGTTATTATTGTTGTTGATTTCATGTGTGTGCGTACCCAACATCATCATCACTTTATTACACCTAAGGCCAATCTATCCATTCATGTTGTTCCCATTCTTTCATACTTTTTCTCAAATCATCATTCGGATCCCACACGCCTTTAATCAACAGTCCCTCACATGTATCATCTTGGCAACTCAGTCTACTACATGTAAGGGGCTATGACATCCACTAAAACTTGAGGAATATGTAGATGTCTAATTAGGAACATTGAAGTAATGCACTAGATCGCAACAACTAGGAGTGGCATCAAATTGAAAAAATTATTAGTAGACTCTTTAGGATGCTCATCAGCAAGGAGGATTTATTTTAGAGGAAAAACTACCACTCCATCATATTTTCACTGATGAAGATTTTCATGATGACCCCTTTTGCTGAAAAGTAATAAATGTGCTCCGTTTAGGATCATTACTGTCCAATTATTAGTACTACTTGTAGTTTAAAAGATATCCTCATTGATAAGGATCTGTTGTAAATTTATTGCATGCATTCTCTTTTTAAAGCCAACTAGGTCATTAAGCGATAATTTAAATTCTAAAAAGATATACCCTCATTCAGGTATTATGATTCTACCACTTACTCATGCTAAGAAATATCTCATTACATATTTCATGTTGGGCATAAGACTAATTCTGGGATCGAATTCTATGTTATTGATGGCTCCTTCTAGTTTCCAAATCTCTTGTTAGGTAGGGCCCTTGGATTCACGCAATGCATGTAGTTTATCCCATCTAGTATTCATCAGTGTGTCAAGTTCTTTACATGATGGTTATGAACATACTATCACTGTCAATCCATAAGCCTATTCAAAAATTATAGCATATACCCCATTACTTCTATGCCTATACCACACTCGCATGTACATTTTCCATATAAAATCCTTGACATATATGACATTGGTCAGCCCTAGAACTGTTTCTTTGAATCTCCTTTCTACCGCTCTCCATGCTCTAGTTATCTATATTCGCACTACGGTTATTATTTCACCTACAATACTCATCTCCTATTAATGGTCCCCTTCTCCACTTGTTATGGCACCCCTCTATTACTTAACCTACAGTGGCAGCATCCCAACATACTTGATAGTGTTTACACAACATGATAATGTTCACACAAATGATTCTGAGGATTTCTGATGACGAATTTGATGTTATTGCACTTATGGATGAAGCATTAACACAAACTCGATTTTACTCCTCTTGGCGTAAATTAATCTTATTTTGAAGAAACTTTTGTGGTCGATGGCCCAGGTGAATATAGTTTCAAGACCCCTCTACTATTGTTATGGTAGTATACTCGGGGGTCTGTAAATAGTGTGGATGTTATTTCCTCTTCTCCTCCACGGGTTAGAGCTCCATTCCCTCCTTTTACTTTGCACATTATTCATCAACTAGGGCCTTTTGGCAATACATCCCTATCGATTATTTACTTACTTAAACACTAGTTTTGTACATGTGATAGTTTGGTTATGTTTGGCATGACCACTTAATGACATATTACCAATGCTTCATTCGCCACATATTTAGCATGGTTATTTCTACATTATGGTAGCTAAAATGGGCATTGTGTATGCCTTTCATTTAACGGTCCTTCGTTGCACGTTCCCCTTGTGACTCTCCACCCACACTTGGACAATCATAGCTTGACTATATTGGTGGTATAGTAGATGCACATCAGTCTTTGCTTACACTTTTCCTATGCTTTTTGGCACTATCTCTCTTCATAGTGATTCATTCTTTTTGGCTTATGTTCCAAATATTTCTCGTTGACATGCTCATGGTTGTCCACCAATTGCTTTTACAGATGAAGAGTATGACATGAATTTGTATACACTTCACCAAAATGGGTCCCTATATGATCCTCCCCACTCTATAGCTTATTAGGTTTCTGATGTTGATCCACATAGGTTTTGATCATGACAACAAAAATCACCTTCAATCATGGCACATAGTCATCTCCTCAGTCATATAATTGGGGGGAATTACACTTAACCTTCTAACCCCACCTCATTTTAGGATAGTTACATTTATCATTGTTGCATTTTCATACACTCATTAGGCATACTCACCCTACATCTTAACATCATCATTACCCGATGACACACTCGTGTGCTTCAGTTCACACTTGACTATTACACATGAACTCCACACACTACACTATAGGAATTACACATTTCATTTCATCATGCATCATGCATCTTACACCATCCATTCTACATTTAGTTTACAACATCTTAACATTTGTGCATTTACACATCATATACTTTTCATCACATATGGGTCTAGAATTACATCATTCTACATACTGCATTAATAATCTATCTACATACATTACATGTTGTTCTACACATATCACATTACATTCTACACATCGTGTTTTTACACATTTCACTCATCACATGGTCATCTCTCATCCTATATTGTCTTCTACGCACTGCACTCACTACCAGATGACGCTCTTTAGTTCCTTTACCCATACTCGACTGCCAAGGGTTTACAAATCAAATGGACCTTACACTCATCCCACATTTTTTATTTGCCCTTTCATCATGAGAGAATCCTAGGCTAGTGACATACGCTTTAGGTTAAATCTTCACCTATTCTATCTTTTGTAGTGGTATACACCTTAGGTTACATCAGCACTCCCTCTATTTCATTTTTGTAGTGATATACGTTTAGGGATAAATCATCACTCATCCATTAATATTATAGTGATATACACTTAGGATAAATCATCACTTATAGATTCATTTGGTCATGATATATGCTTAAACGGTAAGGTTGGAACAAACTTCTCCTATATGTCGCATATCATCATCATTCGCCACAACACATTAGACATGACACACACTACTCGATGATTTCCCAATGACACACTCTCATTTACGGTTCATTCTTGACTACTGAGGGGGAAAAAAATGAACCTCACTACATACATTTCCATTCACTTGGGGGGCACGCGGCTCTTGTCACTCCATTTTGCATTCCATTTCATCCATCCACATCATACTGCATATTATGGTTGTTTTTATTCTTTCTTAGTTTTGCTTGTTCATGGTCACTTTACTACACATGTTAGTTCAATTACTTGTATGCCATTTATCTAAATCATCCACACATGCATGTTCACATCTTTTTTTAGTTGTGATCATAGATACAAGTCTCTTACATGTAGCATGGATACTCACCTTCTACCCTTCCTACACTAGTCATTGGGGGCATCCACATTCATCTCTTATAGGTGTTATTGTTTTATTTTGTACTTAGCACTTTACATTACTTGCTTATACACACTTTTGAAAAACTAGTTATCTTCCTAACATGCTAATGGGTGCTTCATGTACAACATTTTTTATGCAAGGATATTTGTTTCCATATTTGTTTGCTACATTGTTTACTCTTGTTTGTCTTTGTTTGCAAGCCTTCCCTTTGTTTGATGTGCACACTTGGTTTCTTGTTTGCAGCCATGAAAACCTTGCGTGTCTTGTGACATCAAGAGTGATGTCCCATATTTGCAACCCACTTTTTGTGGCTTATTTTTTCTTCTTACATGTTTACTATATTTTTTGATAGCTTTTACACTATTTGCATAGCTTACACATCATTTTCCATATACATGCATGTTTGTTTACACTTGTATTTGGCTAGCCTTCTTGTTTGTGCACACCTTGGTTTTTACCAAGCACTTTACAAGGTTACATTATACATGCTACTGGTCCTCTTTTGGGTACACATTCTCGTATCAGTGACATTGCATGCACCCCCAAAGAGGGGGGCATCACTTGGGGGTTTTACATAATAACACAAAGATTCTACACTGATTCAGTTTAGTTATATACGACAAGTGGGTTCAAACCAATCTAAGAACCCCATACACAATGCATTTTACAGAACATGGTGTCCTTAGCATTCTGGGAAGTAGTTATAGTCTTGAGGGTTATAGTGGGTCTGCCTCTCTACATTACTTCGGCTAGTGGCATTGGATCACCTAGAAAACTAGGACATAAAAAGATCTCTACACACACATTTAGGGAAGCAATTAGAGCTTGGAGGACACAAAACATTTCCTCCCTACGCTTCTTCAGCCTTCGACATGAGATCGCCCTAAAAATCACAGTATAGGATATCCTTTTACACTCTCTTTCTCGGCATGGATCAAGTACACATGTTCCATTTGCAGTTTCCATTTACACTTTTTCATTAGCATACTTTACATTTACACGTGTCTTTTGCATTGTGTTTTTACACATACATACATACATACATGAATACATATTTGATTACTTGATTGTTTTCTCCTTGCAGGTCTGGTCGTATGAGAAAAAAGTAGTCAAATGGGGGTAATAACAATGCTTCATGACACCACATACTTTACTAACCATGTAAGTAAATTACACACCACAACAGCTACATACGTGTTTCACCCTAGGTTCACTTTCATTACTTTTTCTTTTCACATTTTTCATCTTTAGTTTCCTCACTCCTCCATCTTTTTGTCATTCCATGATTTTTCTATTCCTTCGTCATAGTTCTACTACACTTCTTCATGGAAATTAGGTACGCATCTCTATCTAATTTATGTTACTGAGCTTTCCACTCACCAACATAAAGTGGGGGCAAAATGTAGACACAAAATCATGCACTTTAGACATTATTTATCCCGATCTCATACTACTATTCATAATCTTATTGAGTAAATAAAGTCTTAATTAACCCCCATCCCTTGGCCATCTTGTTTATTTTATTTTATCATTTGTGATCTATTACACCCATATGCCCAGCCATTTTCTATCATCTTGTGTTATTTTAGCCTCGACTGGGGTGCCTAGATTAGTACTGGTGTTCCTGTGGGCACCTTGGTCCCACCAGGGGTGCCCCGGTCCTTTTTGTACTTTCCCTCCACTTTTTGGGCCTCTTCTAGTTGTTTGACATCTTTATATTTCTTTTGGTTGGCCTTTTCAATGTTAATTATGAAATTAGATCAAGATAACCCTATAAATATAAAGTTATGAGACCATAATGAGGGACCTAGAATCACTTACTACTATCACTCATCTAGAGTTGCATCCATCTATTGCATTTGCATCCACATAGCTCCATCATCAAGGCACAAGATAGGACATCTACATCACACTTAATAGGGGGAGGGATTCTATTCTATTCCATGCACACATTCTATTACATTTTCTACATTTAGTTATTGCTCGCTACTTCACAAAGTGCAACTAGCACAAGAGCACCTAGGGCACAACATGCACACACACACCAGAACTACATTTGAGTCTGAAATGTAGTGCAACACTCAGTTAGTAAGCCCATTATTGTGGTAGCTGAGGTCAGTTCGACCCATTCATTTGCATCTTTCTTTTTTTAGGGTTTTGATACTTCTTTTGGTCTTTTGCAGTCCTTCTCATCATCTTGGTGACATCTGACATAAGACAATGAATTTGATGCAACATAAAGTAAATATTTTAGATCACCTTTCATCTCTATGAATACTAGTTTTAGATCTTTTACGTAGACTAGGGAACCCGCAAGTGCCCCAGTCCCTCTCCAGGCACTCCATTCTAGACAGATCCTCCATATCCCCCCTTTTCAGAGCTCTTGTACAACCATTCCTGCTTTATGATTTTCCATCCATCATTGTGTTATTGTCTTATAAGCATTTTTTATTCAACTAAGTTATTTCCTCTTCCTTCTTGTATATTAGGGTTAGCATTTCCTTTTACATAGTTGATTAGATCATTTACATACTTCTTTACTGATTTTTATTTACTTTACTACAATTTTTTATAGCTTAGATTAACTACCCCCACATTTACTATATTTTAGTTAATCAATCTAAATATCACCTCCCAAGTCTCTATAAAATCTTATGCTTAATAGCATTCCAAAATATGTCAAGATTTCCGCTACTAAGATGGTTAACAGAACCATCTTGTCCAAAAATTCAGCGAGAGCTACTTATGCATCTTTGATTTTCCCTACTAGTGGAATCTCTTTGGACTCCATAGAATAGAAAGATCTAGTTACTCATGTCAAGGTAATTCCAAAAGCGTTAAAAAAAATTATTAGCATTATATTATCTGAAGCACCTGAGTCTATTATACAATTTTTCAATTGGATGCCTTTGATCAGGAGGGAAAGATAAAATGGCCCATCTTTGTTATTCTTGGATGCACTCAAGGAAAGCATGTTCTGCAATGGAGGCATAGGTGGTATTGGCAGTATTCCTTTAGAATTAGAGATTACAACATTAGACTTTGAACTACCAACCTTGATGTAGCTAATAATTCTTTCGAATTGCTCTTGTTGGATCTATAAGAATTCAGATTCAGAAATCTAAACTTTGGACTTATTCGCATGATTAATGATGTCAAGCAAAGCATAAAGAGATGAGGTAGGTACTCCTGAGGCAGTGGATGATTTGACAGGAAAAAGAGATACTACTTTAGAACTTTGGAGAGTTTTAGCACTAGGAATAACTAATTGGGAAGCAATGGATGATTTTGTATGAGTATTTGAAGCCTTTGAAGAACTAACCTTGGTATAAATAGAACTATAGATAGGAGAGCTACTAGAAGATTTACTTAGTATAATAGATTACCTCTTTCTTGCTATGAGGTCAAGCTTCTCTTTCGTATAATCCATAGAAGGCGGAAGCAGAGATCCTTTGTTGATTATTTTGTTTTGCAGAGTCTCCACCTAAGGATATTCTTTCCTCTTCTTTTTCGTAGCAGTGGAGGAGGAAGATCCTTTTTGAGATTGGGAGCGAGTGAGTATGACACATGAAAAACTAAAGATTTTTCATCATCATCTTCTTCTCTTGAAGAATAATCAATGAAATTGACTTGTACCTCATTTTTTATTTCTTAAATCTCAAGGGCGTTACCATCCTCATTTTCTTCTTCCGTGTCTTCAATTTCTTATTCTTCCTCCTCAGCATCACATGTTGCATTTATTAGAGGTGCTCTAAGAGCAAGTATCTGGGGTGGTGGACTAATTCTTTATTTATTTGTAAAGTTGTTACTAGGAGCATCTCTGATCATGGAAGCTTGAGTCAATTTCTTATTATGAGAGAGAACATCATTAGCCAACTTCTGTACTAATGAGTCCATTGTTCCTGCATTCAAACTTTGGCCTTTCTCTTTTCTCAAACCTTTTTTATTTTCCCTGACATTATTAGGTCATCTTCAACTTCAACAACAAGCCTTTTTGCCTCATCCAAATCATCGGGTTGAGTTCTTCTTAGCATGAACCTTACCTCAGGAAGATGAGCATTTATGAAGAATATCAACTTGTTGTCCTCCATACGTCGGGAAACTTCAAGGATTTTGTAAAGCATTCGATTGAATTTGGCAAAAAAATACCTCGTGGGCTCGTATGGATTTTTCTTTAGTTGAAACCATTGGGCTATAAGGGCATGGGAATGTTCAGAAGGTTTGAACATAGATTCAAACTTGGTCTTCATATCATTCCAACTGGTCATAGACCTCCTCAGAAAATGGTACAACTAGTTTGTAGCCGCATCTTACAAAAATTCTACAAACAAACATACTGAAACATATTCATATCATATACCTAACACTTCACAAGTACTGATGAAAGTTACAATATGGTCATTCGGGTGTTGCTTCTCATCACTGAAGAACTTGGGAAAGTTCTTTTGTGACCATCTAGGTAAATCATGTAAAGGCAGGTTGAGAGCTAATGGTCTTGTGTTTTTCCCCAAGTTAGTGGTGAGTTTTGATCCATTTGTAGTTCTTCTTGTGATTCTTCTTCTGCAACTTCTTCCCCAAATATTTATTTTGGTTCTTCTTGTTCTCCTTCACTTCGAGGATTGAATTTTAATGGTTCTTCTGTTATTTCAATAATGGGGAAATCAAGATCAAAATCTACAAGATATTCTTGATCAAGTTTTCTCCTTGTTTGATCAACGAAGAGTTTGAAAGTAGCTCTTTGTTGTTGTTCAAAGGTTGGATTTGTGATGCCACTAACTCAATTAGATCTTGTGTACCTCTTATCAGCTAACTCGCTAGTTGGGTGCACAACCCAAGAAAAAATTTCTAAGCTCTTCTCTATTGATTTTGAGCTTATATCGCATGTTATAAGGCATGGGAACGTTCTTCTTCAAGGTACAAGATTCTTGAAGCAGTGTGGTAATGATTAAATCTCTCTTTATTACGCTAGATACAATTCCTTAGCTTAGCTAAAAGGTTTTCTTGTGTATAATCGAAGAACAAGAGATTATGTTGCAACACGGGAGGGTTTCTGGGAATAGCCATAGAGGAAAAACATTTCAACATATTTGGATACTCTTATGGCTTTTAATATCTATTTTTTTGTATTTTTCAGCTATTTACTTTGTAGGTATTTTTGGTTTTTATGTGGTGCAAAGATAATAAAATATACCCCACGATGGGTACAAAAACATTTTTGGCCAAATAATTTATCACTAGGAAAAATAGTTGATTTTTGCTCTAGGACAACATCTACCTCCTAGTAAAAAAAGAATTGTAAAACAACCTTTGTGGTTGGTTGATAAGCCGGGGATCACACAGGCACACTCCACTGCACCCGAGGAAAATGCTTACACCTCATGTAAGCGAATAATTTACAAGGAAGGTGAGATATTTTGAGTGAGAATTTAGAGCGAGAGGGGGTTAATCCTACAAGTAGGCTTAAGAAGATTCTTACAAGTATTAACCAAGAGTTTATCAACATAAAATTAGAAGGAAAAACAACTTTAATAGTTATGATAAGACAAAATGAACCATGAACATAAAATCTCATTCATTCATCAAATGCTTTTACACTCTTCTTAGTCATGCAAGATTGACATGTTCACAAAGTTGTAAAGAGAGAGAGAGAGAGAGGAAACATTTGAGAAAGGGAATATATGAAATGTTATCTTTTTTTGTTCTTTGTATTACACTAGTTATCTACTCATGAACTCACAAAATTGTCAACCCCTTGAAATGAGGAAGTCATTACAATATATCAGTTTTTCAAAATGACTCTTTGCCTACCCCCCATATGACTTTTCATAGACCGTTACAACATGTGACCTTTCACATTCCTAGGAAATAAATTGAGTCCTTTTTTTAGTAATGGGAGGAAACTCATTACAAAGTATAAATATAGATCACATTTTAATGAATAAAACAAAAGTGAAAATTGTTGGCTAGATTTTATGCACAGCATAAAGCCTAGGAATTCATGAGATAAATATCCCTTATTTAACGGCGACGTTCCCGTGTAATATGTTTATTAATTTGGTAAGGGTGAATCCTAATAACTATTTTCAAGGGTTTTACTTTAATTCTCACAACTCGTGAACCACAACTGGGAAATTTGGCAACAAGTAAGCAGCTATGATGGAATATTTGTAGAAGTGGGAAAAACAAAAGTAAGAAAAGAATAAAGGAAGGTTGTTGATTTAACCAATAGCTATCAAAATTGGTCTCATCCACACAAATTAAACAAATGGAGAAATTCACAACATTCAACAGTAAGGGAAAGAAATAACTTCTAGCCTAGATCTGAGATAACACATAGTTTATCTATAACCTCAAATAGAAGTCATCAGAAAATCCTTGTAGACACAAAGTTCTCTAGAAATCCACCTTTTATTCAATCCCACAGCTTTCACAGAAATCACACCAAGGGTTTCAACACAAATTCTGAAAACCCCAAAAAAGCTCTAGTTACAAAAGCCTCTGCTAAACAAGTTCTTATGAACAAGTTGTGATCCTTTAACCGGTAGGCTCTTCCTTTATTTATAGTGCATAGAGGGAAATTACAAATAGGAAGATTTTAATGAATTCCCGCATGCGGAAGCTATAGAAAAGGAGACAATTAGCAATCCTTCTCCTAGAATCCCTCTTTGCATGATTTATAACTGAAAATAAAACCTTCTATTATGCATGTTTGCCACCTATTTCCAAGTAGTTGACTTCTTCCAGTAACTTGAAGTAATGGTTCTTACACCAATCACTTAAGTTTTGCAATTCAATTGATTACTCAATTACTTTGTCGGAGAAAATAAGAGAAAGAAGAAGAAAGAAAAGAAGTTATTCTAGTTACAACACTCTCTGTTTTTTTCTTCTTCCATACTCTACCGAGAAACTCTTTCTCCCACATGGTTGACTCTTTTCCTTTGATTCTCACCAAACTAGATCTTACATCATTGTAGATTGTTACCAAATTCTTCACCCAAATCTATTTCCTCTGAGCAGCTGACCATGATTAGTTTGCGCGTGTTTCCTCTGACATGTCTTTTCCTCTTATCCTTGAATCTTTTGTACTTCTTCTCCAGTACGTGGACCAGTGAAATGTTTGCCAAAAATTTAGACAAAACTCATCACCCTTTTATTTTTACTTACATATGAACAATTTTAAATTCTAGAAAGCACTCGAGTGAAGTAAAATATAAGTAAACCCCTTATGGGATTCAACAGGAAGATTGGGAGCACATGCACAAGATTCTGATAGGGATTTTGCATGTAATGACTTCCACATGGGTTACGTTAGAGACAAGAGGATGATCTTTAAAAGTCACACATTTTACTCTCAATAAATTGTGTGGATTTTACAAGGCACAGATTGTGTGGATTTGTATGAAGGCAAGCAGCTTAAAATCACAATTTTTGTAAGTGATTTACTTTTGCTTATTTTAAAATAACTTCATGGATTTTCACAAGAGGTACCAACTTATAAATATTTCGTGGATTATCACAAGGTGCAACAACTTATAAAGATTTCGTAGATTTTCACAAGGGGCAGTAGCTTACAAAGATTTCATGGATTTTCACATGGGGCAGCAGGAAACTAATATTCATGGATTACCTTTTTGTAAACTCACTTTAAAATTACATGAAAATACTTAAGTCACAGCAACATGAAAATAGAAGTGGAGGGCAACTTCAATTTCCATGACTTGCATGAGATTTTTCTCTAAGATTTGCATGGAAATCCATAAGTCACGGAAATGTAAAAATTGAAGATGGAGGGCAGCTATCATTTCCACGTTTTAACTTACACTTGTGTGAAAGTTCATAAGTCATGACAACATAAAAATTGAAGATGGAGGGTAGTTCACATTCACGACTTGCTAAGTGATTTTTCTTTGAGTTTTTGTATAAAGTAGAAGCAGAAGACAACGTAAAAGTTAGAAGCAGCAAAAATCTTGTAAAATTTACATTTTGTACTTACAAACACCCTTTAATACTTGTGTGGAAATTCAAGTGGAAGGGTAGCAAAAAACAATGACTTACACAAGTAAATTATTTCCCAAAAACTACGACTTAAACTAAGAATTGGCGTGGAAATTTGAAGAAGGAAGTTGCATGGATTTAAAGGCGATTGGATTCCTTCCAATTTGGTAGACAAGGCCATAAAGATCAACAAGACTTTCCTATGCAAAAATACTGCATTCTTTTCCCCATAGCTGCATTGAAAATAACTTGAAAAATAGCGTAATTAATTAATTTTCCCCTTATCCAAGGCAAATAATGACTTCTCAAAACCCTATGCAAAAATATTGGTTATGTAGGAAGAAAGAAAAGGCCACATGGAATTGCCAGATAGAAAACGAAAAAAGACGAACACTAGAACACCAAAAGAAATAAAATAAAAACAAAACCCGAAAGAAGCTGTGGGCAATTGCTCAAAAAAATTCTCCAATTAGCTAGTCTGCAAAAATTCTTCCCCCCGGGTGAATGTTCTGCGGTAATAATGATGGGGTGAAATGCTTTATATAACCCAAATTTCTTATTTTTTAGCTCAACCTATTTTAAAAAGAATTTTATTTATTTAATATATAAATAAATAAAATGCTTTTAGACAAAGTCTGGAGAAGGAATTGAGTGAGCTTCAACAAATGGGTATTTGGTAAATGTGGCTCTATAACTTCTTGGAGATACCTTTTGAGCAATGTGAGCAACTATAAGCAAAACAAAACAAAAACACGACCCACTAATTTAAAAGAACGAAAAATTTAATAAGGGGTAGTCCCATATTCCAGGGTGAAATCTTAGGGACACCAAAAAGTAAAGCCCCTAACAAAGAAATAGAGCAAGAAAAAAGAGAGGAAAGGGGTGAGAAAGAGATAAAAGAGAGGAGATAGCTACTCAAATGAGGATGATGCACTTACCAATGTAGATTCAATTTCTGATGGACTCTTGGAGAGTGCTTCTAGAAATATCTTGATCCCTTTGAACTCCTTACTGAACCGAGCCACTGCGGGCGCAACCTTCTAAGCATGAGGAATGTGTACAAATCTCAAACCTTGAGCCAATTATTGGAGGTGGCATTGATATTTTTACATTTTGTGAACCATGCATGATGCTCCTTTGCAGTGTTGGATATAACAGCTCTAATCTTTGCAAGAAATTCTAGTGTGTCTATACTGAAATAAAATGTATCGCCAGCCTCAATCTTAACAAGCTCTTCAAATGGTTTCACTAGATCATCCACTGAAGTGTTTTTATCCATTGTGGGTACTCCAAGTTTATGTACTTCCACATTGATATCTTCCTGCATATTTGAAGTATGTTCCTCATATGAGTATAATTCATCAAGAGCATGATTTAGCATTTCATACCGAGCAACAAGAGTTCTATCCCAAACTTGAGACAAGTCTTTAGATGCAAATCTAAATACATTTCTTCCCACTAGTATAGAAGATTTGACTTTTCTTATTTTGATTACTAATGGAAACACCTAGTCCCATTGCTCTTTCTATTTTTTGATTTCATCTCTGGTCATCCTTACCTTTGTGGCAATTGTAATAATGTATTCAAACAATAAGATAATCTCAATAAGCAAATTCCTACCTTTCTCAAGAATCTTTCTGTAGACACAAAATCACGCACTTTGGGTAACTATCTAGTCATATTTGCATACTACTATTCATATGGTTCCTATGTTAGAAAAGTACTAATTAACCTATGTCTTTGGCCACTTTTCTTTCCTTTTAGTTGATGTTTTCAGTCTTACACTTCTACTTGTTCAGTATGTACTTTTACCCTTCGTCATTTGACACCTCAGACACCAATGCCCAGCCAGGATGCCAACGTCAGGTGCCCCCAACCCCTCTGGGTGCTCATGTCCCCTTTACAATTTACTCTTATATTTTTGGGTCATTTTTATTTGTTTGAACAATTTATCTTTTGGTAGTTAGCCTTTTCAGGGTTAATTGCAAAATTTGAAGCAATGAATCATATAAATATAAAGTTATGTGACCATAATGAAGGACCAATCATTAAACATTACTACCACCACCTAAGAGTGCATCCATTCAAGGAATCTATAATTGCATTCATCTAGCTCTATCACAAGGGACAAAGGTTGGTTTTCTACATAACACTTCAAAGGAGGGGAGTTTCTATCTATTCCACACACACATTACTTACATTCTACATCTATCTACTTTCTCGTTACTTCAAATGCGACACGTACAAGAACACTAAGGGCACAATTCCGCACACACACACATACACACACCTAGAACTACATTGGGTCTAAGATGTAGTGCAGTGCTAAATTATAAGTCCATCAATTTGGCAGTTGGGGATAGTTCGACCCCCGTCATATGCATCTTTATTTTTTTTTGGGTTTTGATGCTTTGTTTGGGGTTTTGTAGGTGATTTATCTATTGCAGGTTTATGGTGACATCTTGCATAGCCCACCGGCATACATGCAATAAGAAGCGAACAAGTGCAGGTACCTTACGACAATGAAAATTTGGGTTTGCTGACCATTTGTGCAAACTAGGGTGCCCATAATTCATACCAGAGCACCCCTATCCTTCTCCAGGTGCCCCAGTCTCACTAGATTATCTAGATTTGCAATTTTTTGAGCTCCTGTGTAACAATCAGTCAGACGTATTTTCCATATTTTCAACTCTGTACATTTTCCAGAACTCTACGAATTATCTAAGTCTTTTACTCCTCCTTGCATATTAGGGTTCCATATTTACTTTTCTTAGTAGCTTGGGTGTACTTTTATATTCCATTTATCAGTCATTTACTACTCCTATAGCATCTAGAATAGTCTAAAATAATTTAGATTTTAGTTAATCATTTTGATGAACCTGACCACTTTCACCCTTAGGATCCTCATTATTCCTTTATCACTGCTCCTAAAATTCCCAAAATTCCTGTCTAATTTTCTTAAGATGCATCCTAATTGCCAAGTTGTTCTTAAAAAATCCATAAACACAATGTATCTCCCTAACAATACGCCGCCACATCAAGTGAGTGTTATTTTAGATCATTTATCTGATGACCCTAGTCTTTGTGAACCATTATCTAATCAATTGATGTTAGAGTCCATCCAATATTTACATTCTTTATTTCAAGACAAATTTAAGGCTATGGAATCCACGATTACATCTCTCAAATCTGAAATCCAACATCTTAAGGACACTTCGCAAGCTCGTGTTTGTTCTCCTCATTCATCTCATCTTCATTCTATGTCTACTACATGTGATCATATTAGTGAGCCTCAAGTCATACCATTACCAGAGCCTCTCACCTTTGATCATAATACTATGCAACACGACATTCATACTAATCTCCTTAGTCATTAATTGATCACTTTACTGCCTACTCATTACTATCCTCCTTATTGACTAACAAAATGTCAAGGTAGTCCATATTGCCATTATCATCACATCAGTGGACATAATGACAATGATTATTATGCATTACAACGAAGAATCAAACATCTTGAGTGTTAGGGCTTTATCTCATTCACTGCACAACATTTTGTTGCATGCCCATCTACAAATTCTACATCCAAATGGGCTCCTAAATCTCCTCCTATGTCCAATGAGTATCAAGCCACCACTTCTATTGTGCTTTCTTCATCCCTTCAAGCAGCACCTATTCAACCCACTCAACTTACGCAATCACCTCTCAAGGTTTGTCTTCCGTCACCTCCTTCTCCACATTCACCTACAATGCTATCAAGTCAAACTAAGCAACCCCATCTTAATATTGATCTCACTCCTCTTCCATTAAAGGTATCTGCAACATCACCAAATCATGCTCAACAACCACCTCTTAAACTTGTAATTTGGTCTTCTGCTATAGACAATGCCTATGTCAGTGACTGGGACCCGGATGAAGCTTAGTATGATGATGAACCATTTGATAGTCACACACCTTTACCACCTCACTGTCCCATCACTTTTGCTAAGGAAACTACTCCTAACATTGATCTACTCACTATCTTTTGACTATACCTTCATCGCTTACATACTTGGGGGCATCCTAGCTCTTCCCCTTGCATTACTATCAAATGTTGATATTCTCTCATGCATTTAACACTTCGTGCTTGATGACTAATATTCTTTAAGCATTATTACAAACCTCTTGATACATTTGTATTGAACCATTACCCAATGACACACTCTTGTTCTTCGATTCACAATTGATTGTTGAGGGCATCATATACACACAAACCCCACACATTGCACTATAGACTCTACACATTGCACATTTTCACACATTATACACTTTACATCTTACACTTTATCCTACTATTGTCTCCCAAAAACTACTCTGCATTTTCATAGCCAAATTCAAATTTTTTGAGCTCATGCCCTTCGTTGGTGTTTAAGCCAAGTTAGAGATTCAAGAAATTAGCAAAATTTGTGCCCTAGAGCTGTTTAAACATCTATTTTTCTCATTTTTAAAAATCCTCCATTTCCTGGTCTGTACACGTAATATCCTCTTTGCAACCTCCATTTTTGATCGAAATTGTTCACTTGTTCTATGGCCTGGGGTCAAATCATTGTTTTGCCTCCATGCCTCTAGTTCGTGAATAAAATTCAAAAATTGGACTCAAAACAATGAAGTTTTCTTCCTCTACGTATTTTCCACAGTCGGGATGATGACCATCTTTTCCCCGTCAAATTTTGACCCCAATGAATGTAGGCACATGGTCAAATCCTATTGGATGGGGAGGAATGGGAATTTTGGTGAACTTAACACTTTTGGAAAAAATGGTAAATTTGCCCCGTAGCCCCGATCAAGCTATAAAGGTAAAAGTCAAAGTTGAAGCTTGCAGGGAAAAAGTCAAAGGTGAAGCCCGCTATTGAAAAGTCAAAGTGGATGAGCGGGCCATTGGGGCACTTTTGGAAATCTAACCAAATTCCCAAAAGTGAAGTAAAAGTTCTCCAAAAAAAGTTAAAATGTTGAGAAAAGGGCTCGCGATCCCATTTCCAATAAGAACAGTGCCACATGTCTAAGTTGAAAAGTCAAAGCGGGGCTATGAGGCCAAATTGCCAGAATCTCATGAAAAATCACAAAATGCGAAAGGCTTCCCCCATAATTGCTCCAATCCCTTCCTTCCACGTGGACGGCCCAATTTTAGAGTTAGAGGAGCAAATCAAATGGTCTATATTTAAACTGACAAATCAAATGTAACGGTTGCTTTACAGAAAAGTTAAAAAGTGACCCGCAACCCTGATCAGGATATAGAGAAAAAAGTCAAATTTGAAGCCCATAGGGAGAAAGTCAAAGTTGAAGCCCACAGGGAGAAATTCAAAGGTGAAGCCTACCATTGAAAAGTCAAAGTGGGAGAGTAGAACAACAGAGGAACTTTGAGTTTTTGAGCCTTTTTTCTAAAAAAGGTTAAAATGTTTTGAAAATAGTCACGACCCTCATCTCCAACCAAAACGTGCCACATGTCCTAATCAAAGCAGAGTAGCGGGCCGGCGGAGGAAATTGATTTTTTTGATCCTTTTTCCAAAAAAAGGTTAAAATGTTGAGAAAAGGGCCGCGATCCCATTTCCAATAAGAACGTGCCACATGTCTAAGTTGAAAAGTCAAAGCGGGGCTGCGGGCCAATTTGTTCCAAATTGCCAAATCTCACTAAAAATCACAAAATGCGAAAGGCTTCCCCCCATAACCGCTCCAATCCCTTCCTTCCACGTGGATAGCCAAATTTTAGAGTTAGAGGAGCAAATCAAATGGTCTATATTTAAACTGACAAATCAAATGTAACGGTTGCCTTTACAAGATTTAGTTTTTAATCCGCCATGAGCGTTTTCTTCACGACAGGGGAATTTGAAGAGGCATAAATTATTTGTAAAGTTGTAAACCAGTTTCTTGTGCAAAGGATATAATGGCTCCTCAGAGCCATTCCAAGGGTTGGTGATTGATCTTGTAAAATCACCAAAGTGCATTGTACTTAGAGAAAGACAAAGGAGATAACGCCATTTTTCTTCCATTTTCCCCCATCTTTCTCGAATTTCCTCCATTTCTCCAGCTATGTACAACTTCTGATTAAGCATCAATACATAGAAGAAGGATTTTTTAGCCTCTTTGATTGAGGAGATTTATAGAAACTTTGCGAGTAATGCAATCTTCATCTCGGTCTTGTTGCCATTCTCCTGCGGATTTGTTTTTCTTCTAACCATGAATGCATGTAAATGATATTCTCTAACTAGTGTGTGTAAGAATCTGAATTTCCTACTTGCAACATTAGTTTTCTCCCTATGTCCTTTTCTCACTCCCTTTCCCACCTTCCATAGACAAAGTTTCTTCCCTAGTGCAGATAACTGCAAGAATTTTCTGTAGGGTCAGTGGAGTGCCCCTGTTGGATCCCCGACCAAAAGGCCCACCATTAAAATCCACTTTTTCACGCATGCACATACGAAAGTTGCATCGTTCAAGTAGAGGGACTTAGATTCCCATAGCATTGGCTTAAAACTCACCAATTTGTCCACAAGAAAAAATTTATCGCCAACACCTACATACATAATATTCATTATATGCATACCTTGTACCTTACATTACATATTATACATACTACTACACATTTTACACATTCACTTCTACTCACTGCACTCACTACCCTATGACACACTCTAATATCACGGTCCATACCATACTGTTGAGGGTTTACATAAAAAATGGACCACATCCCACACACACATTTAATGATTCACACCTTTTCTCATGTGACATTCCTAGATTAGTGATATACGTTTTAGGCTATAAGGTCACTTCTCTTAGTATCATCTCATGATAGGCTATATCATCACTTCCACTTCCATCATTTACTGATATACGCCATAGGATAAATCATCACTCTTTCTAACATCTGGTTGTGATATACACTTAATGATACATCATCACACCTTCTCGTGTCTCATGTCTAGGTTGCATATCATCACTACACATTCATCACAATGCACTACATACAACACATACTTTGACCATCTCCTGATGATGCACTCTCATTTACAGTTCATTCTTGACTATTGAGGGGGCATACCAAATGAACCTCACTGCATACAACTCCATTCACTTAAGGGGCACGCGGCTCCTAGCATTCACACTGCATTCCATTCCATCCATCCACAACATACCGCATTTTATGGTTACACTTACTTTTACTTACTCATGATTTTACATTTACGCTTTATTACACATGTTAGATAGATATCTTGTATGTCATTATCATTATCATACAAACATATATGTTCACTTGCTTTCTAGTTGTGATCGTAGACCATACAAGGCTACTACACGGAGCATGGATGTTTGACACCAGTCCCAGAGCAGCTACTGGGGGCATCCACATCCATACACTACAAGTGTTATTGTTTCATTTTTGTTCATAGCACACTAATTTCTTAGTTCATACATGCTTTGACATACGTTTATCTTTATAACATGCTAATGGGAGTTTTATGTGCAACATTTGTTATGCAAGGATATTTTCTTCCATACTTGTTTGTCATATTGTTTGCTATTGATTGTTCTTATTTGCGGGCTTTTCCCTTTGTTTGTGTCTACACTTGTTTCTTTGCGGCCACTACAGCCTTGAGTGTCTTGTGACACCATGCGTGGGGTCCCATGTTTGCCACCCACTTTGAGTGACCTACATTGTCTTCTTGGGTGTTTACATTATCTACTTATGTATTGTCTGAGTAGTTTACAATTTTATTATACATGCATGTATATCTTTGCTTGCACTAACACTTGTTTTATAGCCACATTGTTTACACGTGTCTTGGTTTCAACCAAGCACATTCCGTTCCCCCTATAGGGCATAATTTCAGTTATAGTCATTGGTCCTCTTTTGGGGCTGCATATTCCTACAGTGACGTCACATACGCCCCCAAAAAGGGGGGGCATCATTTGGGTTTACACACAATATACAACACATCACATTACCTGCACAGTTTAGTTTTTAGTTTTCGTCCATGACACATAGGGTAACATAACGATTAGGTTCAACACAGTCTACAAAACTCACACACAACAAATTTTACAGGGTAGGTTGTCCTTAACACATTTCAGGGAGCAGTTACAAGTTAGAGGATAACATCGGGCCTTCCTCTCTACACTATTTCTATCATGGCATTAGATCTCCCAAAAAACCAGATAGTACAGATATCTCTTTAGTCTTCGAGAATCAATTATAGGTTGGAGGATAAATCATACTTTCCTCCCTGCACTTCTTTGGCCAGTGGCATGAGATCACTCAAAAAACTCGCTCCCTCTACACCTTTTTTCTCATCACAAATCATGTGCATATGTTCTTTTTTCATTTTCATTCTTTCTTTACACACTTCTTACATATATACAGGTATTTTTTACACATTATACATGTGTATTTGACTACTTAATCGTCTCATATTTTGTAGGTATGTTTGTATGGGAAGCAAGCAGTCAACATCACACACATAGCGGGTACATCACACTGATTAACTGAAATTAAACTAAACTAGGAAAGTATAGTTACTAGTTAATCTAAATAGGAGGACTAAAACACTATATAAATGAACTAAGACGACATGGAATAAATGTAACTAAATATGTTAAGTGAAAGAAATACCCTAACTATGTAAGTAAAGAAGGAAAGATGGCTTAGCTAATTAAAGGAGACTGTTGCACAGTGTCACAGGTCTAAAAATAAAATCTGGAAGTGTAAACGGCCACTCAGAGGTCATGCGGAGACTAGATCTGGAGGATCTGAACTGATTGGGGCACCTAGGAAGGTACTTGGGTGGCTCGGGGTGCCCTTGTCTGCAAATTAGGTGCCCTGATATCTATAAAATATTGAAACCTATATTTTACTGGGTCGTAAGGTACTCTAAATTACTTTGTGTCTGTCACATCAGATCTGCCAAAATGCGTCGAATGTGCTGAATAATCAAATGATGACCTACAATACAAAAGTAAGTATCAAACCCTACAAAAAATAAAGATGCAAAATGAATGGGTTGGACTAACCTCAGCTGTTAAACTAGTGGTCTTATCACTGAGCACCGCACTACATTTCAGACTTGGATGTAGTTCTGGTGAGTGTGTGCATGTCGTGCCCTAGGTGCTCTTGTGTCAGTCGCACTTTGTGAAGTAGCGAGCAATAATAACTATAGAAAATGTAATAGCATGTGTGCATGGAATAGAATAGAATCCCTCCCCCTATGTTGTGTGTGTTGATGCAGATCTCCTAGCCTTGATGCATGGAACTATGTGGATGCAAGTGATGCAATGGATGTAACTCTAGATAAAGTTATAGTAGTATGTGATGCTAGGACCCTCATTATAGCCTTATAACTTTATATTTATAGGGTTCTCAATCTTTAATTTCATAATTAACCATGACATGGATGACTAGAAAAAAGATAAGGATGACAAATGTTTAATAAGGTCCCAAAAAAAAGCGGGAAAGTGGAACATGGATCGAGGCACCCCAGGTGGGACCAGGGCACCCTGGGGCGCCCTAGTATAGGCCAGGGTGCCCTGATTTCAGGCTAAAATGACTGGACAATTGCGAAATAAGTGGATATGTGTAATAAAATATGTGGGAATGACAAAATAAAATATAAAATAAAGGTGGCCAAAAGATGGGATTAATTAGTACTTTATTAACTTGAGAACCTTTTAAATAGTAGTATAAGACTGGGCTAAATAATGCCTAAAGTGCATGATTTTGTGTCTACATACACAATACTAACCATGCAGGTACATCACATACATTGGCATACGCATGCGTGTTTCCACTCTAGGTTCACTCTCATCACTTTTTCACACGTTTACATCTTTATTCTCCACGCTCCATCTTTTCTTCTCACTCCACGCTTTGTCTAGTCCCTTGGTGCATTTTCTACATCAATCTACACATATATCAGGTACCCATCTCTATCTACTTTATGTTATCGAGGATTATGCTCACCAACATAAAGTGGGGGAAAATGTAGACACAAAATCACACACTTTGGATAACTATCTAGTCCTAGTTACATATTATTGTTCATATGGTTCCTATGTTAGAAAAGTACCAACTAACCCATGCCTTTGGCCACTTTTCTTTCCTTTCAGTTGATGTTTACAGTATTGCACTTCTACTTGTTTAGTCTGTACTTTAAACCTTCTTCATTTGATACTTCGGACACTAGTTCCTAGCCAGGCTACCAGGGCCAGGTGCCCCCGTCCCCTCTTGGTGATCTTGTCCCGTTTACACTTTACTCTTATCTTTTTGGGTCATTTCTAGTTGTTTGAAGAATTTATCTTTTGGTAGTCAGCCTTTTCAGGGTTAATTACACAATTTAAAGTAAATAATCATATAAATATAAAGTTATGTCACTGTAGAATATTAATGTTATTATAAGTTAATCTAAACTAGTAACAATAATGGAATAATTGATATGAAGTGTAATATAAATGCTAAAAATAATAATTTGATATTTAAATTAAATGTAATCTTTGAAATAGTAGTGATAATATATTAACCTGAAAATGACTTACCTCGTTGTGATTTTGGACTGAACAGGATGATGTGCAGACGAAGCAAAGTGTGATGATGCAACCCAAGAAATTGCAACAGATGAAGATTTACCTAGACTGGGGCACCTAGAGGAGGAATAGGGCACCTGAAGGAGGACTAGGGTGCCTGGAGGAGGACTGGGGCACCTGTGGGTGCCCTAGTCTGTAGTATGGGTGCTCTGGTCTGCAGAAAAGCTCAGGACTTGAATCTGGAAGTGTCACTAGATGTTCGCAATGTCTTGATCCTTGCTACATGATTATCGCAGTAACCTCACTTATGTTGTTGTAAACCTTATATGAATATCTACCTACAAAACCCCATACAAAGCATCAAATCCCAAAAAAAGAAAAATGCAAATGAAGGGGTCATATTGACCTTAGCTGCCACAATGGTGGACTTAAAACTAAGCACTGCACTACATTCCAGACCCAATGCAATTCTATGTGCTTGTGTGTGTAATTGTATGCCTAGGATGCCCTAGCATTGATGATGCAAAAGTAGGGAGCAATAACTAGATGTAAAATGCAAATGGTGGATGGAATAGAATGAATACAACCCTTTCCCCCTATGTTTTTGTGATGTAGATGAAATGATGCCAAATTCAATCCTTTTCCTTAGTAGATAGCTAGCTCTTGATAGTAGATAGTTTGCCCATAAGATAATAGGTATGTTATGCTTATATAGGGATATCTTGCTCAAATTTCGACACTAATGACCCAACATGTCGACTAGTACCTAGGGGAATGAGACAACAAGCTATAAAGACTGGCCTCAAAACTCTAAATGAGAACCAAGTGTAACAAGGATCAGGGAACCTAAAAGAGGACTGGGGCACCAACGAGCGCCCCAACACCTTCCCAAGCACCCTAGTTAGAGACTAGAGACGACAAATGACCAAATAACGACACCTGAGACTTCCTGAGAGACGACCAAAACTATGTAAACAACCGACGATTTGCAAGACAAATGATGATGGTGGCCAACTAATTGATGACAGGACTAGAGCACGAGCCATTAGTGAATACTTTTCTTACTGGAGATCCATATATAAAATAACATATTTGGCGATATAAATGTAATAGTAACCAGGTGATTTTGTGACTACAATAATCATAGGGAAGGACTAAACACTAAGCATTACTACCACCACCTAAGAGTGCATTCGTCCAAGGCATCTATAGCTCCATTTGTATCCATCTAGCTCCATCACAAGGGACAAAGGTTTGTTTTATGCATCACACTTCATAGGAGGGGAGTTTCTAATCTATTCCATGCACACATTACTTACATTCTAGATATAGCTACTTGCTCACTACTTCAAGTGCGACACACACAAGAGCACCTAGGGCACGATTCCACACACACACGCCTAGAAGTACATCGGGTATGAGATGTAGTGTAGCGCTTAGTCATAATTCCATCAATTTGGCAGTTGGGGACAATCTGACCCCTTTATATGCATCTTTCTTTTTGTAGAGTTTTGATGCTTTACTTGGGGTTTTGCAGGTGATTTATCTATTGCAGGTTTACGGTAACATCCAACGAAGTCTGGCGACATAGATGCGACAAGAAGCAAACAAGTGCAGGTACCTTATGGCCCTGAAAATTCAGGTTTCCGACCATCTGTGTAAACCAGGGCACTCGAAATTTATACCAGACCGCCCCAGGCGCCCCTATCTGACTAGATTCTCCAGATCTATAATATTTTGAGCTCCTGTGTGACAATTGGTCAGTCATATTTTCCATATTTTCAACTCTATGCACTTTCCAAAACTTTGTGAATCAGCTAAGTCTTCTATCCTCCTCCTTGCACATTAGGCTTTCATATTTACATTGCTTATTTGATTGGGTGTATTTTTATATTTCATTTATCAATCATTTACAACTCCTATAACATCTATATTAGTCTAAAATAATTCAGATTTTAGCTAATCACTTTCTCACCCACTTATCATTTTTTGTGCCTTACATTGTGAAGCCTTGAGTCTTTCTGATAGATTTTGGATCGAAGTTATTAATGGGAGTAACTTCCTCAGCTGGAAGAGATGGTTCCATATTTGGATCCATGAAGGTTTGCATATACGAGGTGATGGTTCTTACTGATCTTCTAGTTGTTTAATTTTCTCCTTATGTTCCTCATTTCTTGCAAGTAGGCGAGTGGAAGATTCTTTGAACAGGTGGGCATCTCCCTCGTGCATTGTTAGCATAGAGGAATGATTCTTATTTCGTAATAGGAATTATGGTTTTTTAAAAATAGAATGAAAATAAAGGAAACATGTGCCTTGAATTTTTACAAATACAAAATATAAGGATATATTCCAAGATGCATTGAATTGTTTGATATGTTACATATCCAAAATTGTATTGAAGAAAATTATAGGATGTGTTCTGCCGGGTACAAGTCAGTGATTTAAATAAAAGTTATGTAAGAATCAATATTGTTCTAGACTACAAAAGAATTTTAACAAAAGACGTCCAAAAATATAAAATGCAAAGGCTAGGACTGGATGAATTTGGCCATCACAACTACACATCTGGCCTCAGAGCCATGGTCACATCAAATGATAATACCTCCCTATACCTCTAAAAAGGTATAGGGAGGTAAAGGGGTTAGTAGGGGTTAGTAGCTCAACAGGCTAAGGGGAGATCGTAGCTTTAAGTCTTAGCTAGTCCAAATAAATTAACAATGATCTTCATAATAATAGTCTTCTAACCGAAAATGGGTCGTTAGAGACCATTTTAGGGGCTAGAAGGTTAGAGTTCAAGCTAATCCATGGAAAATGATGATGATTTGTATAACAATAGATTCTCCAAGTGCAATGGGATTGTTAGCTACCATGTTAGTGGGAGACCCTGGGTACAATCCTAGGTGGTCCATGGGAAATAATAATGATTTGCATCTCAAAACACTCTGAGGATGCTAAAGGGAGGTCCTGATTAAAACCCTTAGGGTGTCCCTGTAAAACAACAATGAATTGCATAACAATATACTCTCTGGACCGCAAAGGGGTGTGTAACTACCATGCTAATGGGGCACATAGCTAATTCGAGGAAAATCAGAATGATTTGCATAACAATACGCTCTTTCAGCCACAAAGGGGCCAGTAGCTTCCATCCTAACGGAACCTATTTGGTCCATGGAAAATCAAAATAAATACCAAGACACTCTCGTGCCCCAAAGAGCCGGATACTTGATATCCCGGTGGAAGATCCTATACTGGAGAATGAAACAATGGCCAGTATGCAAAATTTTAGCATATAATATTTATAATTATGTGAATAGTAGAGATTTTGTAAATACCATTTGGATATCTAGGTATTGTATACATGCCCCCAACTTAACTGAAAATAAAAGGAATGTTAAATTTTAAATATGCAAGTCACATGTGACAATTATTACAAATAATTGCAAGGATTTTACAGCTAAAATCACAAAGAAAGTGTAAAAGGCCGTCAAGTTTAACACTTGATGGGAATTACAAAAGAAATTGTGATTATGTACGCACATGGTAGAAACCCACACGACGTTTGGTTCCTCGATCTCCGAAGGGTCAAAGCAATCGATGATTATTTATAATAGAACGTGTCAAAAACCTTAGAGAATATTTTGTTCTGCGCACTCCATTGTCAAAAGGATGAATTTAGGTTTTGTGACGTTTATCCATATTCTTTGCTGTCAAAACGTACTGTACAAACGATAGACCACTTTAGCGAGCATATCCATTACCCAATATGACACGTACCATTAATGATCGACTAATAGATTGTCCACTGAAGTTAGAAACATATGATACCTAGCTGATTCAAAGGAAGTGGTAACACAGCAAATTCTATTGGCGATTGTCAGTTATACTCAGATAACTCGCTGTCATCCTGCTAGATGTACTTGAAAAATCAGGGGAACCAGTGAGATTCACCTTCCAAATCTCAATATAATCGTATAAAAATTATGAAAACACCTTTTAAGTTTGAGTTTGGATAACTTATATACTATGAAACCATATAAATGTGACAGAACACCTTGATTAAATTTAGTTGTAACATATGACTGTGTTGGAATGAAGAGCATCTATCACCAGTGATAAATCCTACTTGTGAGACATACAATTGATTTTCAATACATGTACAAATTTTATTTGTCAAGTAATTGATTTGTAATTGTTTTTCTGGGAACTGAGCACTTAATTTGTGAAGCAAGACATTGCGAGGGAGGTGCGAGGGAAGATGATTGATAAACGAAAATCTAAACTGAAGTGCACACTGCACATTGATGGCTCTCTGGAACTACATCATACATCCATCATGATTTTTCATTGACAAATGATATTTTTTGTGAATAGATTTTCCAGAGGATCCTCACAGAGAAACACCGATCTAAGATCTTCTCAGAAATTGTTGCAGTCATTTTTAAAGCGTGGAGAAAAATTATACGACTCCGACGACAGTTTGTTTGCAGGAAACGGAGCTCGTTTGCAAAAGTTATAGCCCACTGAAATTTTTGGGCAACTGGCGAAATTTGGAGTTTTGTGCAGGTTGGACGTGTGCACGCTCGCCAAGTGTTGCGATCATATTGCGACACATGGACGAATTGTGTGACGTATTAAAAAAATGGGTTTTGGAATGCCGGTCTTGGACACTCGTTCTCGGACAAATGGACCCCGCTATTTACTGGCTGGGGGCCCTCAGCCAGGTTCGACACACTCGATTATGGAGGGGTGCCTTGGCCTCCTTCTCATTTAACCATTCAACCAACTTGTGTATATAAACCTCTATATTTCCTTTTGCACCATGCATGTGGGACATTGGGCATGTATTATTTAAATTACCCACGCCTTATAACTTATTTGCATTTTCCACGCATTTGTTATTCTATTCAACGCATTTATCCATTCCACTTTTCACGCATAGTTTAAACTGTCCACTTTAGACTGTACCATGCATATACTATGGGATTGTTGGTGCCTAAAATTAAACCATGCACCATCCCCAAGAAATGCGCCCCATCCAAGTGCCCTCCACATAGGCTAAGGCGGCTTTCTAGCCACTCAAAAACTGCGCCCACCTACCATTATAAACCCTTGTCCAAGTTTTCATGCGCCGAATGTGGGATTATAATCCCAAAAGGATAAACAAAAGCAAAGGAGGAGAATGGAACTCGGGTGGGCCGAGTAAAAAGATAAGCGCCCAGCCGGCATGCTAGGAGGCACATAAACAATATAAGAAGGGTGATATTCTATTTGTAATGCATTCGGGACTGTGTAGTAATATTGTAATGCTCATATCTTGAGCTAGGAGTGGAGTTTGAAGGAGATGTAAAAAGCAACCCCTGTTATTTTCGACAGAGGAAGACTGTGAGAAGGTTAGAATTTTGTAGAATTCTTTGTAAAGGATTATTTTCAAGATTTTAATAGATCGGTCCCATTCAACCGGACCCGGAGACGTAGGCCTCAAGCGCCGAACTCCGTTATCAATTCTTGCGTCACGTTGCTGGTGAATCCTCTTCATTTCTTTCAATATTTGCACAGTACTTGCAGTTTTTATTCTTTTATTAAAAATACAAAAAGAAATAATGCACAATTTTTACATCGAAAATCAATACAAAGCAAGAAAATGTGTGTACACAATTGCTAGTTAAATTTGGTTTTCAGATCATTGGTATCAGAGCTGGTTTTGACTGATTTTTGGTTCAGTTTAACGTG
Organism: Taxus chinensis; assembly: GCA_019776745.2. Lineage (NCBI taxonomy): Eukaryota > Viridiplantae > Streptophyta > Pinopsida > Cupressales > Taxaceae > Taxus > Taxus chinensis. The sequence goes on from JAHRHJ020000199.1 coordinate 42,967, forward strand.
TTTTGGATTGCAAGTTGTGTGTTGGATGTTAACAAGGTCTCGATCTAAGAAGGGTGAAGGAGAATTAGTTGAAGGAGATCCCAAAATTGGTACCAGACGATCTCGAAGTCCTACAATGGCGGATCGAGAGGAAGTGGAACAAAACTTTCGTCAATCCTTCCAACAGATGAAGGAAATGGTGGAAGAAATGTACCAAGAAAGGAAAAGGGAAAAGGGGACTAGAGAAGGTAAGAAAGAAGAAAGCTCTAGTTCTGACATTCCAAAAAGAGACTCCTTAAAATCTGATTTTCTTTCATTAAAGTTAGATATCAAGTTTGAATTGCCTATGTATACTGGAGAGCTAAATGCAGAGAAGTTGGATAACTGGGTCAAGCAAATAGAAGTATATTGCAGGGTTCAGAGAATTGTTGATGATGAAGCAAAGATTCATCTGGAAACTCTTCGGATGGGTGGAACAACACTCATTTGGTGGGAGAGTAAGCTTCAGGAAGTGGAAGAAAACAAAGGTATAGAAATCACTTCTTGGTCTGAATTTGTTTCAAATCTTAGGCAACAATTTTATCCTCTTGGTTATAAGCAACAAGCTATGATGGATTGGCAAACATTAAGACAAACTAAGGGACAAAGTGTTCAAGAATACACACAAGAATTTAGGAAAAGGGCTCTAATTCTGGGAATTTCCCTAAACACAGAAGAAACACTGCTCAAATATATTGGTGGATTGCATAGTTATCTAAGGCATATGATACTTGTTTTAGGTACTACTAATCTTGATGCAGTATGTGTTCAAGCAACCCATCTGGAAGCACGAGGGAAAATGACAAAGGAGTCCTCTTTCTCTTCTTTTAATCAGAAGAACAAGCAATCTGAAGGAAAAGGTTCGAAAGAACAAGGAAAAGGAAAGGGTAAGCATAAAACAAACTCTACTGTTAAGAAGGAAGATGAAAAACCATTTTGTAATCATTGTAAAAAAAACCATGATGAGTCTAAATGTTGGAAATTACATCCTGAAAAGAAGCCTAAATGGATGGTTAAGAAAGGAAAAGAAAAGAAAACAAACACCGTAGTGCATGATCTTGGTTCTGATTCAGGTGATGAAACCAAAATCACAGCTATGGGTTTACAAGGTAAATCAACTCTTTCAATTTCCAACAATAGCACTACAGATGTTGCATCTTCTTCTAGTAAACAAACTACACCTGACGATAAGAAAAGAAATGAGCTTTTCCACATTAGAGTAATTTCAAAGCATACGAAAATTGATACTCTTTTTGATAGTGGATCTCAAGCTAATTTGATTTCAGAGGAGGTTGTTAAAAAACTAGGACTCAAAACTACACCACATCCTAAGCCTTATCCTTTGGGCTGGGTTTGTGATGATGCAAAACTGCAGGTAACTAAAACTTGTACTTTCAGATTTGCCATTACAGACAAGTTTATTGATGAGGTTGAATTGGATGTAGTTCCTTTGGATATTTGTGGGGTGGTTTTGGGAAGTCCTTATTTGTATGATCGTAAAGCAATCTTCTATAGGGAAGAAAATAAATATTTGCTTGTAAAGGATGGAATTGAGTTTATTATTAGAGCTCACCGTGAAAAGAATAATCTATCCTTGGTAACTGCAGGTCAAATGAAAAGGCTTGTCAACTCAAGCAAAAGTTTTGTGCTCATGGTGGTCAAAGCCAAGGAAAAAGAAAATGAGATGGCTTTTGAGACTTGCGATCTAAAACATAAGGATGAATTGGTAAGAATTGTTTCTCAATTTGATGATGTTTTTCAGGATCCACAAGGTCTACCTCCCAAAAGAGGGGTTCAACATGAGATACAGTTGCTTCAGGATGCACCTCTTCCCAATATCGGAATGTACAGGTTGTCAGTAGTAGAGAACGAGGAAATCAAGAGACAGGTAATGGAACTTTTGGCTCAAGGTATAATTCGTCCAAGTACATCCCCATGTGGTTCACCAATTATATTGGTTCCTAAGAAGGATGGCACTTGGCGAATGTGTGTTGATTTCCGTGCTTTAAACAAGATTACTATAAAGAATCGTTACCCTCTTCCTAGAATAGATGATTTACTGGATCAATTAAGAAATGCAATTTATTTCACTAAGTTAGACTTAAGAAGTGGTTATCACCAAGTAAGAATTGCAGAAGGTGATGTTTGGAAAACTGCTTTTAAAACGAAACAGGGATTGTTTGAATGGTTAGTGATGCCTTTTGGTTTGTGCAATGCACCGGCAACATTCATGAGAGTTATGAATGAAATTTTTAGACCATTCATTGATAATTTCGTTATTGTCTACTTAGATGATATTCTTATTTTCAGTAAATCATGGGATGAACATATTAAACACATCCAGAAAGTCTTAGATGCACTAAGGAGAGAGAAATTGTATTTGAAGATGTCAAAATGTGAATTTGGAAAAACATCTTTAATTTACTTGGGGTATATTGTAGGAAATGGAGAATTGAAAATTGATCCTGCAAAAATAGAGGTTATTGTGAAATGGCCTAGACCCACAAATGTGACGGAAGTTAGAAGTTTTCTAGGTGCAGTTCAGTACTGGAGGAAATTTATTGCTAACTTCTCATATATTGCATCTCCTTTGCATGCTTTGACAAGTATTAAACAGGTCTTTCAGTGGGGAGGAAAACAACAAAAAGCATTTGATACACTGAAAGAGAAGATAAGTACCGCTCCGATCTTGGCACTTCCGGATTTACAACATTCATTTGAGATTGAGACGGATGCTAGTGACTACGCAATGGGGGCAGTTTTGATGCAGAACAAACGACCAGTGTGTTACCATTCAGAAACCTTTACAAGTGCGGTAAGAAACTATCCAACTTATGATAAAGAGTTGTATGCTTTGGTTCAAAGTGTTAAAAAATGGAAGCATTATTTAATGGGAAAAGAAACAATTATCCATACTGACCATCAACCGCTTCAATATTTACAAACACAAACCAAATTGCAGCAGTCTAGACATTTCAGGTGGATGGGATTTTTGCAACAATTTCATCTTGTAATCAGGTATAAAAAAGGTATTCAAAACAAGGTTGCCGACATGTTGTCCAGACCACCAGTGGTAGTAGCATCTATCCTTTTACAGCATAGTTCTTTGGCTCATGTTAGTTACAAGGAACAATATGCAAATGATGTTGATTTTAGAGAAGTGTATGAGGATTTAGTAAGTGGGAAACAAGTAGGAGAAAAAGATTATCATTTGCATGAAGGATTGTTATATCATTCTGGAAAACTTTGTATTCCAGAAAATGAGCGTGTGCATATGATTAGGGAAGCACATACTTCTCTTATTTCAGGGCATTTTGGTGTAAGTAAGACAGTTGCACATTTACAAAAATATTGCTATTGGCCTAGAATGCATGAACATGTAAACCGATATATTAAGGGATGTGTTCTTTGTGCCACAAGCAAGCCAAGTAACAGGAAATTAGGACTTTACACTCCTCTTCCTGTTCCAACACGGCCTTGGGAAAGTGTTTCCATGGACTTTGTAGGAGGCTTGCCCATGACACGGAGAAAACATGATTACTTATATGTGGTAGTGGACAGATTTAGCAAAATGTGTGTGTTGGTTCCATGTACTAAACAAATAACTGGTGAGGGAACTGCACATTTATTCTTTCAGTTTGTTTGGGTTCATTTTGGTTTACCTACTTCAATCATATCTGATCGGGATTCTAGATTTCTTGGGGAATTTTGGTCAACATTGTGGGGGTTAATGGACACAAAACTGAAAAAGAGCACTGCTTTTCATCCACAGACTGATGGTCAAACAGAGGTTGTAAACCGCACAGTGGTACAATTACTTAGGGGCTATAGTAACAAACATCCTAAATTGTGGGATGAACATCTTTATTATGTGCAACATGCTTATAATCGTGCCTTACATTCTTCTACTTTGAAGTCTCCATTTGAGACTTGTTATGGATATCTGCCTAATTCTCCATTAGATATATATTATGGACATGAAACTGTTGTTAATGGTGCAAGTGATTCTGACAAGGCTAAAAGATTTGTGCAGAGAATACAACAGGTTCATCAGTATGTCCATGAACAATTGGAGAAAAGCCAGGCTAAGTACAAAGCTAGGCATGATAAACATAGAACTGATCACAAGTTCAAAGTTGGTGATTCAGTTTGGCTTCACATCAGCAAGGAAAGACTGACAGGTGAAGGTAAAAAATTGAAACCTATACGGTATGGTCCATTCCAAATATTGGAAAAAATTGGTAACAACGCTTTCCGGTTAGATTTACCTCCATATATGCAAATCTACTCAGTTGTAAATGTTGAGAATTTAAGATTGTATGAACCGCCTATGATTGTTGATCATGATGATTCTAACATTATGCCTTCCATTGATGATTTTGCTCCTGAGTATCTTGATGAGTTGCAGGAAGACATCATTTTGGACAGGAAAGTAAGAACTTCGCGAAGGGGTGATATTGAATATCTTCGTGTTGGGTTCAGAGGCATGCATCCGAACAAGGCAAAATGGATGGAAACCGGAAAGGTGAGGGAGAAATACCCTCACCTATTCACCAATTAGGTTGACTTTTGGGGTCCAAAAGTTTCTCAGTGGGGAGGAATGATCCAGAGGATCCTCACAGAGAAACACCGATCTAAGATCTTCTCAGAAATTGTTGCAGTCATTTTTAAAGCGTGGAGAAAAATTATACGACTCCGACGACAGTTTGTTTGCAGGAAACGGAGCTCGTTTGCAAAAGTTATAGCCCGCTGAAATTTTTGGGCAACTGGCGAAATTTGGAGTTTTGTGCAGGTTGGACGTGTGCACGCTCGCCAAGTGTTGCGATCATATTGCGACACGTGGACGAATTGTGTGACGTATTAAAAAAATGGGTTTTGGAACGCCGGTCTTGGACACTCGTTCTCGGACAAATGGACCCCGCTATTTACTGGCTGGGGGCCCTCAGCCAGGTTCGACACACTCGATTATGGAGGGGTGCCTTGGCCTCCTTCTCATTTAACCATTCAACCAACTTGTGTATATAAACCTCTATATTTCCTTTTGCGCCATGCATGTGGGACATTGGGCATGTATTATTTAAATTACCCACGCCTTATAATATTTGCATTTTCCACGCCATATTTCTTAAACTATTCAACGCATTATCCTATTATCCACCACTTTCCACGCATATTATAAACTGTCCACCACACTGTACCATGCGCATATATGGGATTGGCGCCCTAAAATTAAACCATGCGCCACCCCAAGAAATGCGCCCCATCTAAGCGCCTACCACATAGGCTAAGGCGGCTTTCTAAGCCACTCAAAAACCGCGCCCACCTACCATATATAAACCCTTGACCAAGTTTTCATGCGCCTAATGTGGGATTATAATCCCAAAAGGATAAACCAAAAGCAAAGGAGGAGAATGGAACTCGGGTGGGCCGAGTAAAAAGATAAGCACCCAGCCGGCATGCTAGGAGGCGCATAAACAATATAAAAGGGTGATATTCTATTTGTAATGCATTCGGGACTGTGTACTAATATTGTAATGCTCATATCTTGAGCTAGGAGTGGAGTTTGAAGGAGATGTAAAAAGCAACCCCTATTATTTTCGACAGAGGAAGACTGTGAGAAGGTCAGAATTTTGTAGAATTCTTTGTAAAGGATTATTTTCAAGATTCTAATAGATCGGTCCCATTCAACCGGACCCGGAGACGTAGGCCTCAAGCGCCGAACTCCGTTATCAATTCTTGCGTCACGTTGCTGGTGAATCCTCTTCATTTCTTTCAGTATTTGCACAGTACTTGCAGTTTTTATTCTTTTATTAAAAATACAAAAAGAAATAATGCACAATTTTTACATCGAAAATCAATACAAAGCAAGAAAATGTGTGTACACAATTGCTAGTTAAATTTGGGACCTCCAATTGCCCAACAGACAAACCATCCCCTAACAAATCTCCTTGAAAATTGCACACACAATGTAATTATTTCTGTCAAATTAATTTCCAAACTTTAGGGTAGAATAAGTATTTTCCAAGTGGCATGTTATTTGATCACGAGAGAAAGTTGTTTCCAAATAATAGAAAATAATCGTGCATTGTATAGAATAAAGCCTCAAACTAATAGAATTAAATTAAAAGCTTTACTTTTTTACAAATAAAATGAATTTGAACAATCAAACTATAATCCAAAAAAATGTAAATATAAGTGGCACCCTATAATTGATTCGTGACAAAATGGGTATTTGTTTTGGTGGAGACAATATACATGGCTTCAACAAGATAAAAAACCCATATTGTAATCAACGAAAGTACTTATTTATATTTATTGCGTATGCAAAAGTGATTTTCGCTTGACCCAATCCACCGATAATTTATAAATAAATATTTTTTTAAACTTCAACATTTAATTCTTTTTTGCTTCTATGCAAATGACAAGTAGATAGCCTGGCATGCATTATGGACTCAATAGAAGAGGAGTACAACATCGAATACGCTAGGCAGAGAAAAATTGATCTACAGGATTTTTTGCAGCATAACAACGCGCAATTCTCGCAAAACTAGTTTTGCACCCTTAATGGCTTAGATGCGGAAGGCATGGCTGTTGACCAACGTCATCCATGAATTTCCTATCTTGGAATGTTTGGGGTCCTATATATTCATGTCGCAAGTATATTGTTCATGAAGCTCGACAAAGATTTGCCAATTTAGATTATTTGTTTTTATAGGAGGCAAAAATTACAGGTTTTCAGTTACAAGTGGTTTGTAAATCCATTTTGCCTGACAACTTGGCCTTTTGTAGTAATCATGAAGCAGGGAGTGGGGGTTTAATTTCCCTTTTTTCTCCCAAATGGTGGCCACTGTTGATTGACCATGGCATTGACCCCACCAACCATGCCATATGGGTCCTCTTTAATGTTGATGACTGACCTTTTGGCCTCATTAATATTTACGCCTCTAACGATGCAACCGAAAGGGCTGATCTGTGGTGGTGGATAGGATGCTCCATTCTTGATGCTTATTGGGTCATAAGTGGTGATTTTAATATGGTTGAGTCACCCACTGAAAAATGTGGTCATCTTTCCAATGAGATGGACAGCTGGTGAAAGGGAGGCGTGGTTTTTCATGCGTAATAAGTTTGGGTTTTATGACCCTAATAATTCACGCATTCCCACTTCTAAAGCATGGTTCAATTGGTCCAATCTCCAAGGAGAATCTTGGATCGTGTTCTTAAACGGCTCGATCTTAGTTGAGCCATGTTGTACGCTCAGGATTATTTTGATTTTGACAACATTTATTCTATGCTTCGCTGGAGATCATGCTTGACTTTGTCCTTTCGGGGATCACTCCCCGTATTCGATTTCGTATCACTTGGCATGATAAGCGCACTTTTTGTCATAAAGGTCGATTCTTTCTCAACATTGCCTTGATACAACATGGGCCCACTCTCAACCATATCAAGTGTGTGTGAAATTTGGCCACCATCCTAGTCATTGTCAGCACTTTCAATAACCCACCTATGTATGACTAGCTGGATTCAACCCTTACATAGTAATTGGTTGTCATGACTCGTGTAAGCTACTCCCATTGCTCACAAGGTGGTCTATGATTGAACAGTTAACCAAAATGATGCACCTCGATGATGCCATCATGGACAATGGTTAATGATAAGGTTCCATGATGTGATGGCTTCCCCTAGTGAATTATAAAAAGCTATGTGGGTATTTGGTTGGCCCTGAACCTTCTTCAACTTCTATCGTCGCAGGGGTTCACTAGTAAATCCAAATCTGTTCGGAGCAATCGTATCAGCACTCGGGGAAAATTAAATTCATACCCGTATGCATTGGGGATCTTGAGAAAGTTGGCGACCGCGTCTTGAAAGACCTATCACTTTTTTGAATATCTCATAGCCAAAATAGCCTTTTCAGCAATCGTTGGCTATGAGGCTCTTTATTTTCCTCCTAACTGATGGTTCAACTAGGATTACAGACTAGATTCACTCAGGGGCGATACATCGCATTTGTGACAATATTACAAGCTGGTGTGGGAAGGCATGGAACTGGCCCATTGTTGACCGCCAATCAGCCCTTATCTACTTATTAAGATTGTGGTGCTGTGCAAGAAATCCCTAGCTCAGAAGGTCGGTCTGTTACCGGTTGGTAACCATTGATGACCTTTCACGCTGTAGTCATGGAAATGGTCAATGATAAGGCTCCAGCCTGCGATGGCTTTCATTGCAAATTCGGTACAGAATTGTATGTTGCATATCGACTCTACCCTAGATCACTTTTAATGACATTAGTTCTGAGTCTTTTGAGGTGTTTCTGCTCCATTCACCAAGGATTCATGTTAGTGCCTGTGCAACTACGTGCACATCAAATTCATACCCAAACCTGGGGATCCGCAGATGAATTACCCCTTTGAGGCCTATCACATTTTATGAATATCTCCTAGAAAATAATTGCCAAAACTCAATGTTCTATGAGGCTCCCGCAATGTTCTCCCCATTACTGTTCTACGAATAATTATAAACTGGGTTCATTCAGGGGTGAGTACTTCATAGATGAATCGTCATTTCATGCTTATTGAGGAAGGAAATAGAATGGATCCACCGTTCCATGTACTACCTTAATTTATTTTCATCTAGCATCTGGTTCTTGAGAAATCCTATGATTGGCATTGAAAACCCAGTGTTATCCGATAATGCCTTCCTCTCAAGCACCTAATTGGTTTTCAGCGCCGTTTTGAGTGGAAGATTCTTACACATGAATGAACCATTTGCAAATTTCTTATGCATTCATTTTTCCTTTCACGGTGTTACCGTTCTGAGATCCTGGTAGTATTATTATGTTCCATGGGTGGCCAAAACATTGGACCGTTGGATCACCAGCACTCTCTGTGCATTGTTGAGGAAAATTAAAATATGGGTTTCTAAAGTCTTAGAAGCTATGTAAAATCTACTAGGGATCTTTAGGGGAAGTTCATTGCCTCAAGAGCCTCTATTCTCAATTAGCCGAATAATCTCCTCAAATAATTTATTTGGGCCAATGCCTTCTATGGAAAAGGTTTAGATCATGTTGCTTAGGATATTTACTACTTTCCCCGTAATTCTAGGGGATTGTGCCTTATTGACATTCAACGACAAGGACAGACACTCTATGTGAAATGGATTGTTCAATGAATCTAAAGACAAGAATTTTTTAAAGTACTCTAGTGACATGGCATCGAATAAGGATCACCTTATGGACACCCTACATGGAAAGTTTTGGGGTTTGTCAACCTCCTTATTGGTTCAATTCATGTTAAAGTTGTTGGTACCTTTGTGCTTAAAAGCATTTGGAAAGCTTGGGAGTGTATCAAACCATAGCTTCAATGGAAAGGTGACAACTTTCGCAATGGTCTCTCCATTAACCATCATTCCCTTTGGTGGTCACCGATATGTCAGGCTCATGATAAGTGTTTTGCAGACACCTCGGGGATTCATGCGCTCAAAATTTTCAAGCGCGACATTTGCACCATCTAAGATTTTTTCTGTAAACACTCTCAATTGTGGTTCTGTTGGCTTGAGCTTAAAGCTTGATATTGACTTACTAACCAGGATCAGGGAAACATCACTACAATGCTCAATTCGGTCCCAGACCACATGTTGCACAAGATTTCTGTGTGTTCTTCTCGCCCTTAGTGGATGGATTAGAAGTGGTATGTTGATGCCCATTTCACAATTATTCAGCCAGTAAAGGCTACAACTAGCTTTCACATCATCTACCCATGGTTAAAAAGCTCAACACTTGATGGAGAATTCATTCCACTCCGTCTTCCTGGAGCAAGCGATTAGACACTGTTTGGTCTATCTGTGTGGAGCCTAAAATGGCCCATTTTCTGTGGTGTATTATGCACCAAGGTCTTCCTATAGGATCTTGACTTGTTCAAATTGGGGTCCTAGCTCCTAAGCGTCCATTCTGTGGCCACTTGGAAACAATAATGCATCTATTCTGATTTTGTTCGAAAGCTCAACTTGCTTGGAATTGGATACACTCATTTTTCTTTTCACTCAGACCCCATTGCTTTACTTGGCAGAATATCCTTTTAGGAGATAATGCCAAGCTTCTGCCCATGTTCACCCAAATTTGGCATGTTTTTAGAGGGGAAATTCTATTTTGGATATGGAAAGAAAGAAATGCTTCCTTCTTTGTTAATTCTGAAGTTGATCAGCAGTTTTCTATGTATAACAAATATATGGTTCTCTAATGTGTTGTTGCAGATTCAAGTCTAGGCGAACAAAGTCGCGTTGGAGGTGGACCACCTCCAGACTCTACTGCAACATTGGGGGAAGCTCTATGTAATGTTGCCCGTGTGCCACCTTTGACAACTCGGTGCTCCTCGCCACTTGGCCATGGTGGTTGGCGTAATCGTTCACAACGACGTGATTTCAGCCGGGCTTGGCATTGCCTGGGCCCTCTCCATCAGAGGAGTTATTCACCAGCTCGCCTACATGGTCGGGGGTCACCACGCCCTCATCAACAAAGGAGTCCTTTGCCAACTTGCCAATAGGGCTGGGGGTCACCGGCTTGCCAGCACGGGTGTGGCTCTCCTGCAACCTCCGTGTAGTGCACTGTCGATGTATGGAATTTGTCCCCGTTGCCACCGTCTTCCGACAAGTTCCCTCACCTTAGCATCGCCATCCCCACTCGAGGAGAGGCAGATCAGGAAGAAGAAAATCCCACTAGCTGTCATATCCCTTATGTTGGCAAAGATCTACTAGGCTTGGGCTGGCCGGATGATCACGATCCGCCCGCTTCGAGAATGTTTGCTGTGGCTGCTTGAATTGGTCCTTTGTAATTCTTTAGGCACTGCCTAGTTTTTGTTTTTTCCTAGGCTCGGCCTAGTTTGTTTCTCGCTCTCCTAGGCTTAGCATAACTTGTTTGTGGTTGTGGAGCGTGCTCTCACACCGCTGGCTTTTTTTTTTGCTCAAAATAATCTTGTATCTTTTTGAATTAATATAATATAAAATCTCTTTTCTTTTAAAAAAAAAAAACGACGACTAGATATTTTAAATGGGACTTGTTCATCTAGTGGCCCTTCTCCCAACCATCCCTAATCGGGATCAATTCTAAAACAAGATTGATGAACACATGTCACCATTAAAGAAGAATGCATCGCCAATGTGGAAGAGTTAAAAAAAATAATGAGGTGGGCAAAAGAAAGATGGCGTTGTGTACATTAAAAACAGAGGAAGAGGAAGAGGATTGCTGGTGATGTGAAAGAGCACGAATACCTAGGGATCATACAAAAGAAATCGTATACTTAATTGAAGCCTATTACTTTTTCTTTCTCTCTCAAAACCTGGACTTGATATTTGCTGGGATCCAAAAGGACTTGTACTAGTAACAAATCTATTGCACGGAAATCAGAGCTACTTCCAACACGATTCGATCGAAGTATGTATCGCAAACTTCCGTTTAGTTTTTTATGCTTTTATTTCTTTAACGGAATGTTTGGGCGCACTTTCAACTTTTTAATTAGACGGTAGTTTGATTTGGCCTGCTAAAATTATATAATCTGTTAGTTTAGACATTCACCATTTCTCTGGTTGGTTGCTTGCTCTATAGACCTTTGTGTTACTGATTCAACAGAAATATTTTTTCCAATTTTCTTGAACTTAAATTCTTGTAGTCTCTTGTATGGAATAATTGTGTTTGAATCTTTGGTCTTCAATATACGTATATGGATTGCTTGCTATATACGCCTTCAGACATCACTGCAATTTTGAAATTAATTGTCCTTACTTTCTTCTCGAACTCAAACCCTAAATGTCTTCACGTTCCCAGATCCTTTAGGTTCACCGTGCCTTTTACTCGAGAGAAATTCGAGCCCTTTGTCAACTTGGTTAAGGCGGTTTGTTTTATGCTGTACTTTAGTGGAATGCATATTATATAAGGGCATGTTACAAGAAACAGAGAAACTTAACAGCAACTGAAAGCGAACTAAAACCGGAAGGGGATAGGTTGCACATAGGAAAGGGGACTTCGAATACATACATATAATTTTTATTCTCTCTCTTTAAATCCACAAAATTTTTAATTATCGATACTCTAATTTATTGAAAGAGTTTTTATTTGTCAATAATATAGTTTTATTGTTCATTATTAATTAATTAATTTATTTTTGGATGAAAAAGCCTGTATTTAACCAATAAATAAGATAGTACAACTATTCACAAAAAAGAGCAGGGGGCATTTTAAATTCTAGAAAAAAAAAAAACAAAAAAAACAGAACATATAAAAGCAGCCTGAAATGCTGTTTCAGGTCTTAATAATGTGTGACGGCCATCACATTTCTTGCAACAAGGATATAAGGTGCATACATACATATGAAATGAAGAATTTTATAATGTTCACTGGAACAAAACGTCTATGGGATCACTAAGCAACACCAGGAAAGAAGTCAATACCATTTAGTCCACGTCAAATACACAAAGACTAAATGTTTTTGTAGAAGGCATGATTTAATTCAAGATTTAGCCTTTTAGGTGACGAGTCATCCAAAATATAAAGCTGACTTATGGGTTTGATTCTTGCCTAATCTGTTTTGGATCCTCTCTAAGACCAATGGCATCTGATTGTAGTTTGCTTCATTTTTTTGCATTAAAATTTAACCGGTTAGCTCACTACGCTAGCTGTAAAATTGAATCCTAGCTCGATAGGATGTTGCCAGTCTTTGGTAGTATTTTTTGTGATGAAATCGAACTATATTACTTTCAAAGAAATATTATACAATACACACTATTCGCCTTTGGTAGTATTCCCTTTGTGCTATGCATGAGTTGGCCATTGTACATAGATGCAGGGACTGTATGGTGCTCACTTACTTTTTGCTCCCACAGGGTGGTCCTGTAGACCTTAGGGTCTTTTGGATGCTATTAAAATATTTCATTCATTCATTTATCATGTTGGCTTGAATGATTAGATGCATTCAATGCGTTAATAGTTATATTTTATAAGATATCATATTCACATTCTTGAGCGTTCTCTTGCCCTTTCTATATTTTATGTGGCTTTTTATGCTTTTACAAATTTCCCCACTTGTAGTAGTGTGATGTGTAGACGGCATAGCATGTTACCAATGTGGGTACCAAAGCACTCCATCGCTGCTCGCTTTTTTGCCTGCAGGCCACGACACAGCCTGCAGGGTTTGAATCATAGTCTTACTTGGGAAACTTCACGCTTTACTACCAGGCCACTATTACAAGGTGCTTTTTTGTGGCATTTAGTGTGATATCTCTGTTTATCCCTTTTAAACTATTGATGTCTATTTCTACCATATGTGAAGGGCATCTCTATTAAGATAGTAAAAATTATAAAAAGAGGAATGTTAAGTCTATTTTTATTATAAATAACACTTTTAAAAAAGGTTTTAAATTAGCCAAGGAGTATATGGAGCCTAAAGTAAACAGTGAAGTCCACCTCATTCCATTCTTGTGGAAAATCTGACTTGGAGAAACTGGAAGAGCCATCGAATCAGGCAAAAGGAACATGAGGCAGCAATTTTACTTAGTAAATCTATCACATCAGTACTAGCGGAGAACTCAAAATCCTGGAATCCACAAATAAACGAATTTCCTTATAGAATAGGGTTCTTGCAATCGGAAGTCCACTACTACAAGAGAAGATTTAGAGAAGCAGGAGAAATAGAAAAATATAGCAACCATTTAGACAAAGACGATGGTTTAGTCCTAAGCCAATATTGGAGATTGTTGCATAAAATTCAGAAAGGTCCTAGAAACATTGAAAATGTCAATTTAATCAATTTGTAAATTGGTGGTACGTAGCACCTCAAACCTGAGATCATAAACGGTCATCATTTGTTTCAGAACGGCTAGTTCTCCTATATACCTTCAATAGTTATTTTCCTTATGAGATACTAGAAATATTAAGAGTCTATACAAGAAAAGTGAATTGGCAATTCAATCTATCGTATGTCTTGATGATGGGTCATGAAATGTGATCTAGAACGTTGACCCGAGAATTCACCAATAGAGTTATCATTTAGAAGCTAATATATTTGTACAATTATAATGGACTGTGTGAGTTTGAAGTCTATGAGTATCCAAGATTAGTGCGTTTTCCAGAGCATGTGGGGTAAGTGTTTCACACCCTTGTGTTGTTTTTTTTGGCTGACCCAATCACTAGGAAGTTTCTTTGAAATATACTTAGGCTTTTTCAGGTTATTCCTATCAAACTTATTATTGGTCAACTAGAGGGATTTTCTTGACCATCACACTTGAAATAATTTTAAGAATGTGGCAAAAATTTATTAATGTGATGTGAAGCTCAAAAATATGAAACGAATGTTTCGTATACGAAACAACTCGTATGATGGTCCTTGCGATCAAGATGTGTGAAAACATCTTTTGGTCACTAAATAGAATTTTGAAAAGATGATTTAAATTCTGTAATTGATTGTGAATAGGCAAACAATAGATATCTCCAATTTCTCTATTTCTTGGGAAAAGAATATTCTTGTGAGGTCCTGTCTATGTCCTTGCCACAATGCTGTTTGAACAACAATTAAGATGGCAAAGACTTTCAGTGCTGCTCTTCTGCCGTATGTGATGTGCGATGCAATTTTTTAGCTGTATACTATCTTCTCATTGTAAACTTTGTGAAGCCTTTTGTACTTATTTACTATTATAATAGAATTTAACTATTACTTAGTTTGTAAGCAATTATTTTCTTATCCTTTGAAGGACCTTGCATACAATCAAGTTAATCCTGATTTCTTCATTTAAACGAAAATTTAAATTAACGCTGTATTTTAAAATGTTGTAGCTATCAATGTGTCATATCAAGACCATTCTTTAATGTGGACCACAAAACAAATTTGTTGGTGAAGGGAGATTCCTATGCTAGCAGTGGGCACATGTACCTTTCCAGGTACATGTCTTCATGCTTGAAGAGGCATTGGGAATACAGAGACTTGCTTACTGGCATCTCTTGATACCTCTCAAGATGTCTCACGTGCTGGACCTACATGCCTCTTTAAAGAAAATGAAGCAAATGGAACAAGCAAAACCTCTAACCACATAACCAAGCCCCAAAACAAACCCCACAACAGCTTAAACCCATAAAAAACAAAACCCACGTAAACCATAAACCATTAAACGACTTGGGGGAGTTGGTTCGTAATTAGAATGGTTATTCCATTAGTTATTTCATCAACACGAATCGTAATTGTTCCAAACAACACATGATTGATTAACTTGCTATTCGATGATTTTATAGAAAACAGCCCCAAATGTGCTTAAAATTGAATTGTTAAGTGCTGCAAAATTAAAGGAAATAATTGAACATGAAATAAGAGCAAGGAACTACTGTGAAACAACAAGACCAGAAATGCACAAGACGTTGCTTTCCTTGGGGAAATCGAATGTGGGAAAAACTCCATAAAAGTGAGGGGTTGCCTTCTCTTGCAACTATCTCTTTGTGATGTCACATGTATACTACCTTCTCAATGGCTGTATGGACCCCCCTTTACTATAGCAACATGCCCAATCACCTGTACAAGCTCTGCAATTTGTCCAACTCCATCTCTCCATCACACTCCAACTCCTAAGACACTCAAGCAAGAGGAAAGAACTGCTAGGAAACAATTACTTGCTTTTTAAGGACCCCTGAAAGTGTATTTATACATGGTTACATCATAAGAAGCTCAAATGTGAAGCTAGAAAGACTCAGATGGGGAAGAGACACCATTTTTATTATGTGAGAGATGGTTACAAAATGGTTGAAGTGGTTACAACTGTTTATTAGATAATACTTAACTAATACTAAATTATAAGTCTTATATTTTACTACCCCCTCTTAAGACTTACTCCATTGAAAATAAGATAGAATTACAATCTTCAGAAGCTTTTTTTTGAACAGTTCTTAGACTAGTTAGGACTCCATCAAGCTGCCTCCCTAACCCTTGCAAAAAAATACTTCTAGCAAATCTGGATATTTCTGTTAAATCCTAGGGCAGCAGTATTGATAAAATTAACTTTTATAACAGCAGCGATAATCTGATTTTTATAAATAAAACAGTGAACCATAATGCGTAAAAATCAGTCTTTTATTTAATTATTTCCAACCAGCTGCAATAAAAAATGCCAGTGTCTGAATACAATTGTCTGCAGCTGAATTGGTGGAACACTTGCACCTTGAATGACCACTGTAACCCTTGAATGGAATTGCCCAGCTGAGAAGTGAGGGATTCCATCCTCAAATCCCTATGCAAATGAGGGATTTTGTCCTCTATTGCTGTTGCAGAAGTAAAATCTACTTGCAGACAAAGAAAATAACTCATAAATTTCCAAGATGTCTTTACAATGATCCCCAAATCTGCCTTTATAACCTCCCTTCCTTCTTCCAAAGTGGGTGCCCCCTTTTGGATTACATGCATGGTCCCAAAAAAATGTAAAATAATGAATTTATTCGCCTCAAGTTGGCGCCCCATCCTAAGAATAGAAATATGCAAAATTAAAGGCTTGATCTTCACTTCATCCTAAAAATAGGATCTGCTCCTCACGCAGCCCATTATATACTTGGCATCCCCCATTATAGAATGCTTTAAAGTTTATATAATTAGAAACTTTGACTTTGGCGCCTAATAATAGAAGTACATCTTTCTATTATTATTTTATTCTTTTTCAGCTATTTAAATATAATTTAAGTGTCCCTTTTCCAAATAAGATATAAAAATACCCTTGGACCACTTAATTAATTTATTTTCCCTCTTTTAATCACCCCTTAGCCTACGAAAAATAATAAAAATAGGCTTCAGGTATCCAAAATTAATTAATTCTAAAAGGGGACGATTACAACAGTGTACCTGGTACATGGGTGAACAATGCATGAGCAATTCCAAATACGTTTCAATGCTTTTCTTGCAAGGAACCGTGATGGCCATCTTCGAAAATCTATCCACGACAATAAACACCGCATTGTCCTTGGCTTCTTTGTCATAGGCAATCAACTCATGTAATCCATGCCAATGGATTCCCATGGCTTGGATGGAACCAATAGAGGTGTGTAGAGCCGTAGCTTCCCATTGCAGGCTTAGCGATGTAACAAGGGTTGCAAGACTTGTTGTGGCGCTCCACTTTCTAGAGGTGCACGTGCGGCCATTATAAATGACTGCAATTGGCTAGGGTCTTTGTAATGCCAAAGTGCTCCCATGTCTTGCATAGTGTGCCTTGCAAATGAGTCTCTAGTGAGGTGCACCATCAGGTACACATAGATGGCCAAACTTGTAGAGAAGCTTCTCATCTGAGTTAGAACCTTCTGAGAATATGTTCACACTATGTGAGATCGGTAGAGGCATTTGTGACGTCCTTGTTAGTTGAGTAGAGGGATACCCAATTTAAAGTGTTGTGGTCACACGTGTTGAGCATGCGTACGGTCGGGTGACTAAGGCAATTTATTGCCTTGTTATCCTTTCCCTTCATGTGCTTGATCATGAGATGGAACCGTTGAAGGTAAGTCATCCACTTAATGTATTGCTCATTCTCTAGCTTGTTTTGCGTTTGCAAAAACAGAAGTGGCTTATGATCATAATGAATAATTGTCTCATTGCCCAAGATGTGGTGGCATTGTAGCTTAATTGGCTATACAATAACATACAACTATTTTTACTGTAGAGTGGAGCACCTTTGCATCATATCGCTGAACATCTTTGAGTGGTATTGTAACTAGATGTCCAAGTACCTTTCGAGCCTCATGCATATTCAGATGCATTGTTGTGAAGTTCAATGGAGTGTGCGATGTTGGGCATTGTGAGAATAGGCATTATACAAAGGTGCTATTTGAGAACCTTAAACACACATTATTGCACATGAGTCCCATCAAACTTGGTTTGGGCATGCATTATTTGACTGAAAGGCTAGGATATGTGTAAATCAAAAACAAGGTCCAAAAGAGCTCCACAATTTCGTCATCGCTGCTTGCGCGCAGTAGACCAATCCTAAATCACTTTGATCTTCTCTAGATAAACACGTATACCTTGGATAGTCAACATTGTAGCCTAGGTATGGACTTTGTATTGTTCCAAATATACACTTAGCTAAGTTTTCTTGTAACTTGTGTTTGCATAAAGTGTCTAAAATGCATGAGATGTCCTCCACATGTTCTTCTCAAGTCGTGTTGAAGATGAGGATATCATGCAAGTATGACGATGGCGAAGGACTTGAGGAAAGGCCGACGTGGATCATCCATCAAGCACATGAATGTTGTCGGTGCGTTGGTCAAGTTGCCATAGACATAATCAACCATTCGTACAATCCTTCTCGTGTTTTGAAAGTTGTCTTTTTAATGTCTTTAGGATGAATTGGGTCTTGGTGGTAACCAATCTTTTGGTCAATCTTCGGGAAGTAGTGTGCACGTCGGAGTTGATCTAAGAGGTTGTCAATACATGGCAGTGGATACCGATTCTTCATCATGATCTTGTTGAGAGTGCGATATTCCATGCAGAGTTGCCATGTCTCATCTTTCTTGGGCGCTAGAACTAGTGGGCTTCTGCAAGGTAAAGAGCTAGGTTTAATCTTCCCTGATTTAGGAGCTCTTGTATTTGGTGCCAGACTCATCATTCTCTCGAAGTGATATGTGATTCAATGGGCTATTTGGAAGATGGCATCTAGGAACCAAATCGATGTAGTACTTCAATGTGTTGGAAGGCCATTACGTTATGTGTAGACTTCACAATGTTGCTTCAGTAACTTGGCGAGTTATTTTTGCAATGATGTTGGTGCGGTGCACATTGCCAATGCCTACTTTTTCCCGCACAAGTGTTTATGGGTGGTGAACAATATGAACGTTTGTGTGTGAGATGAATTTATGGCGATGTTTTGTAGAGACTAAGGTGACTTTGGTTATGGGAAAGACTAAAAAACATTGAAAAATTGATCTTTGGCCCAAACAATACATCTCTGCGGACTTGTTTGATATGTAGCTTCATAGTCATACAAGTAGCGTCTTCGTAGCAGTATGTAAAAGATCTCAAGAGGCACAACATCACAATTGACTTGAGTTTATGCAAAAAAGTGCATTGTTTTCGAACTTGGATACCTTTTCGTGATTGGAGCAATCCAAGCGAGTATGGATGAGGATATGTGGAAGTAGGAAGAGCAAGGTGTTGAGCTACATCTTGAGAAATGATGTTCTTTAACAACTCCCACTGTAAAATGATGGCAAGGAGGTTGTCCTTTACCCAAACACTTCGTGTAGATGAGGTGCACTACCATGTTCATCATGAGCATCAGTGGCTTTGGTGCAGGTGCTTAAATTACAAGAACTATCTGGATTAGTCATCTAGTCGTGTGGGATCTAATGTAGACTATGCAAGTTGTGATTGTCGTGAGCAACATTCAACAACCATTATGGGTGTGCGAGTGGTGTTGATGACCATACTCGTCACTTGTATTTTCTTCTTGTCTTTGCTTGAATTGGAAGTTATCACATAATAGTGAGGTAGGCTGTTGGCATTGTGGAGGTTTGTGCTAGTTGCTGAGTGCACAAACATAATAAGAGTGCACGCGGGTCATTGAATGCAATGAACCAAATACACAATGATGTAGTAGAGAAATACATAAGTATACAAACAAACAGACTAGAGAACATGCTCTTGTATCACAATGGGAATGTGTTCAAACTTATTGATTGTCTTGTACTACTGCAAGATCATGACAAAACAAATGAGTTGAAAGTTAGAGTAGTCAACCAAGCAATTGATTGTCTTGACTACTGCACAGAAAGATGACAAAACAAATGAGTTGAAAGTTAGAGTAGAGGTTCAAGCAAACTCCTATTTGGTGCATCTTGAGTCAATGGCCAGCTCGTATCATTAGGTCTCTATCGAGTGTGTTCCACCCTGGAGGTTACAATGTATATAGACAATTGACAATGACAGTAACAACTAACAATAGTTTTTTAGAGTGATTACAGACGTTTCATCTTCCTGGTTTTTGTTGCAGTTGGGATCCAACACATGGCATGCCCATGAAGATTCTTTGACATAGCTAGTGTGGGATGTGCCATCTAGTGTGTTGCTTGACATTGGTAAAAGAATTGACGAGTGAATGTTGAAGCCTAAAATGCATGTCTATGCAGATCTGCAGTGACAAATGGCATGTTAAGAATTCAAGACCAACAAGTGTAATGATCTGTGGAAGAGGTGCAAGTTATTGCGCAATGATGAGGGAGGCTACAAGTGCTCCAAAGCTTTGTGTGGCATTGCAGAAGTTGTAGATGCAACGCAATGGCATGTAGTGTTATTGGAGTTGCGACAAACTACGGATTGGTTTGCAAAAGATTGCAGAAGCCATGAATGTTGTATGGTGCTAGATCAAGGATGTTGGTGTTGCACGGGGATGCAAGGGATTGCATGTTTAGCAATGCTTCATAGGCAAAGAGATGAGGTATTGTGGGACTCATTGGAAGATGCTAAGTGTTGGGCAACCTACATAAGAGGGGAAGTTTGCGGAATGATGCGGAGTTGTGCTACAATACTGTGAGGTTGTATTCTCATCGCTAGATGTTTGACGTACTGAGGCAAGTTCAACAGGTGAAGGACATAAGAGTAATTGCCCGAATTTACATATTTGTGAGGAGCTACGGTTGACTTGATGCACATGTGCTAACGTGAGGTTTGCATATTCACCGAAAGATGCTGTAAGGAAGTAGAGCCCAAATTAGCGCAAGAGAATCTTGAGGAGGCTTGCGCAGCTGCAAACTATGATGCGGGAGGCTACAAGTTTTGCACATAAGATTGAAGGTCCCCACCCTAATACAACCCCCCATTTTAATTTAACTTCATGGAAAAACAAAAAAGAGGGAAAAAGCCAGGGGAATAAGAATAGAAGAAAGCAAATAGAAGGAAGAAGACTACAAGAAAGAGGATTGAATAGTAGAGCCAAAGGGATGTCACCACAGTGCATTTTTAAAGCTTGTGATAACGTAACTCATGTCTATCCATTATTTTTAATTTTTAGCCCTTTTAAAGTTAATGCCCGGTTCGTAAATAAATGTAAATGAGGATGATATGGCTTTTTTTACATAATGACTTGACGACATTGTTGTTGATTTGTTGATCATATAAAAAAGCCAGATTCATCATTTCATTTTTTTAAATTTTTTTTTTTTACGTACGACTCATGTCTATCGGATTATTGTTTACTTGTCTTATTTCTTTTATTAGTTGAATGCATTTCTTTCTAGGCAAATGATGATGAATGAGTATTTGCATTCACATTGATGTTAATTTCTCGTTGTTGATTCGTTGAGTGTATTAACAAAACCAGACATCATTTTGTTCAGGCATAATAGTGTTCTACATAGTCTCAAAACAAGGGGACGAGTCTCAAAGATGGAGGGACCAAGGGCCTAGGTTTGGGAATTGTGGGGGGATGGCGATGCAAATATATATGGTACTTGAAAAACTAGTCTGTAAAAATTGTATAAGGAACAACAAATGAAACTTCAAAATACTAAACACGTTGCATTGAACATATGAAAATGCCAAATATCAATATATTAATAGTTATATTCAAAATGATGATTACATTCAAAATTCAAATACAGTTGGCCAATGGCTCAATGCCTCTAATGAGGAATTCTAATCATCCCCAAAGTCTGTGCCAAACTCCTCATCTACTTGAACTGCTAGACTCTTCAAGGTCCAGCTCCTCCAAACCAATTCTAACCAACCCTGTTTGTGCCACATCATCATCAATCTAAGATGGCTCAGTTGGCTCTACATCCCATACGGGTGCTGGACTCTCACTTGTAGCTTAAGTTTGTTGCGAGTCATATGGAATGGAAATGGGCTATGTAAAATTTACAAGCTATCTTTGCCCTCACTAGGAAGGTAAGTCCTGTTCTTACAACAAATCTTCTATTACTGGAATGAAGCCATAAGTAGACCATTCCTCGGGGGAAGCAAAGTGAGAAGTAGAAAATAGAGAAGGACATTAGGTAATAGAGGCGGTGTGGTTGTCAAAGAACAGGCCCATGGTTTATAGTCCACCTAAAATTCCAGGGAATATCACGATACGATAGTGATCCCTATCTAAGCTTGGCACTCTTTTCAATATCCCTTAAGAGTGGTAACAGTTTCACCACTCCATATTAACAATGTTGGCATGCGAAAATAGCAAATTGTAACGCTCAATTTTGAATGCATCCAGAACTTACTTGCGTTACCTGTGCATCTTGTAATAATCGGTAATCTCTTCCAACCTTTAAAAAGTACCACTTCGGGTTCAATGCAAAGGCAGCCATGTGCAAGGGGGTGTTGAGCTTCTCCCATCTCCGATGTATGATTGGTTGAATATGGTCATTTGTATAATTGCAATGGGATTTCTTTCTAATTTATACAAGTGGCCTTCATTTGGCTCAAGCATACTGTTAATGCACTCATACACCTCTCTAATGCCAGGTGCATTAGAGTCCCCATATCAAATGACCCTGAAGATCAGAGTAATGAAAGAGACAATGTAACCCACAATCAACTACAAAATGTGTCACTCTTCAACCATCTCCTTCACCCTTATCCCTTGCTAAAAACATAGAATCAAGGCAAATACAAATTCTGCTCTTTGTCATGACCATTAGTTTGCAAGTTAGCATTTGCAACTCAAGTATCCTGTCTAAGAGAATGAAATGTATGATGTATATCTAGTCTCTACAGGTTTCAAAAACTCATTTCTTAGAGAAGGTCTTTAAGAGTGCATGTGAAGTGTGGTGGTTGTAGACAAACATTTGCACCAACTCTAGCATTATCTAATGACCTCTTTGATCCAATGCAATCTATTTTCATGTCCTTGAGTGCATTATTCATGACATGCAATATTTCGGTGAGTCCACCAATTATGTTTATATGGAGCCTATGAATTAACTTCAAGACAAAGTCTTGAACACATGGGCTGCTTCCGTCACTACTTGCACTCTACATTCTCCTGTCCAACAAGGCTCAATAGCATCTCTAAGGATTTTGAACAAAAGACATCCATTGACATGCCTTAGAACAATCAATAGCTTAAAGGAAGCAAAAGGCTCTTGTTGTACATGTGACCATGATGTTTTTGAGACTGGATGATGCACTAACATGAGTCCACCCATCCATGATTATGTTACACCTAGTAGTTATGACCCAAGTAGCCAAATTTCTCCATTAGAATATTAATATGCATGAATAGTTCTTATCCAAGATTGTTTAACTCATATTTTTGTCTCCCCTGGTGGCACATATGATAGTTTGCTCTATAAATTATTTTGCCATATACTCCTTATAATAAGGAGATAATGTGATTGTAATCTCATATGCAAAGAAGGGTTATTTGTAATGGAACATTATGTATAATCTTAATTACTGCAATCTTAATACACTAATGCCAATGGGTGCCAATTGAAACAAGGAGCCTATAATCTATCATTAATTATAAAAGTTTGCCCTTAGGCTTATAGGCCTACATGATAGTGTGTACTGGATGGAAAAGGAGGAGGTTAGTGCACCATGGAAAATTATATTATTACTAGGAGCTATTTGCACTCCTTGTTGACTATTGTAGTAGATTTTTGTTTACCTATTCCCTTAATCATATATCTTATATTGGATGTATATAGCCGACTTTTGGCTATCATAACTTCTTATCATTATGTATCTCTTTCATATATGTTATATTTTCATTAGTGGGTCGGCCTTGGTGTTGGCCATAGCATAGGAATAGTATATATAGGGGTTAGTAGGTAGTAGTTGATCATCATATTCAGCATTTGAGTCTTATTGTTTGGTTTGGAGGTTGCCCCCTCGAAGTGGCTAAGCTATTCTACTTGCACATTGAGATCATTTATCTGAAATATTGTGTTCATTGGTGTTATATTGCTGCTAATAATCAGATTTATACAAGTAATTCCATTACAAGTGGTATCAGAGCTTGAACTCGGCCAGCACTGCGTCAAACCCTAATTGTGAAGGTTCGTCCATATCTCAAAATTGGTAGCGAATTTTTCTGCAATTTTTTTTGGTGTGGTGAAATCAGTCAAGTAAGCTCCCCTCCAAATTTTAAGAATTTTTGACTTGGTTTGCAAAAGTTATAGCGGTTTTATGTTTTTTCATAATTCGGCTACCTAGGGTGCAATTTGTGGAATTTTTCAAAGTTATTTACATTTCCAGAAAGAGGATTAAAAATTAGTTTGAGTTTTTTCTTTGAGTTTTATAAAATTTGGCCGAATTCCTATTGAAATCCCAAACCCTAAATTTTGACCTTGATCCTTAAATCCTACCATTTTGGGGCATCATGGTTGGGCCTTCGACAAGAGGCAAAAAGAATCCCATCACTCCAGGTAAAACCCCTGATAAGGATGAGATAATAGTTGAGGAGTTAGAGTCAGAAGGGGTATCTACAGAGTCCTCAGGGTTAGGGTTTACTTCAATGGACCATAAGGTCAGCTATCTTGAGTTAGAGTTGTGAAACCTCGAGGGTAGAGTGGCCAACAAAGAAGATGTAGAAAAGATTGGACAACGATTGGAGGATTTCATTCACCAATTTAGTTACAATATCATGGGTCATCATATCCTTCCTAATCAGCCACAACTCAATCATACTCATATTAACCAGGGTGGATCTTCAGGTCAAAGTAATAGACAAACTAGCCAGGGTGGATCTGCAAACATGACCAATCCAAATACAAACACTCTGCAAGCCCGTAACATGATTCCAAAAGTGGAAATGCGTAAGTTTGATGGAAAGGATCCACTCAATTGGATTAACCAGATGGATAATTTCTTTGATCTTCATCAGATTCCATCGGGACAAAAGGTTACCATGGCATCGTTGTATCTTGAACCTGACCAATTCATTTGGTATCGATGGTTATGTGCTCAAAGGAAAAAGAGTGGCCTCAATGTTACATGGACAGTCTTCACCGAAGAGTTGCAATTGCACTATAGTTCTAGTGTGTCAGAGAATTATTTCAGTCAATTAGCAAAGCTAAGACAAACATGAACAGTCAAAGATTACATCCATCAATTCCAAAACCTTTCCTTACGGGTGGAAAATATTCCTGAAGAGAATTTGAATGACTTATTTCTTGGGGGTCTTAAAGAACAAATTGAGACTGAGGTGTGTATGTTTAATCCTCATAAGGTTTCAGACTCTATGATCATGGCACGTAGGGCAGAGGAAAAATTTCTTTCCAGTAGGAAACAAACTGTCAGTAATATCAGAGATCGTAGCACCTTTCCACCATCATTCCCTCGGCCAGTTAGACTGACACCTCAACAAATTGAAGAAAAGAGAGCCAAAGGGTTATGTTTTAATTGTGACAACAAATTTGGACCAGGACATAAGTGTGCTGAAAAGAAGTTGTTCTACATTGAGGGGCCTACTGAAGAAGAAGAAAATGAAGAAGATGAAGAGGTAGAGCCAGAGGAGGAATTAGGAGATCCCCAGCCAACAATATCATGCCATGCAATTTCAGGTATTAGCACTCCCCAAACTCTCAAAGTAGTTGGATTCTTAAAAAAATAGAGGGTAACAGTGTTGATTGATTCGGGAAGTACTCACAACTTCATCAATCATAAGTTGGCGGTACGCTTGAACTGCTTTGTTTATCCAGCTCCAGAATGTCAAGTCATGATCGCTGATGGGAAAACTGTTAGTTGTTCAGGAAAATGCCATAACATTAATCTCACCATGGGAGATTACTTGCTAACTAGCAATATGTATGCCATTGCCATGGGAGGAGCAGACATTGTGTTAGGAGTTCAGTGGCTTACCACCTTGGGAACCATTGAAATGAATTTCCAAGAGTTGTTCATGCAATTTCAGTCAGAAGGGAGGACTTTTAAACTAAAAGGACTAAGAGCAAAGTCCCCACAGATGGTAAGTTCTCATCAGATGCAAAAATTTCTTAGAAAAGGTGCAGAGGGGTTTGTGGCACAACTATTTTCATTGGAAGCACATCATTCCAATACATTTATACCCACAGATATGCAAGCAGTTATAGATGAGCACTCAGTGGTGTTTGGAGAAATGCCCAAGGGTTTGCCTCCAAAAAGAGACCATGACCATGCCATCCAGCTAGTACCAGGGAGTCAACCACCCAACATCAGACCTTATAGGTACCCCTATATGCAAAAGAGTGAGATTGAGAAGATAGTTCAAGAGATGTTAGAAGCAGGACTTATTCGTCATAGTCAGAGTGCTTACTCTTCTCCTGTAGTGATGGTATGGAAAAAAGATGACAATTGGCGCATGTGTCCAGATTACAGGGAACTCAATAAGTACACAGTTAAAGATAAGTTTCCTATTCCTGTAATTGATGATTTGCTAGATGAGTTACATGGTGTTGTTTACTTTACAAAACTTGATCTTCATTCTGGATATCATCATATTAGAATCAGGGATGAAGATATTCATAAAACAACCTTCAGGACACATGAAGGACACTATGAGTTCTTGGTAATGCCTTTTGGACTAACAAATGCACCCTCTACATTTCAAAGCTTGATGAATTCCATCTTTAAGCCATTTCTTCAAAGTTTGTTTGAGTGTTCTTTGATGATATATTAATCTATAGTAAAACATGGGAGGAACACCTGCATCATGTAAATAAGGTATTGGAAACTCTTGAACAACATCAACTTTATGTAAAGCCTTCTAAGTGTTCTTTTGGTGTCAAGGAGGTTGAATATTTGGGTCATATTGTCTCTTATGAAGGTGTTAAAGTGGATCCTAACAAGATAAAATCCATGCTTGAATGGAAGGTTCCCAAAACCCTAAAAAATCTCTGAGGATTTTTGGGGCTTACAGGTTATTATCGTAGATTTGTAAGGAATTATGGCAGCATCGCAGCACCACTCACAACTTTATTGAAGAAGGACTCTTTCCATTGGAATGAGCAAGCTACTACGACATTTGAGAAGTTGAAGGAGGCCATGTGCACCACTCCAGTTCTAGCCACCCCAGATTTTTCCAAAACATTCATTGTTGAATGTGATGCTTCAGGGTATGGTATGGGGGTAGTACTCATGCAAGAAGGTTGACCCATTGCCTTTGAGAGCTGATGGTTCAAAGGTAAGAATATATCTAAACCAGTTTATGAGAAAGAAATGTTAGCAATACTTCATGCAGTGAAGCAATGGAGACCATATCTAATGGGAAGACATTTCAAAGTAAAGACAGATCATGATAGTTTGAAATACTTCTTAGAGCAACGTTTATCATCAGAAGAACAACAGAAATGGGTCTAAAAAATGTTGGGGTATGATTTTGAGATAATATACAAGAAAGGGAAAGAGAATGTAGTTGTTGATGCTTTATCTCGGAAGGATGAATCTGCCGAGGCATTGTTGTGTGCCATATCTATATTACAGGAGGATTGGATAGAGGATGCAAGGTCTGAATGGAAAAATGACCCAGGTACACAAAATCTCATTCAGAATCTCCAACAAGATCCAAGCATGTCAGAAAAATTTGTATGGAAAGGAGATGCTTTATGGTATAAAGATAGATTATATCTATGTAAGAATTCAATCCTTAAAAATAGGGTTCTATCTGAGCTCCATGCTTCTCCAGTAGGGGGGCATTCTGGCTTCTTGAAGACTTATCATCGAATCAAGCATGATTTTTTCTGGGAAGGGCTAAAAGGGGATGTCCAAAATTTTGTGGCAGAATGCATGGTTTGTCAGCAAAATAAGGGTGAAACAATTAAGTCCCCAGGTCTTTTACAACCTCTATCTATTCCTAGCCAGAGGTGGGAAGAGGTGTCCATGGACTTCATCACAGGATTGCCTAAATCAGAAGGTAAAAATGTAATCATGGTGGTGGTGGACAGACTCACCAAATATGCCCATTTTTGTGCTTTATCACATCCATTTGTTGCGAGTACAGTAGCAACAACCTTCAGGGATACAATTCAGAAGCTACATGGGACACCAAAGATTATAGTAAGTGACCGAGACCCTATCTTTACTAGTAATTTTTGGACTGACTTGTTCTCATGCTTGGGCACACAACTAGATGGGAAAACAGAGGTGGTAAACAAGTGCTTGGAGGGATATCTTCGTTGTTTTACGTCAGATAAGCAAGCGAGATGGGTCCAATGGTTACCGCTGGCAGAATGGTGGTATAACACCTCCTTTCATACTTCATCTAAAATGTCTCCTTTCTTGGCATTATATGGGTACCATCCACCATCTATCACTTCATCTTTGAGAGTCCAACCAAGGGTTCGAGCAGTTGAAGAACATATTCAACACCAACAAGAGGTGCTTTCTAGTCTCAGGGAGAATTTGGCCATGTCACAAAACCGCATGAAGCAGCAGGCAGACCAACATCGCAGTGAAAGACATTTTGAAGTCGGTGATTGGGTTTTTGTGCGTTTACAACCATATAAGAAAATGTCCTTGAAACAACAATAGAAAAAGGATAACAAGCTTTCACCTAAGTATTATGGCCCTTATCAAGTGTTACAGAAGATTGGCAATGTAGCATACAAACTGGAACTTCCTCCGGCTACTCGAATTCATCCAGTCTTCCATGTATCTTGCCTAAAGAAGGTAATTGGACAGACAGTATCAACCCAGACAGTGTTACCAGAGCTTGATGAAGAGGGAAGAATCATCCTGGAACCAGAATGCATCCTTCAGACACGCACTAAGCGATTGAGGACAAGGGTCATCACTGAGTATTTGATCAAGTGGAAAAATCTAGACAATGAAGACGCAACTTGGGAGGATGCAAACTTCCTGCAGCAGCATCCAGATCTTCTCAACATTGGGGACAATGTTGCTTCGAAGGGGAGGGGCATGCTACGCCCTTAATCATATATCTTATATTGGATGTATATAGCCGACTTGTGGCTATCATAACTTCTTATCATTATGTATCTCTTTCATATATGTTATATTATCATTAGTGGGTCGGCCTTGGTGTTGGCCATAGCATAGGAATAGTATATATAGGGGTTAGTAGGTAGTAGTTGATCATCATATTGAGCATTTGAGTCTTATTGTTTGGTTTGGAGGTTGCCCCCTCGAAGTGGCTAAGCTATTCTACTTGCACATTGAGATCATTTATCTGAAATATTGTGTTCATTGGTGTTATATTGCTGCTAATAATCAGATTTATACAAGTAATTCCATTACTAACAAATTTTCAATGGCTCAAGACGCAAGAATCAAGACAAGAGAATTTCACTTTTGTTTTTCTTACTTCAGGTCACATGAAGCACATAAGTAGAGGATACACAAAAGATGAAATTCTAATTTAACTAGTATTATAAAATTAAAAATATTTCAAAATAGTTTAATAATTTAATAAATCAATTTAAAATTTAAAATTAGTAAGACAATGTAACACTTAAATAGTTAAACAGAAAGTTGGAAACACTTAAATGCTGATTTTAGGGTTTTGTAACTGCTGTTTTCAAAAATAACAGTTCAACAACCCTAAAATCAGCATTTTAATTAATTTATTCTTCTAAATTGAAATTAAAAGTTAAAAAATTGTGGCACTACGGTCATGGCTTACCTTGAAGGCTTGATGAACGTGTTGAAAAGACATGAACGATTGAGCAATAAAGACATCGTACTTGTTGTCCCTCTTCCTTGCTAATGCTCAGACTCTTGCTTTCTAATGCTCTCACCCTCTTACTATTGCTTTGATTTTTTGATTGTGATTTGGAGTGAGGGTGTAACTCTTATTTATAGTTTCTTTTGGAGTGCTTAGGGGGTGGGTGGGGTCCATTAAGTATTAGGGTTAGGGTTGGGGGTGTAACTTTTTAAAACAAATTGTTTTAAAAAAGAAGTTTAAGGCAGCCTTAGCTGCAGGGGACGCCTGGGAGTTTCTACGACGGCTCGAGAGACTTCTAGAAGTTATAACAACATCTCGGAGACTCATGGGTGTCTCCAAAAAGTGGGGATATCTTCGAAACCTCCCCTTTTTGGGGGAAACATTTCGGGGACGTTTCCTTTGGACTTGTGGTGGTGGCGGGATAGTGGAGGGGTGTCCCATTGGTGTCTTTGAGTCTCCGGGATGTCCCGAGTCTTTGAGACGATAAATTTTGGGGGGAGACGCGTCTCTGTGGAACATTGCAAAAATATCTCTATGTAGCCTCTTTTTATCCCCACTAGACACCTTACAGGGAACTATTCTGTAACAAGAATATTTGGCAGCCATAACCCTATCTGTCAAAGGAAAATAAGCAAAGATATTTTGGAATTGTTGACTAAACATACTTTTGATTAATGATGGATCCTCGGCTAGAGAGCCATCAGGTGGGCGAAGGCCAAGAACCTTTTCCGTAGAAAATCTTTTGCTTGAGGAAGTCAAAAAAGAACTTGGAATCCTCATTACTCTCATGGATTCACTGAAGACAGGATTGAATCCGGGCACCCTTGGCAATATACTCCTGAACACGACAAATAATTGATTCCAACTTTGCCACTTCCTGAAGGGAAACATTATGGAAGTCAACTTCAAGGGCAATACGAACCATGATAAGGTGTTGACGTGTGTCGCGCAGCTCCCTTCTCCACTTTTGTGCAATCCACCTACCCCATCCTTTGATAAACTTGATTGTATGACAGATCGTTGCTTCCCACCAAAGGACACATTCTTGAACACCAATTAGACGGAACGGTTCCATACTTTGTGAACAAGGGCACAAAATTCCTTCGACTCCAAACGAGAGACATTTAATTTGAATAAGGAAGAGGGTAATGAGTTGATTGAAGGACCAAAAGAAATCACAGTTTGGATCAGAATGTGATCTAATCATGTAGCATCCATGAGCACCTCAACCGGTTGAAGCCGACAAGAGAAAGTCGAGCCCTCGCGAGTGCCATAGAAATTTTTAAACAAACCCGAACCCTATGACCACCCTTACGGTAATTGGACCAAGTAAACCAGCTGCCGTAGTCTTGTCCTTATTGCTTTCAGTTGGGATCAAAGGGTTGAAGAGAGTTCTTGCACTTGCCCCAAGCCTACTTCTCAGTGCCATTGACCACAAAGCCCAAACCTCCACCTTTTCACCCTCCCACTCCACCATATTAAAATCCCCTCCAACAACCTACTCTGCAACAGAAAGAGAGGAAGCCATCCAGTCCCATAATCTACATTGCTCAGAGTTAAGATTGAGGGCATAGACAACACATAACCCAATCACCCTATCCTGAACCAAAAGAGTGATCCAAAAACATCAATCATCAGAGTTTCAACACGAGGCAACCACAAAATTTCGGAGATATGAGGAGAAGGCAGTCGCCACACCCCACTCCCTTGACAGTGTTGAGAGGTCCAAAAAGGGCCATTCCAACAGTAATTCATCCTGTTTCCGAGCTCAAACCCAATAGATTTGACTTCCTGGAGGAAAATCATATCTGGCCCAAACTGCTGCAAAACACCATGCACCAACTACTTACATTTGGGAATCGTCATCCCATACACATTCCAAGATAGAAAAGAAAGCTTCATTCCAAAAGAGGAAGAAGTCCAAGGCTACTAAACTAGTTGTCCATCTCTGTAGAGTGAATCATTGCATCCTTGTACGACTTCGTTGATGACTTGGGGCTGAGGTCCCCCTTTCCTCTGTCCTCATGAGCAGGTGAGGAAGCCTCTTTCCACATGTTCCTCTTAAGCTGCCAACAATACTCAATCTCCATACCATTTGGCTCTTAAACCGAGGTATCATTAACCCAAACGGGCCCCAACTCCAAAGAAGAGGTAATGGTCCGAGGCTAATCCCCGGGACCTCTAGAAGAGCTCACTAAGCCGGGTTTACTAGTAGCTGAACAACCTTCACATCCAGCAACAGAGCCTGAACCACTAGAAGGCAAGATACCACAACTTGTACGTCCTGACAAGTAAGAATTTTATCCACCAGAAGCAGACCCTTTAAAACCCTTGCTGGCAAAATTTGAATCAACTGATGAGCCCCCATTTCCCAAGTTTTTGGATGAGGAAGGGGCTGAGATCCCTTCTTCACTAGCCACCTCACATTGCTTGGGCTTACGATGAGGACAATCTCTAATCAAATGATCCTGCGCTTGACATGCGAAGTAGGCATTCAGAAGAATGAGGTAGTGGACTTTGTGCTATTGGACGCCATGTATGGTGCAAACCAAGATGAAAGGGGTAAGCTTCAGCTCCAGGTCCACCTCTACACAAACCCAAGGGTTTGAACGGAAAGAATTCCGGCTGCCATCTGGAATGAGGAGTTTGCCAAACTGTCCAGCACAAAGATCTACAAAGGGACAGAAATCAGCAGGCAAGGCAGGGAACTCCTACCGAAGGGGGTAATGAGCCTGGCCACGATCCTCAAGGTTGAAGTCCGCTCACCACGATTGGACGTAAGTCAAACTACCAGTGATGTTCCATGTTCCGAACTGCAACACACGGCAGGCTGCAGAATCTGAGTTAAACAAGAGCCACACATATTTCGAACCCATACCCCAGTAAGATTTCAATGAAATTCCTTTGGCCTCCCAGTTCAGCACATACCACCTATTTAATGCCTCCTCATTAGGCATCTTGCACATGAAATAGAGGATTACTCCCTTAGATTAAAGATGCATGTGACCCTCGAAATAATCCTTGTTATCCGCAAGGAAAAGATTGAATTCCTCCTGTTCGGGAAATTAGTTGTGAATGGCATGATTTGATGGGTGAGGGGGGGCCTTGGAATCCTCTCCTTGGGGCTCAAGCTGTTCAGATTCCTCCAATAGCTGAGTCCCAGGACTGTCACCCTCTCCTCCCACAACAGCAATCTCAGTAGATGGAATAAATTTCTGATCAAGGGTAGAAACCCTTTGCCATTCATCTACTGGCATGTCATTTTGTAGCATTTCAAGATTCTGAGACTGTTTTGGAACCAAGTCAATGCAAGGATTGTCTACAGCCCCAAAGGGAGACAAAGGCTGCCATTCTTCAGAGGTTTTTGGCAGATTGAATGATGGATTGTTGAAGAGCTGGATGTTGTGAGCAGCTGCATCGTCAGAGATAGCGATTTCCTTAGTAATGAGAGCAAGCATGGATGAATAGGCCTGATGCGACCTGGCTGCCAGGGGCAGGGTCAAGCCCCATGAATCAGCCGACTTTGAGCGTTGAAATACCACAAGTTGGGCTAGATAGGGCTAACTTCGATTTTTTTTTTCGAAATAGACTTCCCCATCATCCGAAACAGGGAGATCTTTGCAGTTCAAGGGCAATAAACCAGGGGAGCGATCCCGAGAACGATTCTGCCTGGTGTAAACAATGCCTTCCTTGGATGAGTGTGAATGAACCTTGCCACAGGTCAGTTAGTCTCCAGATTGGGAGGGAGACTTGACACATGAAGTAGGGGAACGGCCATGGCTGGAGGCAATACCCTGTGACGCAGTTACAAGATGAGCTAAATGTTGCTGTTATCTTATGACTTTATACAAAACAGTCTCAAATGCACTTAGAACTGAATTGTTAAGTGCTGCAAACTTAAAGGAAATTGCTGAACATGAAATAAGAGTAAGGAACTATTGTAAAACAACAAGAACAAAACTGTACTAGATAATGTTTACTGTGAAGAACTTAAAATGAGAAAAACTGCAGAAAAGGGAGGCATCGCCTCCTCTTGCAACTATCTTTTTCTGCCATTACGGGTGCACTGCCTTCCTGGATGCTCTTTACAATAGCAACATGCCCAGACACCCATACCAGCTATGTAGCTTGCTTAATTCTGTCTGTTTATAACACTCCAAACTTCTAAGACACTCAACAAAGAAGAAAGAACTGCCAGGAAACAATTACATGCTTTACAATGGCCCCCGAGGGTATATATATACATGTTTAACTTTACATCATAAGAAGCTCAAATATGAAGCCAGAAGGTCTTCGAAGGAGAAGAGATACTGCTTGCAGCCATTACTCCACCTGTTCATTGTCTTCATGTAAAGCCGCCGTTTTGTGCGAGATGAAACTGCCCTGGTTGTTATGGAACTGCTACCTGCTTAGACCAGCCTTGTTTGTAATACCAAAACGACCAGCTGCTTGTGGAGGCCATAAATTTTGCATATGGACTCGAAACGAGGTGCTATTTTTTTGAAACTGTATAAATTTTGGATAGCAATTCAAATATGTAATCAGTAACTACACTGTATGTTTTCCTTATCCAAAACCTGCTTTTATGTGGTCATAGCATGTTGCAAACACTGCATTTCATAAACAGTCAATTAACTTAACTTACTGATTTTGATGTTGTAAAAGACTCAAGGAAAGAGTGATAGAAAGTTTTTCAAGTTACTTCCTCAGCTTCCTTGAGAGTGGTCGCTTAGTTAGCTAATTTTGCTAATATTTCATGATCCAATTCAGATCAGATGTGGTCATGATCCAATTCAGATCAGATGTGGCCAATGAAGTTGAAATTTAGAACAGTGTAGACTGATTTGGAATTTTAGTGTGATTTGCAACTTATTTTGAATGCCAAATTCTAAGTGCCTATCAGCATGTAATTCTAAAATTTAAAGAAATATGTGTCAATATGTATTCGGCTTTAGTTTATTTGAAGACCCCACTCCCTATCATTTATTGAAGTTTGTTATCGACATTGACAGTTTAACTCATTCTGATTTGTGGGTCATGGTAATTTTTTTAATTGAAAATTTGAAATTTTAAAACACACATGTACACACAGAGAGACATACATCAGCACCCTGACTTACCTGCATTTTGAAAATGATGCACCGGCAGTTGCACTTGTACACAGATGCCCTGATCACCATGACAAAATGTCTCGTGCATTAAGTAGCTTAGTCTATTCTGATGCTTGTGTGATTAAATGCTGTATATGTGGCATGTTGATTCTCAAAACTGGAACAAGTATAAGTCCTGTAAATTCTGTATCTTGTATACTAAATTTAGTGATGGGAAATCTTTGAAACTTAGACATCTTATAACTTGCTTGCCTGTACTTATGTATGCTTTCCTTTCAAATTTTATATTGTTCAAACTTATGCATGACATGCTAAATGGGTTTGCAATTCTGAATAACATATATCTTTATAAATAAAGCAACTATTGATGAAAGTCTGAACATAACTTGGAAGAGGATCACAGAAGATGAAACATACGAACTGCAAATGTGGAAGGAGGTGAAAGATAGAGAGTTGGGGAGGATAAGACCTGCGTTGTTGGCTAACAGGGTACAGTCAAGAAGAATATGCAGTCTTGAACTTGCTAACCAGAAAGAAATTATCAGTGCACATAAGGGTGCTGTAAATAGTCTTCAGGTACTCCTTGGGCCATGGTTTGTTTTCTGTGTGACTTCATTTTTTATTGATTGTTGGAATTTTGGTAAAGATTATAAAAACCTATTGGCTTAAAGATGAATTGAATCCTAAATTGCTACTGCCATCTTTCTAGTGCTCCTATTGCTACTGTCAATCATTTTATTTTAATTTCCCCTTCTTAATTGTTTGTATTTTCCTGTGATTTCCCTCAGCCTATTTTGGTGTTCTTTACTTTAGATGATTTTGGATAGATTGAGATTGGAAATGCCACGGGGCCTTTCATTGATGTTTATTCCTATCATGGATCTTTATCTGCGAGGTTGACCATTTTTGGTATTTACTAGGTGTTTCTAATAATTTATTTGTGTTTCATTTGTATTTGCGATTGTGGTTTCATCAGTCTTTGTTTCTTTTGCACCCTTGGGATCCAGTGGTAAGATATTCAAGTTTTCAGGCAACCTATCTATATTTTGCACAATTCACGCCCTTTCATAGCATGTTCTATCATTTCATGTGAGCCACATTGGGGCTATAATTGAAATCCATTACAATTAACCATTTTAAGGAATTTGCATGTGAGTAGGTTATTTCTGTTAATGTCAATCAGTTTTCTGCTACCGATTATGCTTCTTATTTTTTTGTGCAAACACCACTTCTATCAAATGTCAAAGCATATTGTTCCACAGCTTGCTTATTTTATAAATTTATCTTCCTGTTTCACCATTACAATTAGCCATTTTAAGGAAATTGCATATGAGTAGGTTATTTCTGTTAATGTCAATCAGTTTTGTGCTACTGATTATGCTTCTTATTTTTTTGTGGCAACTCCACTTCTATCAAATGTCAAAGCATATTGTTCTACACCTTGCTTAGTTTATAAATTTATCTTCCCGTTTCATACTATGCTTTTTGTCTTTGCATTATTTTGTATGTGACATATGAATGGATTTGCTACATATCTTTTGAGGAGAGGAGTAGCACCATATATCTCCTCTATTTTTCTAGTTGGTTTGGATTTGGAGATGATGATTACACTTACTTTCATGTAGCCAGTGACCTATTGGTCGCAAAACATGTCTGGTCTGAAATTTGTATATCAAGTATTATCTTCCTGCTTCATTCTATTCCTTTGGTCTTTGCATGATTCTGCATGTGGCACATCACTGAGACGATATGCTATAACTCCTAAATGTCTCTGTAATGTTTTTCTAGCAAGTTGGATGCAGGGAAGAGAATTATAGCCAGTGATCTACTGGATGCAAAACATGTCTAAATGAGCTGGAAATTGTATAGTGTTCTTGAATATGTGCACAGTAGGTATTTTAATTTACAACTGCTATATCAGATGAAAGTTATCAAAAAATGTTGCGATGCAGAAAAAACATAGTGTGCTGTTCTATAGAGTTGGAGAAAGTTTCTAGTTTCAGTTTTAAAAAAAATAAAAATCATGGTTATGTTTCAGCTAAAAGGGCGTTTCAAACAAATTTCATGCTCAGAGAAAAATTTCATCTCGGCAAAACATTTTTGTGTTTTCTACAATAATATGTATGCCTTATAAAACATGCGACCTTCCTTTTATATGTTGACTTTATAATATTTGCCTGGTTCTTCATCTTGTCAAGGCTGTCACCCTCCGACATCGATCCCTACAGGAGGAGCCTAGAGGCTCTAGAGCTCCCACGTTGATCACCTCCTTTCAGCCCATTCAGGTGATTGGAAGCACTAAGTGTCCTTTAGACACTGGTTCATCAGAGTTGATAGACTAGTTAGGAGGCGATTCTCTCAAAGCATCACTACTATTCCAATGACTCAGATCTCCGAGCCTGCTGCCCCATCGGCGTGGCTCTGCTCCGCCCCATCGGCATGGCTCTACCCCTTTCTGGTGACATGGATTTACTACTTACCAGTTGCCCCTCAGACCGCAGGGGCAAACTGATATTACAAGCTTCTTTTCTGCTACTGGACTTACACTAGCCTTGGATGTTAGGAGTGTTTCCTCCTAGGATCCCCCAACCTGGCTCCTCCAACCCTGTATACTCACCAGACAACATTTTCTGATTTCTCACTGTGATCGATAATGGCTCCGATGATTCCTCCACTTTTGGCACAGACAATGACATTCGATGAGATTTGCCTCCTGTGTTCAATGACACTTGCTCTTGGGGCTTTCCTTCGCCCCTCATTACTATTTTTTTTGGTTTCTTTGTCACTTGTATTAGTGGTACACTGCTTTATTTTATCTTTGTTCTTTGCATCATCGGTTTGCTTCTAGGATTCTCTCTTCCTGGGACTTTCTATTGCTAATGGGCTGTATCCTTAAGTCCCATTGATGTACTTTTGGTCATTTGTGAACATTAATATAATTTCTTTCTTTCTTTCTTTATATGTGTTTAGAATTTGTGAATACTGAACATCCTAGTATAGTTTTGTATTGAACCTACTCATGCTCAATGCTTCTAGTTGCTTCTACTTGTTTACTAATATATTGCTATGCATGATCTTCCTTAAAGTGTGAGTAATCTATAAATTGCAAATTGGAATTTGTATGAGCAGTATTTGTTGACAATGGGGACAGATTGACTTGACAGAGAGCCGCTACCTTTTATCTGGTGCATCAGATGGATCAGCTGCTGTTTATGACATTCAACAGGCTACAGATAATGATGGAGGAGGACTGGTAGCAAAGCACAAATCGCTCTTTGTAGTTGATAAACAGTTGGAGTATGGGCATCAGTATGCAGTCTCATCAGTGTCATGGTATCCTGTTGATACTGGCCTTTTTGTTACGGGTTCGTTCGATCATCATATCAAAGTTTGGGACACAAATACAACCCAGGTATAATATAGGTGCTTACTGATATTGTCTTCCATTTGATTTTCTGTTTCCTTATCTCAACATATTCACACATAGATATGTCCTGGCTTTAGCTTGATTCTAATTTTAGATGGTTTTCCAGGTGGAAATGCAATTCAAGCTGCCAGGAAAGGTTTATGGGGTCGCAATGTCTTCTGTTTCGACAACTCATATGTTAATTGCAGCTGGAACAGAAGACGTGCAAGTTCGTTTGTGTGATATGGCATCTGGAGCATTTACTCATACATTGTCAGGTCACCGTGGTATACTTACAAACTATATTCAGTTATATTTTGACTTTTTTATTTGGTAGTGTGATTTTGGATATCTGAGATTCAGTGTTGTCGAAGTGTATCAATTATAGGACAAGCTTGAACCAATTATGGCATTATTTCTATGTTATATCTTTGATCTGTTCTGACAATTTTGTTCCATT
Organism: Taxus chinensis; assembly: GCA_019776745.2. Taxonomy (NCBI): domain Eukaryota; kingdom Viridiplantae; phylum Streptophyta; class Pinopsida; order Cupressales; family Taxaceae; genus Taxus; species Taxus chinensis. The sequence goes on from JAHRHJ020000199.1 coordinate 81,557, forward strand.
TAAAAAAAGTAGTTGGAAATATTGTCATTGATGTCAAAGGGGTTGTTGATGTCACAAGAGAATGCACGGAATAGGAGTCATTGATGTCAAAAGAGAATGCACAGTGATCAGAGTTTAATAACAGTGAATGTAATGGTCATTAAAAGAGAATGCACAGCGATCAGATTTAATATAATAACAGTGAATGTAATGGTCATTAAAAGGAGAATGCACAGCGATCAGATTTAATACAATAACAGTGAATGTAAAAGGAGAATGTAACAATTACAGTGATCAGATTTAATATACAGTGATCAGCGTGATCAGATTTAATATAACTGTGAATATAATGTACAACAATCACATTGTAGAGCAACGATTCATCTATTAAAGGGCAGCTATTTATTTAAGGGACAACATTTAATTAGAAGGCCCAAGAGAAATATTTTTTAGGCCCCCCATTTTGGCGCTCATGTTTGGGACAAGTCGTCCAAGTTAAAAAGAATTCATTTTGGCGCCCAAGGATTTTAAAAAATGAAGGGTCACCTCTTTTTAAAAAGATGTGTCCATTGAAAAGTCATATCCCTCCGTGAAGAGGTATCAAGGGGCTATAAAAGATAGATGAGAGGATGAAGAAAGGCAAGCAAGAGAAATGAATTTGATACATCATTGAAAAATAAGAAGTGTGAGTGAAGAGCAGATTTTTACGAAGGATAGATTTTTATGAAGGACGGATATCATTGAGAGAAGAAGAAGAGAAGCGGAATAGCCATCATCCAGTTGAAGAAGCAACTACAGAAGGTGGAAGTTTATATTGTTGAGGTCGGTGCCTCACAAAATTGGGGATTGGTGTCTCCAGTGGGTTGGTGCTCACAAATTGGCTGAGTTGGTGCTTGGCTTGAGGGATTGGTGTCTCCAGTAGGTTGGTGCCTACGAACATTTGTAAAACATTGAATTTTGGGCTGGATTTGGACGGTAGATCCAAGCAGTCTTATTTTGTGGTTTTTCCCGAGAGAGGGTTTTCCACGTAAATCTGGTGTTGCACTGTGTTATGTTATTTGAATGCCTTTGAATGCTTTATTTGTGGATATAAGTTTTAATAAGTAAAAGTTTATCTTATACTGATTCACCCCCCCTCAGTATAAGCATGTGCTTAACAATTGGTATCAGGAGCCGGTTCCTTTGGATATAGTCTAACCACTAGAAGGTAGATCTCGGAAGCACACATGGCTAGTCATCAAGTTCAAGAAGGTTTCTCCACAAACAAGGCTCCATTGTTCGACGAAACAAACTATGCATTCTGGAGCATAAGGATGCGAACATATCTAATGGCCTTGGGTTTTGATATCTGGCAAGCAGTAGTAACTGGATATATAACACCACAAACTCCTCCAACGGATACAACCAGAAAGAAGGCTAGTGAAAATAATGCAAAAGCCATGAATGCAATTTTGTGTGGCTTATCAGAATCAGAATTTGTCAAAGTAATGCATTGCAATTCGGCAAAGGACATTTGGGATAAACTTCAGACCATCTATGAGGGTGACAACAAAGTAAGAAAGGCAAAGCTCCAAACTCATAGGAGACAGTTCGAGAGCTTGAAAATGAAAGATGAAGAAAATGTTGTGGCATATCTTCTTCGTGTGGATGAGATTGTTAACACCATCAGAGGGCTTGGTGAAAAAGTTGAAGAATTTGTAATAATTCAAAAGGTACTAAGGTCTCTACCATTAAGATTTGATGCAAAAGTTTCTGCTATTGAAGAGATGAAAGACCTAGACCAGTTGAAAATGGATGAGTTACATGGAATTCTCACAGCCTATGAGATGAGGACAAAAGCAGAGAAGCCATCAAAAAGGGAAGCAACCTTCAAAGCTTCAAAGAAAGGGAAAAATAAAGAGTCTGCATCAAGCAATGAAGAAGATGAGGAGGCCTTGTTCATCAAAAAGCTTAAAAAGGGATCCGGTAAGCTACCTTTCAAGTGTTTCAATTGTGGTAAAATAGGACATTTTGCTGCTAAATGTCCACATAAGGATGATAGTGATGATGATGAAAAACATAATGAGGAAAGGAATAAGAAGGAAAGCAAACCTCAATACAAGAAAAGCTTCAAACAAAAGGAATATAAGAAAAAGTTTGGTAAGCACAAGAAAAACTTCTATTCCAAAAAGGATAGTAGTTCAACTGAGGAAAGCAATGAGAGCATATCAGACAGTGACAGAGAAGAAACTCTATTCATGACTATAGAAATAAAAAATGATGCCTCTACAAGTAAAGACACCTTGGAAGAGGAAGAAGATGTCGAAGATAAGGTAGATCTTGAAGAAGAACTCATCTATGCTTTAGGTGAGATAAAAGTGCTTAGGAAAAAGAATTTGAAACAAAAATTACAAATTCAAAAATATGAAGAAGAAAATTGTGCTTTGGAAACAAAAATGTCACAAAGTCTAGAGGAATCCAAAAAAATGATCATTAACCTAAAGATACAACTTGAAGAGGCAAAGAGAACAAAGGAAGAGGTGAGGATTCAATTGAAGACAAAGGAAGAAGATTGTAAGAAGCTAGAATCTGAAATTGTTACCTTGAGGAAGGAATTGGAGAAGACAAATACTCAATTGAAAAGCAATTTAAAATTTGAAAAGAGCACTGAAGTTCTAGATGATATAATCAACAGCCAGAGGTCACCATTCATCAAGACTGGTCTTGGCTATGAGGAAAAACAAGAGGTTAGTAAAAAAAATCTGGACTCAAAAGTTAATGAGCTACCCAAGAAAGAAGATAAGTTTTCTCAAAAGATCAATCCTCTTAAAGAAGAAAACAAAGGTGAGAACCAATGGCATGATGTTCCCATAAGAAATCATACAAGATCGTTCTTTCCAAAACAGTCTCATATGATCAGAAACCAAAATTCATTTTTGGTTATTGCTTTGTGTGCGATGATTTTGGTCATAGAGCAATGGAATGTAGGACACATGCAAGAAATATGTATGCATGGGACAATGACAAAAGTACTTATGAAGTTTAAGTAGAAACTGTAACTCATTTGCCCCGTTATCTGAAGTACAAAGAGAATAACATTGTATGTTATAATTTCAATAACTATGGACATATAACATGTAATGTAGAAGTGTACTTATGTAAGGTTTAAGTAGAAACTATAACATAATTTTCCCCATTATCGAAGTACAAAGAGCAATAACATTCAATACAAGAATAATTATAAAAATGGACATATAACACTGTTAATTAGAAGCACAAGAAAACCCCCTAGACATAACAAGAAATTGAATGCTCCTGTGGTAAAGCGATGAGAACTTACAAAAATTTGGAAACAGAAGCAAGGGAATTAATTGGGACAAGGAAAAAATCTGTGATTGTGCAAACACCATTGGAATGCAGGAAGAACGAAGGGCAAGCAATGGTATATTAACAATGGATACTCAAGGCATGCTTGATATGGGGACAAGAGAAAATTTCTCACCTTGAAGAGCAAATAAGTGAAAAATATGCATAAGGAAAATTTGGAGATAATGCTAGACTGCACGGAAACGTCCAGGAATTGAAAAGCTTGATCATTCGCCTAAAGAACCTGAAGATTCAACGTACTAGGAAGAGGTATTTTGTCAATTGAAGTCTCGGAAACGTACCTATAGACAAATGGTACATTAAATTTTACAGTTTTAAATATTCGTAAAGTAATATTCTTGGGTAACAGTTTAAAACGTTAAAGAGATTTAAAAAAAACCGTCAGATCACCATTCAACAAGATTGAAAAAACTATAAAAAAAAAAGCTGGTTAGTAAGAATTAATTTGGTACAAAAAGGAAACGAGACTACCAATGGTGAGTGATAAGTTTTCTCAAAAGATCGAATCCTCATAAAAAAGAAAACAAAGATGACATCAGTGGTTGATGTTCCATAAGAAATGCTTAGAACCAAATGTTTCGGGAATGTTATGCCAAAACAATCTCAATGATCAGTGAACCAGTGTTCATTCAAGGAAGTTTATTGCTTACCATGCAACATTTTCAAATAGAGTAATGAATGTTACACAAGAAATACTACAATAAATCTAACTGTGATAGAGAAATTTTAAGTAGAAACTAGTTGCTCATGTTCAACTCCGTTATCTTTCAGAATAAATTTTTGTTACCAATTGTTTTAACTTGGATCATCCTTAGACGGTTCTATAGAATACTTATGTTGAAAACCCCCTATGACAGAACAATAATTTGAATACTCTTATGGTAAAGAATAGATGAAGTGGTACAAGAATCTTGGAAATGGAAGCAAGAGGAATTTAATCAGGACAAGGAGAAATCTATGAATGTATGAGAACAACATTTCATGCACAAGAGAAGGGCAAATGGTATATTGATAGTGGATGCTCAAGGCACATGACTAGGGACAAGAGCAAATGTTATCGAAGAAAATTAGTAAAGGCACCGTAAAATTTGGAGATAAGGCCATGACACAGATAGCTGGAAAAGGTACCCTTAGCCTTGATAATGGAAAAACAAAAATAGAAAATGTATTGTATGTTGAAGGCTTGAAGCATAACCTTTCTAAGTGTCAGTCAAATGTGTGATCAAGGACACACTCTCACATTTTATGCTCAAGGTTGCGAGATTAGGAAAACATACACAGGAAAATTAGTTGCAGATGCAAATAGAACAACAAACAACATGTACATACTTAGTGAAGTTAAGGGAGAGAAATGTTACACTGAGTCAAGTTGATGAAAGTTGGCTATGGCATAGAAGGATGGGCCATATGAATTTTGATAATCTAGTGAAAATCAGCACTAGACAAGCTGTAAGAGATATGCCGAAGATTACAAAACCATCAAACATTCTTTGCAAGCAGTGTCAACATGGGAAACAAACAAGAGCAAGTTTCAAATCAAAGGAGTACTCAACAACTAAGCCATTAGAACTAATCCATACAGACCTTTGTGGGCCTACAAGAATGCAAACATACAAGGTGAAAGTTATTTCATGTTGCTCATTGATGATTATTCTAGAATGACATGGGTCACTTTTTTAAAAGAAAAATTTGAGGCGTTCGAGAAGTTTAAAGCTTTTAAAGCCTTGGTGGAAAATGAAACAAATTTAAAGATCAAGTGCTTGAGATCAGATCGAGGAGGTGAGTTCCTCTCAAATGAATTCAATGACTTTTGTGAGCAACATGGAATAAAAAGACATCTCTCAGCTGCAAGGACTCCACAACAAAATGGAGTTGTAGAAAGAAAGAATCGAATTGTTCAAGAAATGGCTAGAACAATGTTAAATGAATCTAAGCTATCAGACAAGTTTTGGAGAGAAGCAGTTAACACCGTAGTCTACATTTTGAACAGAGGACAAATCAAAGTAAACAATAGCAAAACCCCTTATGAGTTATGGAAGGGTAGACCAACATCAGTCAAATATTTCAAAGTGTTCTGGGTGCAAATGCTTCATTAAGAGAAATGAAGAAGACTTGGGAAAGTTCGACTCAAGAGCTGATGAAGGTATTTTTCTTGGATATTCCTCAAAAAGTAAAGCTTATAGATGTTATAATAAAAGGTTGCAAACAATCGTAGAAAGTGCTGGTGTAAAGATGGATGAAACAAGGCCTCAAAAAAAGTGCACAAACAAATGATCATTCAGAGGGACCAGACTTCAAAGAAGAAGAAGAAGAAGTAGAAAAACAAGAAGTGGAATGGCAAGATACTAAGGCACCATCAAGATTTGTCCAGAAAAATCATGCAGAAAGTCTAATTCTTGGTGATAAGGATGCTGGAGTACAAACTAGAAGAAGAATAGTAAGTACATTTGAACAAGTAAACTTCTCTTTGTTATCCAAAATAGAGCCCAAATTTTTTGCAGAAGCTAGCAATGACAAGCATTGGATCGATGCTATGGAAGAAGAATTGAATCAAATTGAAAAGAATGAGACATGGGAACTCGTTCCTAGACCAAAAGACAAGAATGTAAGTGGTACCAAGTGGGTGTTTAGGAATTAGATGAATGAAGATGGCCAAGTAACAAGAAATAAAGCAAGATTGGTTTGCAAGGGGTATGCTCAAGTGGAAGGTATTGATTTTGAAGAAACCTTTGCCCCTGTTGCAAGATTAGAAGCCATTAGAATGTTTCTGGCATATGTTGTTTTTAAGAACTTCAAAGTTTATCAAATGGATGTAAAATCTGCCTTTCTAAATGGCGAGTTAGAGGAAGAAGTATATATTGAACAACCAGAAGGTTTTCTTCTATCAGAAAACAAGGACTATGTGTGTAGATTAAAGAAGGCACTATATGGGCTAAAACAAGCCCCCAAAGCCTGGTATTCAAGGCTTGATAAATATCTACAAGAACAAGGTTTCAAAAGGGGAGTTGCTGATAGTAATCTCTATATCAAGACTGAAGGTGAGAATCAGTTGATTGTTGTGGTATATGTGGATGATATCATCTTTGGAGGAGATAGTAAGCGAATGTCCCAAGAGTTTGCGAAAGATATGCAAAAGGAGTTTGAAATGTCCATGTTGGGTGAGTTGTCATTTTTCCTTGGTTTGCAAATTTCTCAATCTAACAAAGGAATATTTATCTCCCAAACCAAGTATATGGGAGATGTTGAAGAAGTTTAGAATGGAAGACTGCACACATGTTAGCACACCCATGGTTATAGGATGCAAGTTAAGTAAAGATGATGAATCTCCTGAAGCGAATCAAACACTTTATAGATCCATGATTGGTAGCTTGTTATACACCACGACATCAAGACCAGACATCATGCAAGCTGTAGGCTTAGTAGCACGTTTTCAAGCAGCCCTGCAAGCGGTGAAAAGGATATTTAGGTATCTAAAAGGCACTTTGGACTATGGCTTGTGGTATCCAAGAGGTGAAGATTTCACACTAACAACATACATAGATGCAGATTGGGTTGGAAGTGTTGATGACAGAAAGAGTACAAGTGGAGGAGCATTCTTTCTTGGCAAAAATCTTGTGTCATGGCTAAGCAAAAAGCAACCTTCAGTTTCTTTATCTAGCTGAAGCAATACATAGCAGCAATGTCTTGTTGTACACAAGTCCTTTGGATGAAGCAAACGTTGAGAGATTTTAAGATAGAATATGAACAACGAATTTGAATACTTTGTGACAACACTACTGCAATAAACATTTTGAAGAATCCAGTTATGTACTCTAGAACAAAACACATTCCAATCAAGTATCACTTCTTGAGAGAACCGGTTGCAGATCAACAAGTAAAGATGGAGTACATTGACACAAAAGAACATATAGTAGACATCTTCATGAAGCCCCTCCCAAAAGAAACTTTTGAGTTTCTAAGGCAGAAATTGGGAGTGACTCATTCTTCATCTAGTCATTAAAATAGTCAAGAGAAACATGAATTAAGGGGGAGCTAATCATTGCATTATTCAGCTCCGTGGATATTTTGGTGATATACTTTGTGATTGTGTTGAATATCCCTTTGCCATTGATGTCAAAGGGGGGGAGAGTAAAAGAAAGGGGGAAGAAGTATAGCAAGAGGGAGAAGTTTAGAAAGAGGGAGTATTTTGGTTGGAGATGATTATTTCTTATAGGGTTGCCATCAATGACAAAGGGGGAGATTGTTGGAAATATTGTCATTGATGTCAAAGGGGTTGTTGATGTCACAAGAGAATGCACAAAATAAGAGTCATTGATGTCAAAAGAGAATGCACAACAATCAAATTTGATATAATAACAGTGAATGTAATGGTTATTGAAAGAAGAATGCACAACGATCAGATTTAATATAATAACAATGAATGTAATGGTCATTAAAAGGAGAATGCACAACAATCAGATTTAATAGAATAACAATGAATGTAAAAGGTGAATATACAACAATTACAGTGATCGGATGTAATATACAGTGATCAATGATCAAGATTTAATATAATTGTGAATATAATGTACAACATTCACATTGTAGAGCAGCGATTCATCTATTAAAGGGAAGCTATTTATTTAAGGGACAACATTTAATTAGAAGGCCCAAGAGAAATATTTTTCAGGCCCCCCATTTTGGCGCACATGTTTGGGACAAGTTCAAGTCAAAAAAAATTCATTTTGGCACGAAAGGATTGTTAAAAATAAGGTTCACCTCTTTTTAAAAAGATGTGTACATTGAAAAGTCATATCCCTCCATGTAGAGGTATCAAGGGCTATCAAAGATAGATGAGAGGATGAAGAAAGGCAAACAAAAGAAATGAATTTGATACATCATTGAAAATCAGAAGTGTCAGTGAAGAGCATATCTTTTTATGGACAAGTTTTTATGAAGGATTGGATATCATTGAGAGAAGAAGAAGAGAAGCAGAAAAGTCATCATCCAGTTGAAAAAGCAACTACAGAAGGTGGAAGTTTATATTGTTTAGGGCGGTGCCACACAAAATTGGGGATTGGTGTCTCTAGTGGGTTGGTGCTCACGAATTGGCTGAGTTGGTGCTTGGCTTGAGGGATTGGTCAACACCCAAGGATTTTTAAAATAAAGGGTCAACTCATTTTAAAAAGATGTGTCCATTGAAAAGTCATATCCCTCTGTGAAGAGGTATGAAGAGGCTATAGAAGATAGATGAGAGGATAAAGAAAGGCAAGCAAGAGAAATGAATGAATTTGATTCATCATTGAAAAATACGAAGTGTGATTAAAGAGCAAATTTTTACAAAGCATAGGATATCATTGAGAACGGATATCATTGAGAGAAGAAGAAAAGAAGCAGAATAGCCAATCTAGTAGAAGAAGCAACTACAGAAGGTGGAAGCTTATATTGTCGAGGTTGGTGCCTCACAAAATTGGGGATTGGTGTCTCTAGTAGGTAGGTGCTCACGAATTGGTTGAGTTGGTGCTTGGCTTGAGGGATTGGTGTCTCCAATAGGTTGGTGCCTACAAACACTTGTAAAACATTGAATTTTGGGCTGGATTTGGATGGTAGATCCAAGTAGTCTTATTTTGTTGTTTTTCCCGAGAGAAGGTTTTCCATGTAAATCTGGTGTTGCACTATGTTATGTTATTTGAATGCCTTTGAATGCTTTATTTGTGGATATAAGTTTTAATAAATAAAAGTTTTTCTTATACTGATTCACCCCCCCTCTCAGTATAAGTGTGTGCTTAACAATTTCTTCAAGTTAAAAAGCTAAAATCTGCAGGAGATGATCATTCAAATCTGGCTTTAAATTAAATTTTATCAACACCACTGCGTATTAAATTGGCCTGATATTCTAATGTATGCAATTAGTTTCCAAAAATATCTGATAAAACATTCAAATTAGAATCCAGCTGCATTTATAACAGTTTAAACAATTAGGAGAATTATAAAATGTTTGTTTGCACCTAAACTGAAGGGGTATCTCCATATGTAGAGAACATGGAAAGACATGCTTTTGAGGAATAGTTTGATATTTGCAAAACTTGTGAGTATGGACTATGGTCGTTTGTGGACTTAGAATCTAAATTCTAATTGATGCTTCTTGTGCCTTTCCCGCTTTCACATTGTTCTAATTCTCATATATGAATCTGGATGCTGTTTTATTCATGCAAGGGAGAACATAGGGAAAAAGAAAGGGAGCATCCAACTAGTCAAAGCATTTGATCTGCCAAAGGACCTTGAGCTTTTATGTACGGGATCCTGATTATGATGGCCGTTTTGACGTAAATGTTTAAATTTTAATTTTTGTTGAACATATCAGAAAGTACACTTTACAGTAATAAGGTGACCTATTGTGATAAAAATAAAGAGCCAATGCCACTTTACTTTACATAATCTAAAATCACTACACTCGGATCTTAGGCTACAAGATATGATCCCAAGGGTCAAATTATGGTTCTACTTTGGGAACTTTTATCTTTGGTGAAGGTGTACAAGTGCTTAGCTTCTATATTCTTCGCGGCCATTTGCTAGTGTTGCCTTAAAGAGGTTAACTTCCTACATAAGCCCAAGCTGCAGTTGTGTTACATGCTTAGCTTCTATATTCTCTGTGGCAATTTGCTAGTATTGCATTAAAGAGGTTAACTTCTGACATAAGGCCCATGCTGCAGTTATATTACGATTCATTTGAAATTTATTTGTTGAATAACCTCTTTAGAAATTACTTAAATCATCAGAAATTATAACATGTTAAAATGGTATAGCAGAAAATAAACATACAGTTTGAAATGTCAAATAGGAAAGGTAAATAACTATTAGGAAGTTTAGAAAATAAGACTGGGAGATTTGTTAGGTGGTCTGGAGGGGGAGGTTGACTGTATCTGTCGGTTTGAATATGAATGGATTATTCCAATTTTACAATAAACTCATCCCTTTTATAGTGGAACTTTGTTTGTTCTTTTCAGATTTGCAGAGATTTTATCATTAAGATGAATTTGCTAGCTTGTTAGATGTACTGTTTTTCCATTTCTGTTCATTTCATATAATATCCATCTAAGATAAGTAATAACCTTCATCTTGACTTTCTCAGATTCCACAGTATTGGAGTTTGTCCATGCTACCTAGCTTAGGATGCTCCATGTTACACTGGTTGCACATTAACATTTGCATATGAGGGCTTGATAATAAGAATGAGCTAATAAAGCATTGAACAATCCACTTTATTGTCCATCTGGTAGATGTAAATATCAGGAGGCAGAAACTGCTTCTACATCTCAATCGACCCTTATGTACATATGACAGTCACGGTTACATTATATGGTAGCCTGTTGGCATTGTTGGACATATGACCTACTGCCGACACAAGGGTTGAGGTCCAACATGGTAGGTTTACTTATAACATTTGCCTGTATTTCAAACTCTAAATTTAATGATTAGTAAAAGGATCATTAAGGCAACTGGGAAACCTATTATAGCACCTTTTTCTTTTTCTTTTAGATATGAACGTCTCCAATCATAAGAGGTACTTGAAATTGTTATAGGGTTGCATTAGTAAAGTGGTCTTGGTCACAATTATATTAATTTAAAAAAAAAGAATCTCTTATAGATGGTAGACTGCTAAGCATATGCTTGTACTGGCAGATGGAGTTTGGGCTGTACAGTGGTCTGCTTCAAATGAATGGATGGTTATTACAGGTGGTTGTGATGGTTCCATACGCTTTTGGGACATCAGACGAGCAGGATGTTTCCGAGTATTGGACCAGCTTCAATCTCAAACTGGGAGGCGCCCATCTATTCCTAAAAGCCCTGCTTCAAAGGCCAAAAAAGTACTTCCTTTACACCTTAATTGCTTTGTGATGAACTATATAGAAAGACAGTTTGGAGAGCAGAGATAAACATAAATTTTCCATAGGTTCTATGGTTGGATTCCTTTTGAATTCTGTTTCAAACTCCCATATAAATGAAATAAAAAAAGCATACCAATCTGCAAATTATATTCCTTGAATATTACACTTAGTGCTTCCAATTTAATTTAGGTTGACATTTCATCTTATGCAATGATATTTTCAATTAGTAACTATTGTAGTGTACCTTACCTTATAAAGTGTACTTGGAAGTTATCATTGCTATTTGTAATAGTCATAAAGATTCGATTCATAAGTATTTTTTCTTTCCTTCTATCTCTTATCAACACATCTATTATGGATCTATTAGCACAGCCCCTGGCTTCCAGCAATTGCAGTTCCACAAAGGCTAAGGCACCACAAAGAAAAGGGTCCTTGGGAATGGTATGCAGTCTTCCATGGCATTTGGAAAAGGATTGTCAAAAGGCTCTCTTTCACAGAGACAACATCCTGGCATGTTATCTTCCCAGAACCGAGCAACAGCTCATTATGGGGCAGTGACAGGACTGGAAATGACAAATGATGGGTTACACTTGTTTAGTGCAGGTAAGGCTCTTAATATATCATATTGGCAACTGCTAGAGAGTTTTGATGGACTTAGTGCCTACTCTTGTTCGTTTAATGTTTTTTGGAACAAACATCATCCATGCATTTTGTTATAACTCTTGTTTCCTTTATGCTTGTTGATTGATGGATGCGGCTCATTGTCATGCTAATGATGTGTTGAGAACTATGTCCTGCTAAAGCAAATATTTATCAATTGATACTTCTACCACGTTCGCTTGGCAAGAAATGATATCAACCCATCATATTAATGTTTGAACATTAATGAACATCCTCTCATACTGGTTTTGACCATTTGCAGTTTTGATGCTATGTTGTTTTGGTAGGTGAAGTGATTAAACAGGTCCGTCTCCCGTAAAAAAGGCAATACTCACCAAAACATAGAAGTTAGAACAGAACATGCACTAGATATGTCAATTTTGAGTTTTCCATACATTCCAACAGTACTATTGTAGTTACAAGGACAAAAAAGAACATGGCAAATTGTCACCTTAACCTTTGAATATTATTCATTACAACCACCTTCTGCATGGTCACTTATCTCTATTGAACATGATAGATAAGCCTGCTACTTCAGCTGGAATACTGTCCAGCGTATAGACAAAAAACATACCAGCATCTATATTCTTTACAGCTTCCTGAAATAAAATGAAGCTAACACAAATATACAGAAAGGGCCTAAAGTTAAACAGAGCCATGTGCACCTATGGGGTTCTTCGATGTGCCTGCTGCAGGGGTACTGTTGGCTCAATCTGCATCTGTCTTAGCATGCAAAGAGCAGGCTCCATTCCCCGAAGCCGGTCCACCATGCTCATCCATAAATCTCGCGGCATATCCTGCTTTTTATCTGCTAGATAGCGTGCATTTTAAACACCTCCAAGATTTTGTTTTCCTTTCTGTCAGGAAATAAAACAGGGCCAGCTCCTTTCAGGATAAGATGGGACCCTTGTATATTACAGAGAGACCATCTTCCATTACAATTCGAGCACCTCAAACTCCCATCGCCAACCCAGACTCCTTTGCACTTTCCTGTTTTGGATTGGAGGGAAATTGTTTTAATACATGCACGGATCTGCATCTGAGAAAGGTTTTCCTCTCTCGCACATCGCTCACAAGCAGGTCTGTCACATACTGAATCACTTCCCCTATATGGCTTGACAGTGTCGAAAATTTCTCTACACCATGTTAAGTGGGTTCTGATCTTAAAGAACTGTCAACTAGGTAGCTTAAAACTGAAAGCCAATCAAAACTGCTGAACTTAAAATGCTAGAATCTACAATCACATACAGTAGAGAAACACTAACTGAAAAAATACACAAATATGCTCCAAATCACATCACTGTTTTATTAATCAGAAAACGGAAGCCACAATGCTTTAGAATACACTAGAAAAATTCTCACATTGGGTGAAAAACTAAATGAATAAAACACTTACTTTAGGCCATCTTTTATAGCTGAAGAAGAGACCCTAAAAGTAGTTTGGATCCTAAAACTAGATCCGCCCCAAAATTTAAACAACCCTTGACCTAATTTTATCCTAGGGATATGCACCCTTAAATAGACAAAGTCAAACTTTATAAAAGCAAACTACTAAATAAAGGACTGCTATTCTAAAACTGGAAAACAAAACTACATAAAAGCAACAGGTAAATCTGGACAGCCAAGAATAGGACTGCTGTTCTCTATGACCGTATGCTCTGCCAAAGTGCGTCAAGGTTCCACATGTGCGCCCTAGTAGAGGACGTGTTTTGAAGTATCATAATCTAACTTTCCTTCGTATTGAGGAATGCATTCTCCACCAATCCCAGTCTCTCCTGGAACATCTCAAACTTTGCCTTAGCTAGAGGCTTTGATAGAATGTCTGCAATCTGCCGATTTGGCGAAAAATAGTCTAAAGCAATTGCTCTGTTATGAACTTTGTCTCAGAGAAAGTGATGTCTGATGTCAATGTGCTTGAAGGGGCAATGAAAGATGGGATTCTCAAAGAGTTTGATACAACTCTGATTGTCACAGTAAATGATTGTAGACTTCATTTTCTCTCCTATCATCTCTGCAATCAACTTGCAATGCGAGATGGCTTCACAACTAGCCGTGCTGGATCCTGTAGTGCCCTATGTTTCTCCACCGTGGTTGGGTTGATATGGACTGTGGGTTACAAGTTAATTGATCCAAGTTTGTGCCTCTTTGGGGATGACATGTCTATGCCAAGCCAACTTGAACCTCCGCTTGGGCGAGTTTTCAATAAAGTCAAAAGATTGTAATTGCCTTGTCAAGCACCTTGATTGGTGTTTTGGCGAAGGTCTTTATATACGAGTTAATTGACCTGTAATGTAAACAAATAAGAAGCAAATATAAGTGTCTATAGTTATTAAAAAAGATATAAATAATACATAATATGACAATAAATAAACAATACATAAATAATATATAAATAATAAATAAATGGATGTGGTTGAGGTGGTGGGTGGAGGCATGAAGGTGGTGGTTGGGTGTTTGGTACATGCATTGATGAGGGATGGACTGGCGGTGGAGTGTCGCTGGCAGGCAATGAAGTGTGCAGGCCTTGGCAGGGCATGGAACTCCTTACCAAACTTGCGAGTGGCCTTTCCACGCTAATTGCGGCGAGTGGAGGTTGTCTCGAGGATGGCTCTGCTCATTGGTAATCTGTATCACAGTCACTAGAGTAGCCCACAAGGAGTGTGGGTATTGAATCAGGCTATGGCTCTAAAATTTTGTTGCCTCTGCATGTGCCATCCTAACCTTGTGCTTTGGGTAGAATAAACTATTGTCACCATGGCTTGGGCTTGGCTGGGAGTGTTGGTGAGTGAGTGGTGGGAGGAGCTCGTTTATTTGGAAATGAATGCGATTTTTCATCAGCCCTCTTTCAAACCCAATGATAGGTCCTTTAACTTTTATTGCCATGGATGGAGGTTGTTCTTTGGATGACTCTATCCATTGGTGGTCAATAGCGTGGTCACTGAAGTAGTGTGCAAGGAGCTCGGGTTTGTTATAGGGCTGATGCATTTCACTTTGTATTGCCTTTGCGTTCGCCTTCCTACTCATGTACTTTGTGCCAAACAAAGTTTTGACGCCATAGTCAATTTTTGCTTACAACAAGGATGTTGGCGAGGGAGCTGGGCATGTAGCTTGACACGAGCTCTCCTTGCAGCTTGGGGATGGGCCTAGGATCTCTGCATCCTTGGATAACGACTTGCGAAGTGTGGGTTTGTGTCTATTATTCTGCAGGGAGTGGCAGGGCGAAACTCCTCTACAACTCCTTTGTACCTTGTGCTTGTGCTGAACAAGAGATTGGCATCTTATCTCAGGCTTTGTTCGAGTGGGTATGTTGGTGAGTGAACTGTGTAAGGAGCTCGCTTGTTTGGAAATGAACATGATTGTTATTCGGGCCATACTAAACTTGTGACTGGTCTACCATGGCAGGCTGATTTGAGTTGTTGTTTGCGCCTCCCTAAGCTTGCATTGTGCTGAACAAAGGTCCAGTACCACAGATTAGGCGTTGCTGTTAGTGGGAATAACGATTGAAGAGTTGTAGGTTTGTGTCATTTTCTCTGTAGGAATATCTGGTAAGGCACTGGCCTGCCGCCCTTTGTCATTGTTGATGTTGGAGCTTCAAGGCATGGGCACGGTCTCACCAAACAAAACCAACAGGGGGTCGAACCTAACCAGCTCACTTGTTACAACATGCTCCAAGCTGGTGCCAAGAGAAGAGCCTTGAAATGGGGCTGATATGTTTCAAAGTGGTTCTGCCTCTACAGGCTTCCTCCTGCCTCATGTTGTGTGGAAAGCAAAAGACTGGCATCTTGGCTGGTTTGTCTTACAGTGAGGATGTTGACAGAGAATTGGGCAAGTAGATCGGTGGCTACTTTATGAAAATCCCGTCCGTGTGGATATGTATACAGACAAAAGAAATGTGGTTTGTTCGATTAAATGCTTGAAAGAAATGTGGCCTTGTGAAATGCAATGGTGACTGGATATGCAAGGCGTGGCTATGGTGATGCTCTTAAAGTCTTTGAACTAATGAGGTGCTCGGGAGCATACCTAGACCACTTAGCATTCATTGCATTTTTTTACTTGCTTGTGGCTGTGCGACTTGGAGGATGGGGGAGGTCAGGAATGAAAGGTAGCAAGACTAGTTTTGGCTAGTGACTTGATATATGAAGGGATGAGGGTTCAATTCCTCTCGAGGGACCCTTATGCTTCTTTTGCTTGAAATGGGCCATTATGTGTGCTTGGTTGACATTTTGGATTGTGTTGGCTATATTGAGGAAACCATCAACGTGCCAATCAAACTTGTGGAGGTCGTGTGGATGGGTTTACTGGATGCTTGTAAAGCACATGGATTGCTTGGGTAGAATGCTGCAATGAGATGTAGTCATATGGCATGCATTGTTTGCAGCAGGTGCATAGGCGGAGCTTTGAGCTAAGTGTAGAGCATCTCAACTTATGATTCCACCTCCACATATACTTAGGCATGGGTTTCCCTCTCTCTATTAGGTTGTTTTCATATTTACCTTCTTGTTTTGATTAGAGTAGACTTCTAAATATTTTCTGGAGTGCGTGCAATCAATTGAGTGTTGGAATCCTCTTATTTGCAATCTTTATTAAAATGCAATATTGTGCTAAGTAAAATCGACCTCAAAAACACCTTACACATTGGTAAAAATACTGTAAGGAACCTAAATGTGTACCTTATTAAATGCAAAACAAAACATGATGTCCCATGCGTTTGCAGCTTGCCCCCCTAAACCACGAGTGAGGAACTCTTGGAAAACAAAATTTTACAACCTTTAAACAACCCTTTATAAGTTACAATCTCACTCCGAAAATGACGCAAGACAAATGCTTGTGACCTTTCATTTCTCAGTTTTATTATTTGAACATGTTCCTTGTTACTAAGAGATATTAGATTCAACCCTTAAACTACACCCACCCCTTTTTATTTTATGCTTAATTGAAACGGGTTTTTGAGCCACTTTGATGAGCTGGTCGCTAGAGGTGACCGCTCAACTTTACGAAACCATTTTGGAATCGACTTGAATTAAATGCTTGTGGACTGAGAAATCGTGTCCTATAAACCCTAACCTCATCCTTTCCACGTTGGAATTATGAATCCATGGTTAGTTTCACTCTACCGTTTACAAAAGCACTTTTTTTGTGCTTGTTTTGGAGCCACTTTGACTAGCTATGTTTGAAACCAAAACCCCAATTTTCACAAACTCCCTCCGGAACATGGTAAAGTTGTGTGTTCACACTAGTGATACATTAGGAAGTATCTCAAGTTATTTTCTATCTTATTCTTGTCCATGTTCACACTTGGTAAGCTCTGTTTTACGAAGTTAATTTGTTAATTTCGTTGCAAACAAGTTTGTCGCTTTATTAAACAAACTCGGTGCCCGTAGGAATATTGTTCGAACTAAATTAGTTTGGAAAAATATGAGGTTGTTAATTATAACCACTTTGTAAAGCCTATTTAATACGCATTCTTGTAGAATGATTCAAGTTGAATAGTGGAGAATAATATAATAATTTGCTTGTGTTGCTGTATGTGCTCGACGGTGTGTTCAAGGAGAATTATAGTGTGGTAAATCGGATTGAAGGCGCAATCCTTCATCGGTTCCTACCTAGATCCTCTTGGTTACCTTTGTCACATGGTTATTAGAGCAATGGAGATGCTAGAAGAGGCCCTATCTAGACTTAAAACTGATTTACAAAGCCTTTTTCATGAAGAGGTGGAAACACCTTTAGTGTTTCAACCTCCATGAAAATTTGCCGTAGCATTCAATTATCTTGTGATTGGCATTGGCCTTAGTTGCTAGGTGAATTCTTTGACCTAAAGTTTGAGACTTGGATTTTTTTTAGCTGAGATTTTTTGGCCAACTCACGACCGACTATTTCAAAGCATTAATGTTTGAATGAAATCAAGCTGTACCCGTACGCGTCCATGTGAACTAGCTGAGTTCTTTGGAAACCTCCCATGGCCCATCCAGCCTGAGTGCATTGGATCTTTGTTCGTACCTTGAGTGAGCTCCTACGACTCGGAATTTGTGGCTCCTAAAACATCATCATTGTCCGATTGCAACCTCACGAGGCAACCCATGGCTGATCCATCCTCCTATCTCCCCTCGCATTTGCACACTCTCCAAACTTGGTTCTCTTCCATGGCAAACGAGCTACCCAGAGCACACCATTCCATCTAGGCGGCGGCAGTTCTAAATTCAGAAAGAGAAGCCTGAAAACCCACACTCGTTAGCTCCTCCATTAGCAGCGGTGAAGGGGTCTAAATCTTAAGTAGCGGCGGCAATATTTCAAATATGGTCTGGTACTCTCACTAGGATGGCAGAGTTGTCTAAAGGAAAGATAAGAATAAGGGGTTCATAGCGTGTGTATGCTCCTAAGTTTGTTCCTTGTAAGTGGCAGGATTTTCTAATAGCAAACCTTCAAATAAAATAAGTTTGCTCCACGCAGATGCCCCAGAGATGATTGTAGCTAAAAGCTAAGGTTTGTTCTCCTATAGCCGAATTGGACATTTGTTATTAGAGGTAGAAATATAAAACTATTGAGGGAGTATCCATATATAGACGCAGGCGGCATCTGCGTTGGTGCTAAAAGGTCAAGACTTTAACATTGCTCATATCTAGGTACTGCTAGCGTTACATAGGCCCACCAAGCCATGTTATTTTGGAGAACCCTTCCTCTAGGAAATGTCAAAGCGGTTCACCAGCCATCTCCCTTGGCATGTTTTCCCATCAATAGTTAGCGAGGGCTAACTAAAATTAGCTATGAAACACATATTTAGTTTTGGATACAGGATAGTTTTGTTGCCAAAGACATAATTTTTTAAATTGAGATTTTTTTTAAGGAAATAGGAATCTAATCAAACGGGATATTGGGAGCGATAACCCTATGTGGGAGGGCATTTTATTATGCTGACCAGTAACGTCAAGGCTCCTCCTCTCCTTGCAAGTCCAATTTTCCTGCTGGCTACCAATGGATCTCAAGATTGTTCGAACCCCCTAAACTCGTCTAACTAGCACACCTAGAAACTGAAGATGTGACAATTGCTCCATTCCAGAGGCTTATGGAGAGTGTTTCAAGAAAATGTTCCTGCATTCACCTCAGAGAAGGATAAGTACACTTATACATGTGCAAGCAGGATGAAGCCCTCGGATTGATTGGCCTGAATGTGTCAAAGAGCTTGCAGTTTCACATAGAGGAAACCAAAACTCCAAAAGAGGTATGGGAAATCTTTGAAAAGCTCTTTGGTAAAGTAAATGAATTCAAGATACTTCAGTTAGATACAGAGTTGAATGCCTGTTCGCCCTCTAATTTTCCATCTATTGAAGATTTTTTGCTAAAATTCAAGTCACTTAGATCACAATTGAAAGTTGGTGGTAGAGAAAATAAGGATGATGAATGTATAATTTTGATTTTGTCTAAATTGAAAGGTCCTTATAGTGTGTTTGCATTCACATTTTACTCCACAATGGATGCTTTAGAAGAGAATTTCAAAATGCCTACTTTTGAGCTATTATGTGAAAGGCTTACTTGTGAACAAACAAAATTGTGAGCTTTCGATGCCTTACCTAGCTCAAGTCATGCACTAGTGGCAAATTCTTCTAAAGGAAAATGGAAGCCACAACCAAAATCAGGACCTCCTCCAACAAAGTCAAACAAACCTTCTCCAACCACCTCTAAACCTTCAAATTCTGGCAAGTCTCAAAAGTTTTTCAGAAAAAGAAGGTTTATGACCCTTGTCCATATTGTAGCAAAACTAATCATCCTTGATTACAAATGCTATAAGAGAATAGAAGCATTGGAAGCAAAATTGAAGCAACATAAAATTGATGTTCCCTCCTCCACAAATATAGGGAAAGGAAAAGCTCTTTCTGCTAGGGCTTGTTCTTTTGTGATAGATGGATTTTTATTTTGGTGCTTCTCATCATCTAACTCACTCATGTGGTTTGTTGAGTTCTCTTTCTGATTGCAACACTTCTCAGATAATCATGGGCAACTCTTCAAAAGTTGATGTTTTGGGTTTTGGTTCGGTGCAAATGTAGAATGGGTGCATCAATGATGTACTCTTGGTACCTGAAATTTCATCTAATTTGTTGTCAATTTATCAGATTTGTAATTCTGGTTCTGGGAAAATTGTGGAGTTCACTCCACAAAGTGTTGTAATTAAAGAATTATCTAATCTACAGGATGTTGTAGCTACAGGTGTGGTGGACCATCGTTCACACCTTTATGTATTTGATAAGTTTGATACCTCTACAGGGTCTTCACTTGTTGCTCATGCTGACACAATGAGCAAACTATGGCATGAATGCTTTGGTCACTTGAATTACAAGTATTGCAACAAGCTAAGCTCGCAAAAAATGGTGAAAGGGCTTCCAAAGGTCTCTAGTTGTGATGGTGTTTGCCCAGGATGCATGCTTGGAAAACAACATCAAGATCCCTTTCCAAAGGGACAAGCTTCAAGAGCCACGGCTCCACTTGAGTTAGTACATAGTGATTTGATGACTTTTCCCACTAGGTCATTTTCTGGTGCAAAATATGTACTAACTTTCATTGATGATTTCACTTAGAGGACTTGGGTGTATTTTTTGCAGTATAAAAGTGAAGTGTTTGAGAACTTCAAGGCCTTCAAGGCTTTTGTTGAGAAGCAATTAGGACTTTCACTGAAAAAGCTTTGCACAAACAATGGGGGGGAATATATAAGTAATGCTTTTCATGTTTTTGTATTGATCATGGTATTCTACATCAATACATAGTACCATACACCCCTCAATAGAATGGAGTAGCTGAATGGAAAAACAAAACACTCAAGGAGATGGCAAATTGCATGATACAGTCCAAGGACTTGGCACATGAGTTCTGGGCTGAAGCAATAAATTGTGCAAATTACATCCAAAACCACATTCCCCACAAGGCAACGCGAGACAAGACTCCTGAAGAAGCTTGGTCAGGTGAGAAACCCGATGTTTCTGGATTTCTCATCTTCAAAAGTAAGGCATTTGCGTTTGTTCCTGATGATAAGTGCAAATCTATGGAGAAGAAGAGCCAAGAGCTCATATTTGTTGGTCATTGCGAGGATGTGAAGGCATACCACCTCTTTGATCCCATCACACATGATGTCTTGTTTCGACGAGATGTTAGAGTTGATGAGAATCTCGTATCTTTGGAGCCAACTTTTAAGCCTTCTCCATCATTGTCTTCACCTCCTCATGATAGGGAGGGTATACTTCCTAATTTTGATGATGACACACCTGATGATCATGTTCCGCCTCCTCCTGCACAAAACTTGCCCAAGTGGGCAAAATCTACTTTGCAAGCAGCTGGTTCTTTGGTTGGTGATCCTCTTGATCCTTGTCACACTCGGTCTGAGACTTCTGGTACTGCTCTTATGAGCCAAGCAATTTCTATTGATCCAGTATTGTTTTCTAAGGCGACGGGTAAACCTGAGTGGGAAGTTGCTATGCAAGATGAGTATTCTTCACTCATGAAGAATAACACATGGGAGTTAGTGCCTCTTCCTAAGGGAAGAAAACTTGTGTTGTAAATGGGTCTATAAGACCAAATATGCAGTAGATGGTTTTGTAGATAAGCACAAGGCCCGTCTTGTAGCTAAGGGGTTCTCACAAGTCGAAGGGGTGGATTACTCTGAGACTTTTGCTCTGGTTGCAAAGATGGATTCTATTCGCCTTGTTCTCTCTCCTCGCTGCATCACATTGGTGGCCAGTCTATTAGATGGATGTAAAGAGTGCCTTCTTGCATGGTGATCTCCAAGAGGAGATCTATATGGAGCAGCCTTAGGGCTTTGTGCAAGACTCTTCCGTGGTATGGAGACTTTGTCGTTCTCTTTATGGGCTCAAACAAGCTCCTCGAGCTTGGTATGAGAAGATGGATAGCTTTCTACTGAGTTTTGGCTTCTATTGTTGTGAATCTGATCACAATGTTTACATCCTGAAGCAAGGTGAGGATATTTTGATATTGGTGTTGTATGTTGATGACCTCATCCTCACAGGTAGTTCAGACTCCTTGATTCAGGACATAAAGCACAAGTTGATGGAAAGATTTGACATGACACACATGGGACTTTTTGCACTATTTTCTAGGCCTCTAGGTTCATCAGTCTCCTGAAGGTATTTCTATTGGACAACAAAAGTATTCCACAGATATTCATCGTTTTGGCATGGCTAAATGCAAGCCTTCTCCCACACCATATTAGTCAGGTATTGAGTTGACTACTGATTGCAAAACTAAGTTGGTAGATGCCACTTTGTATAGACAATTGGTAGGTAGTCTTTATATCTGACACATACTCGCCCCGATATTATTTTTGTTGTAAACTTGGTCTCTTGGTTCTCTCGTGAGCCCCATGAGAGTCATTGGCTAGTAAGCTATCTATATTTGTGGCACATTGAATTTTGGCATTCAGTACACACCACAAGGATCTTCTGACATTGAGGGATTCACAGACTCGGATTGGGGTGGATGTGTTGATACCCACCGATCTACTTCTGGATTTGTTCTTTCACCTTGGCTCTAGTCATGTTGCATGGGCATGCAAGAAACAGACTGCAGTTGCATTGTCATCAACTGAGGTAGAGTACAGAGGTATTGTTAAGGCTGGACAAGAGGCTCTTTGGCTTCGACAGTTACTTGGTGAGTTCAGATTTCCACAACAGGCTCCCACATTGATCTGGTGTGATAACTAAAGTGCTATTGAGATTGCACACAACCCGATTGAGCATCAACGCACCAAGCATGTAGAGATTCACATGCACTTCATTCAACAGCTAGTCCAGGATGGAGTTGTTCGCTTGGAGTTTGTTCCCACAACTGATCAAGTTGTTGACATCTTCACTAAGCCCTTGGCTTCTCCTTGTTACCTTCAGTTGCGAGTGTTGCTTGGGGTGAAGGAAGTTGTACTTGGGGGGATTCTGGTTGAGTCCTTCCTTCTTTTTCCATGTTTGTAGATGGGTACCTTATCAAGGCCTAGTAGCTAGGACCAACCTTCATGTTTTTTCTCTCTACACTTTCGTTTAAGGGAGGGTGTTAGAGTTGTGTTTACACTAGTGATACATTAGGAAGTAGTTCGAGTTATTTTCTATCCTAATCTCGTTCGCGTTCACACTTGGTAAGCTTGGTTTTAGGGAGTTTGTTAATTTCGTGCAACCAAGTTTGTCCCTTTATTAAACAAACTTGGTGGTCGTATGAGTATTGTCTAAACTAAATTAGTTCAGACAAGTATGAAGTTGTTAAATATAACTCGTAAAGCCTATTTAATAGGCATTCTTGTAGAATGATGAAGTGGGATTTTGAGAGTAAATTAATCATTTCTTGGATGCTATGTTTGTGAGATTATTGGAAGTTTTCTTGCTAGATTGAAGGCTTAAACCTTCATAGGTTCTTGCCTAGATCCTTGGCCTTATGCCCTTCCTAAGTCAATTTGACTCAATTTTGAACCCCAAGAGACTAACCTTTTTGGGTTTGAGAATCAGCATTCAGGAAATGTTTGTTAGTATGTATATCTCTCTGAACCCGTTTTGAAATGACAACTAAAAATTGTGATTGTGTGAATAACGATGTTTCTTTCCCTCTCTAAAACTTGGAAATGTAAATGAAATATGAAATTGTGTGAAGTTGTTCATTTCTCTCTGTCTAAACTCTAAATGTGCTGAAGGATTTTTGAAACCCTAATGAGTGATTTTAGTGATTATTCTCCCTCTTTGGAAAAGTTCAATGTATGATATTGTTGTTAGTTAGGAAGTGTGAAACCCATGCCAACCTTGAGCTGATCCACGATGTTGCAGGTTTTGCAGGTATTGCGACAAAAATACAATAAATGGTGACTCAAATATTTGTATTCACTTTTGAATTCCAACTTGTGTTTTTTACTTTGAAAGAGGAACTGAGTTGTTATTGTGATGTATTTTTGTAGTCGTACTTGTATCACCATTTGAAGAGAGATTGAGATTGTAATATTACATACTTGTATAAATGTGTATATCTAGGTGAATTAGGGTTATTCTGATCATTGTTGGCATTGTATTTGTTGGATGATGAAAAAGATACAATGTAGCAAATTTTAGTAAAATGAATTGAAATTGATAGTCTTCCAAAGACTCTCCTCTTATGGCGTGCTTATAATTAAATCTTGACTAGAATACTAAATCTGAAATTTAATGAGAAATTGATTGTTTTAATTGCACAAATTTGTTTAACTTGATGTATTTCAAAATGGGACTTAAAATGAGTCCAACTGCCCATTATATTTATCCCTGTGACTTAGTTTGAGTGGCTCATGTTGAGGCCACGCCACTACCTTGTGTGACCTTGCGTGGAGTGCGTCACACTTATGTTCTCTTGTTGGGCATTGCCCCTCCAAAAGTTTATTGTTAAGTATTCTTAAACTTAACGAGAACAGTAAATCTTACGTATTGACCTAAATGTATAGCTTTTCTACCTTGTGTAGTGGGTATCTTGACGTAGAACGAGTAATTTGAGAGCCTTCTGTAATTAGTATCTCATCATGAACTCAATGTTTCCTTTACGATTAATGTGCTCAACATAGTGATGGTTCCATACTGCGATTCCTTATCTTTAGCGAAGTTTGGGATGAGCCTAGTTTTAAGATTTCCATAGGAGAATGTTGTGGGATGAATCTTATTAAGAACTGATGTAGAAAACAATAAGTACCGCCTTTTTACTGTATACTCAACTGTGCGCTTCCCCTCAAGGAGACTCTTTTGGGCATTAGCTGGAGGAGAATTTTACTGTAGAAAGAGCCAACCATTTCACCAGTAATTTGCACAATTTCAGTCATCATGTAGGACGTTTCTATTATGGCATTATTCGTTGGTTGCCTTTGTATTTTATACACATCTTTTTGTGCCATATGATTTGACAATTAAAACTGCTGTCGTTGCCTATAGTTCATTGCTGAAATAGAATTACACAAACCTCCTACTCCTGGAGACATCCCAGGGTAGAATCTTATAGGTGATTTATATGTTCTTCCTTGAAAGTTGTGAAGTACGAAGCAATTAAACAATAATTATTGTTGTCCTTTTTTTTTCACTTGTTCTGGTGCTACTTTAGTACAGGCATTGCCTTTGCTAAAGCACTTTTGCGTACCGTTTTGGTACTGCTTTAGTATTGGCATTGCCTTTGCTAGAGGACTTTTGAGTACTGTTTTGGTACCCGCTTTAATATTGGCGTTGCCTTTGCTAAAGCACTTTTGAGTACCAATGAATTATATTGTATGTGTAATAACATCATCAAATGATATGCAATGCTAATCCCCTGTTCAGTTGTTTCCATCCCCAACTGACATGTGGGCCATTTTTGTAAGTAACTGGTCATTTCAGTCCTCTACCAAACGTTGAGGCAATATTTTCCATTAGGCTGCTAAAGCACTGCACCATAGAGACAGAAGGGACGCCTATATCACAATGATGGCATTTCTATATTTTGCATTTACTATAAGGATCCCACTCCTGTGACAAAGAAAAAAGAGTTTGGGTGCTAATTTTTCTTTCCTTGAAGGCTGCATTGGCTTTTCTGTTTTTTCAAATAGCTTAGAGTTATAGAAACGTTCTGAGTTTGAGGTGCATATTTAAAAAAAGGATATAAAATCAAGTTAAGAAAAACAAGTACTATCCCACTGCGGGAAACCATACATGGAATCTCTATATCTTACAAGGAGTTACTATCCTGGTTAAGTACCATGGAGATAATGCAGGTCTGATAAACCTTTGAACAACAAAGAAACATCTAAAGAAGATGAGGATACACTCTAGAAGAGGAAGAGGTAACTAGAGATAATGGTTCAGAAAAAGGGAGATTGGATTGTAGATAGCAAGGAGTTAATATATTGACTAATGCAATTGTAATACTTAGTAGCTATTCGTGTTGTAATTCGTTCTAATGCTTTTGTTGAATGGGGCGAATCCAATGGCTTACCTCTAACCAGTACACGGAAGGTTTTACTGTTAACTCATTGGTAGTTATTCTGATTTGATTGTCTATGTTGAGTTCTTAGTAGTTAGCACCTTAGTGGGCTCCTTGGTACTTTTAAGCATTCAGTATGATAGTATAATTCTATCAGTCTGTCAGGTGTGAGCAGGATGGTATGTTTGGGCGCTTACTGTGAGGATGCCTAGAAGATTCAAGCTCAGTGAGTAATTTGTAGGTTTGTGAGCACTCATTGGTAGTTACTTTGATTTGATTGTCCACCTTAGTGGGCTCCTTGGTACTGTTTAGAATTCAGTATGATAGTATAATTCTATCAGTCAGTCAGGTGTGAGCAGGAGGGTATGTTTGGGTGCTTACTGTGAGGATGCCTAGATTCAAACTCAGTGGGTAATTCTTAGGTTTGTAAGCACCATGGTTTGGTGTGGTTCCCACTTAGGTTCCCTTTGTTAAATAGTTCAATCAGCATTCTTGGAAAAATAATATTAACATCTGATTGGTGATGTTTATTCTTGAAGCATGTTTGTTGAATGAGCTTTTTATTTCTTGACTCGAATCAATTTAAATATGTAGTTCACTTATGTCCATTATAATTCAATCAAATATGGTCGGTTGTATCATTATCTGCAAAATTTGTAACATTACATCGATGCCCGTTTTTTGCATTTTGCTGATGTTCTCGAATTGATGGTTTGATATTTATCAACAGACAAAGAACAAGTATAAAGTGTTTTGATTCTTTTTTCTTGTAGTTAACATTTCTTGCATCTAATACAATTAGAACGTGTTTTGATTCTTCTCCCTTTCTGTTTTCTGGTAGTTTACATTTCTTGCTTCTTTATGAATTAGATAAATTTACCAAATCGACTATTGGTAGGCATCGGTTCTTTGGCCTATTAAACTTTATGAATTTGTTGGTTTTCTTTTGCCATTTTAAAATGAGAATCTAGTATTGATTAAACATATATATGGCCTGTTTTCTCAGTATTAGTAAGATCTCTCTGTGCAACTTTTGCAGGTATGGATTCAAGATTAAGGTTATGGGATGTTGAATCTGGTTGCAACACATTAGTAAACTATGAGACTACGCGATTAAGAACAAGTAAAGCTATCCAACTAGCTGTTACTCCTAACTCATCACTTGTCTTTGTTCCATGTTTGACATCTATAAAGGTAGTACTAGTAGTCTATGTAATTTTGTAGTTGTAGCTTTTTCTTTTCTTTGAGTCAAAGATTAAGTAGCAAGACCTAGAAAGTTGACAGCTATAAATCATGCATCCTTCCAGGCGTATGATGTTTGGAGTGGCAGCCTTTGCTCGACATTTCATGGTCACTATGACTTTGTAAATTGCTGCTCATTCAACTCTCAGGATCAGGTAGATATCTTGTATACAAATATCTTTTGAGAATTAAAATTCTTCATATTTCAAGCTGGGGTACGCTCTTCAAGGATTCCTTAGATTACTACATTGGAGGCTTTATCCTATCTACTAAGAAGTGGGCGTGCAACTTCTGTATTTCTCTTATATAATTTGCATCCTCAGTGATATCAACTATTTTTTAGCTTTATGTTTAGCCCCTAGAATGTTTGGACAAAAATTTCATTGCATGGCATCTCTTCTTTGACTAGTGTGTGTGTGTGTGTGTGTGCACGTGTATAGTTATGTAGCATAAATACACATTTTTCAGTATCTTTGTTACTCCATACGAGTGTTATTTTCCAGTCATTGGAATGACCTGCACGAGTTCTAGTGCATTGCAGGTGTATTGGGCTGTAGTTTTTTCTAGTTGGATGTGTAAAGCTATAATGGTATACTTGCATTTGGCTGCTGTAATATATAAATTTCAGTTTTAGTGGACACTTATTCTATGTTTCTCATCTAAGACAGTTTTGTATCAATACTGTAAACCCTTTGTTCACATGGTAGATTTTACTTGTATGGTCAACTACTAATGTTCATTTGTTGATGGGGTAGATTGTCTTTATAAATAAATAATTGTAATTCATGTTCTCATAGACAATTGGTAAGCAACTGCTAACCATTGCATCTCGAGATTAAATAATTATTGGATGAAGGGATAGGGTTGCTTATATTAGGTCCTCGTTGTACTACATGGATTGTATTGAGTTATATATTTTTTAGTGAGAAATTATTAGTAGTTGTCATTCTTGTCTATACATGTTTGTTATATTACCTGCAGCCGTAGTTTGCATACTCCGACTCAGCAAATACTCGGGAGACCAAAAACTTTTAGACTCGGCAAATACATGGTAATACTTGATAACTTAAAAAATACTTATATTTTTCAGTAAAATATAAATTTTATACAAAATACAATTACAAAATGTATCAAATGTGTTTGTAAAACATTGGGGAGGCATTTTCTATTACATTTGAATACAAATAGTGTACAGAATCCAGTATCTCTTACTGCTGGAAACATTGCTGGAATTAATGAAAATCTGTGATGGCTCAATGGAAAATCCTGTGTGGAAATTCCTGACAATGCTCATTGGGGTTTTTGTCCACAAGAGCCAAATCCAAAGGGTTGTCATCCTTGGATTATTATGCAAAAGCTCAAGCTTCAACTGTAAAACAAAAAATATAAGATGATCGTAGTATATCCTCTTCTAAGTCGACCTCTCCTTCATAAAGGAAAAGTGACCCAAGGGAACCTCTTTCCAATCCAATCAGCTGCATTGGTCTTCTCTATGCATGGTTCTTTCTTCTAGACCAAGTCGTACCTCTCATAGGGAGAATACAAAATTATCATGGCCCTCTTGTTCCCTCTAAACTTCATTATTCTTTCCTAAGGAAAGTCGTCAATACCCCCTGGGAAGAATAAAAATTACAATTAACCCCTTTTACAATGATATTCACCCCTTAAGGCAAATTGCACCTTTCCAGAAATTATAACTTTTATTTATAAGTGCATTCCTCTATTAAGTCAAATAAATTAATTATAAGTGCTTAGTAATTATTTTATTTTCTTTTAGGCACTTTATAATAATTTATTGTGACTAAGTCACCCTTGTGCTCACCTTTTGGCCGTCAGGTAGACAAAATAGGCCAAAGGTCTTCGATTGGGAAGGGGATATTACATGATTGACTTAAAAAAATCATCTCACCATTTTAAATAGCTAAAAAAATGACGTCAGTGTGGTTCTTTCCATCCATTCACCCATTTGAAAGAATGATGCATTATAACTTTCACCATTGCTTTTTTTGTTTTTCCAAAACTGACTTTTCATTTGCAACAACATTCAGGAGCAACCTCCCACTTAAGTCTCTTGGAGAGGGTGCCTTGTACCCTTTCCTTGCAACTATCAGTGCCATCATCAAATACTCCTAGTACGAGCTATTTACCACGTTGAAGGGAGGGTTGATTTAATACTAGAAATTCTCACATGCTTTTCTACTTCTTTGTGCAGCTCCTTGTTCCACCTTGTATCTTGCAACGAAGGTTGTGCCCTAGGTATGTTTCCAGATACAAAAACCCTATGTGACTAGCCTTTTGTTTGAATTGGATGAGGTGGATGTGTCTTGTATGCATGGACCACAAATAGAGCCACAATCTTTGCCATATCTACCTCTGTTTCTGTTGCTATGGCTGTTTGTACCTTTGTCCTCTCTAGTTTCTTCTCATCCAACAATGCAAACTCTACCTACATCTCTCGTCTTGCCTCTTTTGTGGTATTCAGACACAGTGTGATGTTGTGGCAAGGAATGCATGCGATCTAGTACTTGAGGCGAATGATGCCTCCATAGACCTTTGAGCAGAACATGTAAAGCACACTCCCCTAGCACAATCCATTTACGACATATTTTCAAGCGGCGGTACAACTTCTATATATACTTGTGGGACAACTTCCATTTGTTGATGCTGCGGAATGATGCCTCGGAATTGGATTCCTTTGTATGCAGAACATGTAGTTTGTTCACACTACAAAAAAAATTAAGCACAATCCATTTAAAAGTAAACATAAATTTTCAAGTTGTATTTTCAAGCGGCGGTACAACTTCTAGTGGGACAACTTCCATTTGTTGATGCTGCGGCTGATGCGGAATTGGATTCCATTGTATGCTAACATGTAGTTTGTTCAAATACAAAAAAAATTAAAAAGCATTTAAAAGTAAACTAAATTGTAAAGTTGTAAATGTAAACCTTATGTGTAAAAAAAAGACCAAAAACAACATTTAAAAAAACAAAATTGTAGAGTTGTAAACCCCATGCACAAGAAAAAAACCTAGTTCATAATTATGAAAAACTAGTTTAAATCACGAATAAAATTTATGGGAATTGAAAGGAATGCATGTACATTTATAAATAATGTTTTGCAACCTAAAATTAACATTTTAGAAAGAATTTACAAGCTTGGAAAAAAGGAAAAAAGGAAAAAAGAAAAAAAGAACTAACATTGAAATTTAAATTCCTCAAGTTTGCTCTACGAATTCGCTATAAAGTCTCTCCAATTGGTTCAAAGAATGCTCATATGCTGTGTGATTAGAATGTGTGGGGGCGTGGGGCTTACAAAGAAGAAAATTCTACGTTTTGATTGTCAAACTGCATTTTTCCCATGTATGGCGAGACGATGCTCAGAAATTGTGGAGTACTTGCATATAACTCTTCAAAACTCGGCAATAGTGGAATCGCGAGTATAAGTTTGAAAAAACCTCGCCCAAAGGAAAATTCTGTGATTATTTGCGAATACGTTGAGCATGTAAACTGCACTTGCAACTGTCCTAGAAGTTTAGTTTCTCTATAAACATTATGGTGTATGCATAGGCTTTGTTTTCCACTATAAAGATGGTTTTCATTTTTGTCTTCTTTGGCTATGTTGATCTGATTATACTCAGAGAACCCATCCATGATTGAGTAATTCTCATGACCAGCCACTTCCTCTAGTATAAAATCTGTGTATGGGATTGGAAATGGGTCCTGCATGGTGATTGCGTTAAGACTTCGAAAGTCCACGCATATTCCTATGTATGCATATTGTTTCTTTAAATTGATCATTGTGGGGGATACCCATTCACTTGTCTCTGCTTTGAAGTTTATTTTTGGCCTCCAACATCTTTCCGATTTTTTCGTGGGCTTTAGTTGCATCATTTTATTTTAACATATAAGCTTTGCTTCTTATTGGACTTGCTCTCGGTACAAGGGGAATTTGATGCACACACATTTTGGGGGGGGGGGGGGGGGCTTTCAAGTCTTTATTCGTTCAAGCATACACTTCCTTATAGTCCTTAAATATTTGAAACACTTATTCTTTTAATATGGGATTCTAATCATCTCCTAATAGAATCATTTTGTGATTTTGTTGTTCCCAAGTTTACTGTAATAGTGGTATGTTCATTATACTTCATATCCTCTACACCTTGGAACTGGTGAGCGGGTTTCTCATTCACTTTTGCATCCCCGATTTTATATTTTGTAAACTCAAGGGGGTACATGGAGTATGAGGTTGAAGGTTCACTTAGGTTAGGACTTCTCCAATCATCCAACCGTGGTCCCTTACTTTTCGAGATTTCCAAAATCTCCACATAATTGCAGTTTGGTTGAAAAACCTCGTAATCTTTCATTTGCCAATGGAAAAGTCTATTGAGGGAGTTTGTTTCATTTGCATAGCACGATTGTAATTCTAGAACCGCCTCATCATTTGGCTTCATCATATCTCGATTCCCATCCTTTAGGAAATCTTCTTCAAAGTTAGTCTGATGAAGCTGCTTCCTCACTAATTGCTTGGTTTTAAAATCTATGATGAAATTTTTGCTTTTTAATTTCAATGGAAATGATATTCTTTTCCAAGTTGTGGTCAACTTTGACAACTATTAGCCATCCCCGACCTATCAATGCATCATATGCCATTTTTTAAGAAGATAGCCACAACATTTAACAAAAATTGTTTGATTCCAATAATTGGCTTTTGTTCCATTAGGACACCCAATACTTTAATGCAATGTTGATTAGCTTTGACCAGTTGGAATTTTAGAGGCCACATAGTTGGCTTCTTGAGACTCTTCCATGTAACAAATCCACTACTTTGATGGGTATGGTGTTGCAAATTGTTTCTTGCAATCTCTTTTTTTGGATTTGAGCCGATTGGTTACTGTACCTGTGTTTTCATAGGACTGATAACATTCTTTAACCCTTGAATTTTCTACTTCCATCCTTGCTTCCACTAGTCTCAGCTTTTTTGTGTGGGTCAGGGAAGCTAGCTTTCCTTCCTTGAGCTCTTGTGATTGCCATAACTCCTTGTTTATGTGCATCAATCATATTGACGTCTGCTTGCTTAGGAAGATAGGAAAATTCCCAATTGTCATGGTCTCATGCTCAACACCATACGCACATAAGCCTAGTGTTTGGATTAGTAGGATAATATCTCGCAAATTGGCCCCATTTGCATTTGTGACATTGGAATATTGGTCTACCTTGGCCATCATATTGAATTTGACTTCCATCACCTCTGGCATTTGTTCTTTATGTTTCTTAGGTTTCTTACCCGCCAAGTGATGCACCCGGGGACTTAGCCTCGCTCCTTTAAAACTTCATTGCTGGTGAAAAAAATTGGGCACCCTTATTTTAAAAATTGAACGAGCAGTCTTTTACAACATGTTCCACTACTTGGCATATCTCGTAGAAAATTTTCTTCAGATATTTTTCTTTGATGTGTCTATGTACTCTACAGTCTGTACACCAAAGGTCCTTTCCCTCATCCTCGGTGTCTTTTTTCAACTCCCTCATCATGCAGTCCATATCCATTTGATGATCCTTGAGTTATCCCGGTTCACCATCACTAGAGTGGGTCCTCATTTTTCCTCATTGAATGAGATGATGTTTTTCACTCTCTATGTCTATGGCTCTCTTATAAGCATCATCGTAACTAGAACGAGCGTAATAATTGTTTGATGAACCTTATATTCTTCGGCCCATATGTTGGTTCTTTTTCTAGCTTGCCCAACAATTCCTTTGGTCTATTGTAGGCTCAATCATTTTCATGCTTACCTTGGTGGGTATTATAGATTTTGGCCATGATTTCATTTTCTTCTTGAAGGAGTTTGAATTGTTCCTCAAAGGCTTTCCTAAGTCAGTCTTATGGGGCCCTCTCCGAGGATGGAGCATTTGTGTACCGGTAAATGCCCACTCCTTAAAGCATGATTGGGAAACATTTTAACCATAGCCGTTGATCTGTGTGACCATTTACTTCCTAGATAGTTATACATGTTTTGCAATGTCATACAAGATCTTACATTCTGTTGCCATTGAATTTCAGCCGTTTTTGTTTATAGGGAGATGAAGTTTGGGGTAACCATTTTTTTGGCTATAGGTATTTGACTTGGCTCTAGTAATACAATCTTCGTCCTTGAGAAGGTTGACATTGGATGTTTCTCTACACTTCCGAACGTGTCCCGATTCTTGACCCTTACTTCAATATGAACTCTTTCACTCTCATCCACTATTCAATCCCTATCCCGTGGTTTTGGTTAATGAGGTGTGTTTGGCGCAATATTCTCAATAAGATCTTCAAATCTGTAAATATTTGTGTAATATGTGGCATGTTCATCTTTGCTATCAAACTAGCTTCGAATCGTTTTTCTTCATTATCCAACTTTCTTTCAAACCATGGACTTCCCTTAGAATGAGGGGGTCCATTTGAACTTGACACAAATTTGGCCTTCTTTGTTGGTCTTATCAACTCTATTTGGTCGGGAAGATCAACCCTTCCTTCCACGAAAGGTGCAACCACCTCACAATCTCCACCCACTATGCACTCATGAGTGGTGTTCAATGATTTCGTGTTGGTTGAACCCTTTGTTTTTGCTCTGGCTCCAGCTCCAGCTCCAATTCACACTTCAACTCCAACTTTCAATAGAATCTTGTACTTGCCTTGAGGGTTTCCTTCCAGTGGTTTCTTCACGCAAACGTTGTCTTCACTTTTGTCACTCCACAAGCCATGTAGGCCTTCGAAGTTCTTGGTCTACTCCTATACCACAAGCCTTTTTCTCTTGCCTTAGTTCATGCCATTGGATTTGATGTTGGTTTTCTGATGGTTATTCTACACGGTGACACGCGGAAGGGGAAACCACTTCACAATGCCTTCTTCTCCTGTACCGCAATGCCTTTTTCTTCTACCTTTGTTCAGGCACAATGGCATCGATGCCTTTTGGTTCAACAGTGGTCTTATAATTGTTCTTCTTCACGCCGACACCTTTTAGCGTATCATTGTAATGTTTTTTGTCTCTTTTGTCTGTCATGTTTGGCCAAAAGATCTTGTAAAGCAATATATTGCCTAGCTAGGAATCTGGGTAATTGGTCAAGCAGTTGTTCCACTTCTTCAATTATAGCCAAATTATCCAAGATAGTTTCTGTTGGTATGTGGGTCTTTTCGGATTCATCTTTGACATGCTCACATACATAAATATCTCACAAGTGTTTAGAAGTCCTTTGTGAGATCATTCTTTTTTTGGTTGGTTTCAATTGCTTCTTGAACTAGTTGATCCATTCGTTCGCCATCATGGTGCATCACCGTCAATAGGGTTGTTGGTTGACATTTACTTCCATAACTAATTTAATTTGACTAATCATTTCTTATAAGGCAATGACTGAACTAATTTTATTTGACCCATCAATTCTTTTAAGGCAACGGTGCCAAAAAGTTTATAGAGAAGCTACATTTCCAAGACGGTTACAAGTAATAGAAGATACACATGTATAGACAAGAATGACAACAACAAATAGCTCTCTCACTAACAAACGATATAACTTAGTACAATTCATGCAGTATAAGGAGGACCTAATACAAGCACTCCTACCCCTTCGTGCAACAACTTTTTAATCTTAAGATAAAATGGTTAGTAGTTGTGTCAACCGCTCAACCAACCTTAAGAAGTTGCTACCAATTGTCTACAAGAACACGTATTACAGCTATTTATTTATGAAGACAGTCTATGGATGTGAATAAAATTTCTTGTTGTAGTGATACTATTGATTTTGAACAGGTCTTTGTTACATATTTATCTTATGCTTTTGCTTCTATGCAAGCCAGTTTTCTGGGATTGAGAAAACATAGATTCATCACAATGATATTTCCTTTTGTTGCTTTTCGTTTACTTATTCTTTTGACGACTTAGGGTTGCAACCACATCCTTAGTGCTTTCTATTTGTTCTACTTTATATTGTTATCACTCTCTACTTCCTGCCATAAACATAAGCAACACTTTTTAAGAGTTACTATTCAGTGCAACTGACTCAACTCTAAGGTCACATGGTCATCAAGCTATGCAATATATATGGTGCTCCCTGCATCATTCCAGAAAAGTACTATGGATATTGTAAATCCCTCACAAGATGCCCCTCTTAAGGTCGACCTTTAACAGTCATGACCACCTCATATATTGTATGGAAGATTATAGTGTGGCTTGCCCACCATGTCATAACACTGGGGGCACATGAAGACGATTCTTTATGCCTTGGAACTTTTTGCCATCAGAGGAAAAAGCTGGCGTCCAAGTCTGCCGCTCCTTAACTTCTTTTTTTTAATCTTCTTGTTATATATAGCCACGGTACACTTCATTCACATTTAGGCACATTGCTTGTTAGGGTTTTTATGCCAAAAAAAAACACCCAATTATGGGCGAGAATGAAATATATATAAGATTAGATTGCTCTTTGAGCTGACTGAAAGGTCACCAAATTATATTGTCAATGTGTCATTAAGATATTAGCCTGATATCTTCTATTTATGCAAATTATTCTTCACGTAAAATCATCAGTAAATATATCTACCTTATTATAATGATTCATTTGTTAAATATATGTTGTTCTTTGGACAAACTTTATCATGAAAGTTTGTTGCAAGTATTGATTTGATGTCTCCAAGTGTGAGGGGAGCATCAGGGTCAACAATGCAGACCCTAATCATGTCAGTTGTTTTTAGCCTCTGGCCCAGATTTTCTTTGTCCCCAAGAAGTTGAAATTTCAGGCTCTTGGCTTTGGGTGCTGATGGACAACTATTGGCTCAGAGATTTGTTATCAACTAGTCATGAAGGACATGGTGGGGCTGTATGTGATATAGCACATTGGCTGTATCACTTCATTTCTGATAGGGAGAGGATCCATTGACCCGGTGTTGCTATATGGAAAAACAAATTTAATAGACATCATGTGGGGATATTGCTTAGGCAATGCTCAAATGATCTGGTTGGAAGGATGCAAGTTTTATTTTGTGAATGAAGTTTCTCATGATGATAAACTGAGGCGGGTCCTGTATAAGTTTGAGAACATGTGGAACACGGCTATAAAGACCTTTCTGTAGCAGGGAAACTGATGGTAGCTGACAAGATTTTTGTCCAACTTATAGGTTCTATTCAGCATACCTTTTCCCTTCCAGAGCATGGTTCAAAGCGTTTAGAACTAATGCTTAGAAATTTCTTATGCAAAGTTCAAGTAGGTACCAAAGGGCTGCACTTCGGCATCTTTGGAAATGTGCCCTGCCTAAAGAAACACGTATGCTGAGCCAAAAACTATATGGTTTGAGTTGTGAATCGTAAGGCTTCTTGGCCTATGTTAGTCAGATAAAGAGGGTCACTATAGCATCACACGTAATTCTATAAAGGTTGTCTCAATATGTGTGTTGTACTTGGTGGGTAACTTCATTTAGATTAGCAGGTCAGTGATCTACAAAAGAATTTGGTACACTGGAAATTATTTTTTGGAATATTTGATTGGGATCATGAGGCTTTGTTTGATGCTAGAGATTTAGCTACAAGACTTATTCGGAATTTTCCCCTCATCAAGATATTAGTTGGAGGGAATCACAAGCTTTTACCAAGTTGGAAGCTGTCAACAAGGGAGTTTGTCACTGCAGACACTGATGGGACAAAGGGCCAAAATATAGTTTGAAAGAGAGGGGTTGGGTGAAACGTACTCAAATATTAGCAGGTATAGATAAAGCCCATATATCTGGAGTTTTGTAAATTGTTCCTTCCAGATTGCTTCCATAAAATACAAATAGAGGAGTTGAGGCCATAATGGGGAGATTGGCATCATAGCAAGGGGAAACTGATCCGCTGCTACAAAGAAATGACCTTTATGACAGAATAAGTAATAGGTTTGCTATCTCATATCTGTTGAATAAAAAGTGGGGATCCCAGGATCTTAAGAAGAGGTGTATGCTTTGGTCCTGGAATCTAGAAGGTTCAAACTCCCTTCAAACTGGAAGAGTCAAGACCATAATGGAGAGATTGGCATTGGAGCAATGGTAAACCTTTCTACTGCTCCAAAATAAATGACCTTTATGACAGAATAAGACATAGATCTGCTATGTCATCTTTGTTGAACAAAAAGTGGGGATCCTAGGATCTTAAGAAAAGGTGTATGTTAGTAAGAGAGAGAGAGAGTGAAGAGAAACGGAAGGGATACAACACACTAACATCTCGTGCATGTCCGTTTTTTATTGACCATAAAAAGAAGTTACATATCATGTGAGGTAGTTATACACTTATAACTGAATTACATTAACCAATATTTATTTAGTTAATGTTTAATATCTTTAATACCCCCCCTTAATAACTAAACTGGAAACTACTGCAAGTTTGTCCTAACATTTTACAAAGAGAATGGGACAAAGGGGCATAATCAGTCAATTTGCAGGCTCCTCCTCGGACATCAATTTGAAATCTGCAGTACTTTGACGTTTTTCTGCTGTCCATTGTATGAGCTTCGGTTGAAAAAAGCCGAGAAAGACCATTAATAGAAAAACGTAGATCCATTTGTGCAAATGTAAGATGTAAGATATATCAGGCTGCCCACTAGTTGTCTGTAGATTGATTCATCGATCGGTGAAGATTCAAACATTGACTAATAACTTCAGCATGACCTCCATTGTTCTAAATCCCAAATCTTGGAGATGCTGATCATTTTTAATATACCAGGCTTATGGATCCTGCTTAAGTCCGTACATGGACTCAACCAATTTGAATGTCCCCAATGGACATTATTTTACCCCTAAACGGATTTTAGGTAATCACAACTTTAAATGCAACTTGTAGACAAAATACCA
Source organism: Taxus chinensis (assembly GCA_019776745.2). NCBI lineage: Eukaryota > Viridiplantae > Streptophyta > Pinopsida > Cupressales > Taxaceae > Taxus > Taxus chinensis. Next base: position 119,453 of record JAHRHJ020000199.1, read on the forward strand.
AACAAGTATCATGCAGATTTGAATTGAATAAGGAAATGCGACTTGGGTTAAGTGGAAAACCCACACCAATCAACCTCTAAATTTATATCTTTCCACTCAAATCTAGTACCACTAATTTATAAACCCCAAATGTGTATAAAATTGCAGATTTCAGATGTAAACAAGGCTGCAATAAATTATTTAAAAACCCTGTCTGCAACATAACTTCAAAAATTCATATCTTTTGCTAGAGAAGTCCAAATGAGCTGAAACTTTGGATCTTGGGCCACAAAAATATGAAGAATAATATTCCAAAATTAGTTTTCGCACAACAAACACAAAACCCTAATTTTGCCCTAAAAAGTAGGTCGCCCAGCACATTTAGGGCATCAAATCAGCTCCAAAAATTAAGAAAACAAGCTACTTTGATTCCCAAACAAATCAGCCCTGAATCAACTCCAATAATGACAAACTAGGGTGGATCTTTCACCACCGAAGAGTGCCCTACTAGCTAGGAATGGATCTCTCACCACCGAAGCTAGGGTCCCTGTGGGATCTTACTCCACAAGCTAAAGAAAATCCAAGCGTATATGCAAAAGCTACAAGCTTAAGACACAAATCAGAAAATATCAAATGGTTATGCAATATCTTCCCCTCAAGTCGACTTCTCCTTATAAAGGAAGAAGAGACCCAAAACAACCTCTACAATATCCAATTAGTTCACAAGGATTTTCCCTATGCAAGCATTTAATATTTTCCCATATTAAATGCTTTTCCCAACAACTTTTTCTCTCCTAATGCAAGTCGCATTTTTCTAGGGGAAATACATAGTAAAATGGGCATTTATCCTTTCTATGTTCCCATTCCCCTTTCTAAGGCAAGTCACCTTTTCACCTAGGATGGATAACAATTTATATTTGAGCCTTTTCCATCCTAGATTTAATAATTATTAAGTCATATAAATTATTGTAAGTGCTCTATATATTTTTTTCTTTTATTAATGGCACTTTATAATAATTAAATATAACTTAAGTCACCCTTATATTTTTCCTTTGGCCGTCGGGTTGACAAAATAGGCCAAAGGTCTTCGAATGGGAAGGGGATATTACAATCCTCCCTTCCCAAAATTGCTTGCCCTCAAGCAATTGCATCTTTGTTTTGTCCAAGAGCCATGCACAAGAGACAAAACATGCTGAAGTGTTCTACCATCCGAGCCCCTGTACCTGTTAAGTGAGCTAAAACTTGCCACCATATATCATCCACAAGATGCTCATATACACATAGTTGGAGCAATGGTTCAACAAACTCCATAATGAAGACTTCATCATCTACCATACCATGCATCTCATGATGGAAATAAATTGGAATAGGCAGCAATAAATAAGACACATTATTATGTTGTTCATACCTTTCAATGCCATCAATGTCCTCCGTGTGTTCAAGATAGACATATGTTGAGCTGCCCCCAACATTGTTGCCTGAGTGCCCATTGAAAGTATCTGAAAGCTGATCAAAAGTTGCTGGTTTGGAAATTACAGCAGGTTGCAATTTCACACAAGTGTCCATGTGAGGCTCCTCCTCATGTGCAAGTTGCTCTATAAAGACTTTTTTCGTGGGTGTAGACTTCCTTGCATCATTTGCCCACATCTTTTCCTTGAACTCTTGTAGGTGTTGTCTTGCTTGAGCGGCTATCAATCTAGCAGCTCTAGCTCTACTATTCCATTCCTCACACAGTTTAAGAGTTTCCATTACATCCTCCTTGCTTGCATATACAAATTTCTTCTCCTGAGATGGAATAATTTCTCTAACAAAAAGTTTCACTAATGCAATTATTTTTCTCAATGGAAATCATACCTTTTTCTCAAGAAGCTTCTTCTTCTTCAAATGAGTTCTTTGTAATTCAGGTGCCGACATATGATGACCTCACTTGGGCTTGCTACCAATCTTCATCATGCAATAATCTGGAAATGCATATTATCTCTGAAACCCTTACTCAAAGATTGATATTTCCTCCAACAAGAATCCTCATCAATCACCTCTATTTATTGCCCTTTATCATTGTTCTCACCATTTTCCTTATTGTCCCCAGATCTGCTTTGATTCAAATTCTGAGTGAGCTGGCTCAAATAAAGGTTAGTGGCTTCCTGTTGTTTCACCATGTTGGTGAACATTTCCTTCATAAAACCCACATTGAGATCTTTCCAAACTACCATATTTAACCCACACAGGCTGGAGGAACAACAGCTCTGATACCATTTGTAATGTCCCCAATGGACATTATTTTACCCCTAAACGGATTTTAGGCAATCCCAACTTTAAATGCAACTTGTAGACAAAATACCAAACAAGTATCACGCAGATCTGAATTTATAAAGGAAATGCGACTTGGGTTAAGTGGAAAACCCACACCAATCAACCTCTAAATTTATATCTTTCCACTCAAATCTAGTACCACTAATTTATAAAGCCCAAATATGTATAAAATTGCAGATTTCAGATGTAAACAAGGCTGCAATAAATTATTTAAAAACCCTGTCTGCAACATAACTTCAAAAATTCATATCTTTTGCTAGAGAAGTCCAAATGAGCTGAAACTTTGGATCTTGGGCCACAAAAATATGAAGAATAATATTCCAAAATTAGTTTTCGCACAACAAACACAAAACCCTAATTTTCCCTAAAAAGTAGGTCGCCCAGCACATTTAGGGCATCAAATCAGCTCCAAAAATTAAGAAAACAAGCTACTTTGATTCCCAAACAAATCAGCCCTGAATCAACTCCAATAATGACAAACTAGGGTGGATCTTTCACCACCGAAGAGTGCCCTACTAGCTAGGAATGGATCTCTCACCACCGAAGCTAAGGTCCCTGTGGGATCTTACTCCACAAGCTAAAGAAAATCCAAGCGTATATGCAAAAGCTACAAGCTTAAGACACAAATCAAGAAAATATCAAATGGTTATGCAATACCTTCCCCTCAAGTCGACTTCTCCTTATAAAGGAAGAAGAGACCCAAAACAACCTCTACAATATCCAATTAGTTCACAAGGATTTTCCCTATGCAAGCATTTAATATTTTCCCATATTAAATGTTTTTCCCAACAACTTTTTCCCTCCTAATGCAAGTCGCATTTTTCTAGGGGAAATACATAGTAAAATGGGCATTTATCCTTTCTATGTTCCCATTCCCCTTTCTAAGGCAAGTCACCTTTTCACCTAGGATGGATAACAATTTATATTTGAGCCTTTTCCATCCTAGATTTAATAATTATTAAGTCATATAAATTATTATAAGTGCTCTATATATTTTTTTCTTTTATTAATGGCACTTTATAATAATTAAATATAACTTTAAGTCACCCTTATATTTTTCCTTTGGCCGTCGGGTTGACAAAATAGGCCAAAGGTCTTCGAATGGAGCATCCACTGTAAAGTTGAGAGTCATTTCAACCTCCCAACATCCAGGATACTTGTGTATGGACTAAACTATTTCCATAGGACAGTTCAATCAAGCCTTGGATTGAGGTATTTCAGCCTCCCACACAATAATCTTTGTATGCTAGTACCTCCCTCCACTCTGTTCAAATGCAGTAGATTGATGGTGAATGCAGGGGTCAACAAGCCTATACATGGCACCCTTGCCCAGGACGTCTTGGGATGAACCCCTACCTTGTCCTGTCAAGCCACATCAGACACAATATAAAAAGAGAAATTTCACTTCATGTTTGGGATTTTCAATTAACTGTTCAACTCCAGGAGAATAGGGAGACTTTTGTTCATGCTAGGAACATAACTATCATTCCTTACTATGATATTTTTAGCATTATTTAACACCATGCGGATATCTCCTAACGCCCTTCAGAACTGCAAGTGTCTCCGCATCAGCTTTTAAAACTGAATCAGAAATATTTTTATTTGCTTACCACTCCCTACGACATGTAAAATGTCTGGATCCGCTGGAATCAATAAACCAACAAGTGGTAGCATTGTTGTTCTAGCATGATGCCACAAGAGCATGCTTTTCTTTAGAATCCCATTCATCTTCAACTGCTACCATATTCGCCTTACCCTGCAGCCTTTTGTTCTGGAAAAAGATCGTACTGTCGCTTCCGGAAATCCTTTTTCACATACCTGACCTTATGACAATAAGAGCATGTCACTTGGTATTTTGAAAAATGATTCACTAAGAATAATTTTCTTCTTCCACTTCGACTGAGCAACAAATACTCTTTATTTGTCCATAGTAGACTCACTAGTCTCTGTCTGCCTGTGTTGCTTTTGCAACAAATAAGAGCAATAGTAATCAAATGTTAGGGTCTGGCTTTTTTCCAACAAGTGTAAAGTCTTCACAAATATTTCATAGGAGGGTGGTAAACTATGCTGAACGAGAGCAACCATGTCGTCATCATCCACGTCTTTGTTTATGACAGCAAGCTGGTCTTGGAGATCTTTCATTCAAAGATGTTCTAATAGAGATTCACCCTCATTCATATTTTCTGAAAATAGCAGATTCTTCAGGTACTGGACCCAACTTCTTTCCGAAGTCTTATACTTGTTTTAAACACTGGTCCAAAGATCACCCACCACAGTGGCATTTCAGACTTCCGGAATTGAAGTACCCGAAACAGACAATTTCAGCAGCAGAAGAGCCTCATGACATTTGTCAAAGTTGGGAAAATTTGTTATGGTCTCAATTCCTTTTTGAGCACAATCTTATCGTGTTCCTGATATTTTGTAATTGTTAGTATCTTGCGACTCCAGACTTTAATTTTGACTAACAAAATTTTGCGCTCTCGGCAGAACTAAATTCTGAATATTGGCCATTAGACACAATATTTGACCTCTGACCTGTAATTTAAAGGAAATACATTGTCTAAAAAACAAGCTGCAAATCTATAAAACAAATCACACCACAAACCCTGCACAGGTACAAAAAACTTCTGCAAATTACTGTAAATTGTGATTAATTTTTTCTACACAAAACAGGGTACTTAGAAAATGCGATATATCTGTAGTGAAAATTGTGATTCTTTTTTCCTCCTGATCTGGTTATGAATGGTCACTAAAATCATGACTGCCTGGTTGTTTTCATCATAACATCATTGAACTCACGTTTTCTTCTCTCATGCTCTAGCAAGATTTCTCCTAGAAATTATGACCCTCCTGGTCTTTCTGGTCTAAACGACCTCAAATCGTGATTTTCTGGTCTGCTTTTTTTACTTTCACCATCTCTGGTCTGTAGACCTTCAAATCGTTTCTGCACCGCACGTGAATCTTCTTTGGTCTGTAAATCGATGTTCTCCTTCATCTGTTGGTCTGATTCGAATTGGTCTTTGGTCTGCTCACATCCTCTCATGGTCGTTGGTTGTTTTCTTCACGCATTTTTCTTCATGTTCTGACCTTTACACATTCACAGGTCTGTGCCACTTTCCTCGGGTTTACTCAAGAAACAGTAAAAATGCGATTTGAATAATAAATGGTCACTGGTCTGCAACAAAACGTGACTGTCTGGGCCTTTAAAGAAATCGTGACATTTTTCCTTTAAAACTGCAACTGGAAATCATTGGTTTTGGCCTGCAGCTACCATCAACAGCTTGCAAATCAAGTCATACCTTTCCCAGTCTGTAGATCACATCTAACCTCTTCTGGTCTGTTTTCTGTGCCTCGATGTCACAAACTTGTGTGAACACAAATGACATCCTCCTTCACTGTTGATTTAGACTGAAAACACGGCCTTTTCAGTGCAGACTGTCTTCCTTTAAAACTGCAACTGGAAATCATAGGTTTTGTTCTGCAACTGCCATCAATAGACGACAAATCATGTTGAATGTCTCCCAGTCTGCAAATCACATCAAACCTCTCTTGGTTTGTCTCCCATGCCTTGAGGTCATGAACTCGCATGAACACGAATGGCGTCCTCCTACACTGTCGATTTAGACTGAAAACATGTCCTTTCAGTGCCCTCAGCATCTGTGCAATCTTTCTGATCTCTTGGTTGTGCCCTAGTGTGATCACCACACTCGTTTCTTCCTCTATACTTGTGAATGAATGCCTTAGCTTTAGAACCTCCTCTTTATAGTTGGTACCCTTTTCGTAGGGCTTCCCCAAACTCTGCTCATTCGTACCTGACAAGGGCTTCCTCGAACGCCTGCAACTTGCTGTTTGTACCCTTCTAGTGTTTCCTCGAACAACTGGCTCCGATACCAATGTTTGTACCAAAGAGAGAAAGAACGAAGTGAAATGGAAGGCATACGATACACTGACATCTCATGTGTCCATCCTTTATTAAGCATAAAATAAATTACATTTTAGATCAGGTAGTTATACTTGTATAACCGAAGTACATTAACTAATATTTAACATAGTTACCTAAGTCTCGGGGATAGGGGGAGGGAGGTACGGAGGGATGGGGTTTCTGAGACGGCAAAAAATTTCCCAAATTTTGGGGACGTCAGGGGGATGGATTTTAAACTAGTACATAAAAAATTAGTATTTCAATATTTTTACTTTTTTCAATGACATTTAGGGATTTAAACTGCATTTAATGTATTTTAGATTACTTTCAAGATTATAATTTGACGTTCTTGGTAAAAATAACATCTTTTCAAAAGTAAAAACATCATAAAACTTTTGAAATATTTAAAAAAAATTGGGGACGTCCCTTCCAAGTCCCCAAGTCCCCGAAATGTTGGGATGTCACCAAAATCTAGGGGACTTGTCCCCGTGTAACATTGACATTTAAAAAGTTAATGTATAATATCTTTAATAGTGTATGTTTTGTTACTGGAATCTAGAAGATTCTAACTTCAAACTGAATGTATTAGAATAGTTACTTCTCTAGCAAGGCCTAATAGTCAAAGCTTCTAAGGCTCTTTGACGGCAGGGGGTGTGGTTTAGGCACTCGGGCCATTTCTCTTAAGAGTACATAGTGAATTATCACAGAAAACAAATGGGATTCGATTAATTCCTATAGCCTTTACGGCATCTACAACAATGGTGCTCTCTTAAGGAGTTTATAGGCTCTATCTTGAGCTATCTGTTCCGTGGTGTATTCCTTAGGACCTATCTCAGACTAGTTCTACCTAAGCTCGACTCTTTTCAGCTATTCAACTGTTTTTGGGCTCAGCTTCTCGAATCCAACTCTCGCCTCTTTATCGACTTCAAAAATGGCCGACTCGACTCTCCTTGTACCCGCGCTTTCCTGCTCTTTCTGTCTTTTGAAATATATTCATGGCGGGCTGAGTTTCTTCTGGATGCTTCCTTGTTTTCCTGCTCCCATTCAATTTGAATTGGGTCATTTAATGCTCTGAGCTACCACACTGTCCAAGGGTCTTTTCTCCCGTGCCATCTTAAACCTAGTAGTTGAGGTTAGTTGTCAGGTACTTTGTCCAACATGCCCATGTGTCCATCCTACTTCCGTTGATGACACGTTTGCGGGTAGTTGGCCTTCAACTCCCTATCACTCTGACATGCCTGGTTTAGAATGTAAGGCTTATTAATAAGGACATCATTAGTTATTTAACTAAAAGATGGTTGGAACCGGTTGTAACCATATCAACCGTTTTGTAACTATCATAACTGCATTTCATAATAATAAATAGATGGACACACAATCTCAAATGTGTGCAATCCGCCTTCTCTTTATTTCTTCCTTGTTCACGTCTTTCAAACATTGGTATTAAGAGCGAGACAAGCAAGGAAAGAGAGAAGGGATGAAGATCAGTCCCATTAGCGCACACAAGCTGAATTGAAGTGAATGAAACCCAAGGTTGCGTTTTCGGAAATTGAGGGCACAATTGTGTTTTTCAGAGGGCACGGTCGCGTTTTTCTTTCAAAGGAAAATACAGTAGTCTGTGCCCTCCAGTGCATGAGCCATTAAAAGAGCACTCATTTATACCAATTTCTAAAGGATCCAAAGTTGTGGAGAAGTGAGGGAAGGCATAATGTTAGAATACAATCGTGATTCGCGTTTTTGAAAGGAAAATGGCCAGTCGAAAAATCACAGTCAAAACCAGGCAAATGTTTTTCAGTACAATCGTCTTTTTTTTTGAGCAAGAAAATAGCCACGAAAAATACACGAAACACGAATCAAGTTTACAGTCGAGCAATTATATCAGGGCAGAGTTACAAAACACGAATCATTGTACCATTTTTAAAAAAGAACAAGCAAAACAATCGCATTGCAAATAAAAACAGACACATTCAAGGGCACAACAAAGTTTTCAGGTTGTATTCTTCCTGTTAGGGCACAAAACAATGCATATCACAATTGCAACAAAGGGCACACTTCAAAACTGGTATTTTATTCTCTGTTTACTCATTTCAGTAAAAATGCAGCAGTTTTATTTTATTTTATTAAATGAAAATTCTTGTAGAAAAATATTCTGGTCTGAATTTTCATACATGGAAAGTGAAAATACAAATGCAACTTATGAATAAAAATTTTGGGGCATAGTAAACGGGAAAGAGAAACCACCCACCGATCCATCTAAATTGTTAGATTGGCATAACAAAGATGATAGAGCGAAAGCTATTATTGGCCTTGCTCTCTCCGACTCTGAGCTCCATCATGTAGACCTAGACAAATCATCCAAGGAAATTTGGGATGCTCTAAATAAATTATTTAGAGTGAAAGCAATTAATGCCAAATTCTCCCTACAACTCCAGTTATATAGGTTCAAAATGGATGGAGGAGTCTCTATGTCGAGCCACATCAATAATCTAAAGTCCCTTTTAGACAACTAGCAAAAGTCAAAGCTGTGATAGAGGATGAGGATGCCAAAGCTATCCTATTAAACAATGTCTTCAAAATACAACAATGTAGTTTTTACCCTTAGTCAAATTCAATCTCAATCTCTAGATGATATGATTGCAGCTCTTCTAGTTGAAGAAAAGTGAATTGCAGAAGATGCAAAAGGTGATTCTCAACAAGAAAGTGCATTTTATTCTAGAACCAAAAACTTTCGTAGAAAGTCAGATAAAGATAAATTGGAGATTGAATGTCATTATTGTAAGAAAAGAGGTCACACAATGTGGGATTGTCGTGTTCGAGCCAATAATGTGCTCAAGGGTAAAGGCATATCAAATGCAGCCAATATAGCCTGATTGAAGACCCACCAGATGTAGAAGGTAGTGAGGAAAATGATGAATATGTAATATAAAGATGCTCTAAACTTTGAAGGCAAGAAAGGATACAAAGTAGATGAAGCTCGGTATGGATGGTTGCTCAGATAGTTCAGGAGACTGTGGGTCTTTGGGAAGTATACCCTCACAAGGGTCATGCAACAACTTGATGGAGCTTGTGGATGGCTCAATATGGATGGTTGTCCAATAATTCGGGAGATCTGTGATTCGGGAGTTCGGGGAGGTGGAATCCGGGAACTCGGGAATTCAGCTCGGGAGCTACACCTTTACGAAGGTCATGAAGCAACTTGATGGAGCCCTACCTAGTCAAAGCACTGCTTTCAAAGTGAAAGCCTCTGAAGATTACGTAGTTCTAGTTTTGTTAGAATGTTTGTTTTTACTTTTTGTAGAGTAAGCCTTAAGAGGGGGTATTAGAATGTAAGGCTTATTAATAAGGACATCATTAGTTATTTAACTAAAAGATGGTTGTAACCAGTTGTAACTATATCAACCGCTTTGTAACTACATCATTCATAATAAATAGACAGACACACAATCTCAAATGTGTGCAATCTGTCTTCTCTTTATTTCTTCCTTGTGCACGTCTTCCAACATCCGCAAAATCTCTCATCTTCGTTGCACACCTATCTCCATCAAAACTCTCATGCACCTTGCCAAAACTGCTGCGCGCATTGAACACACCTTGTTCCTTAATCAAAACCTCTGCGCACTATTGCATGCCCTTCATCTTGCAATTCTACGTGCACTACACACTCATCAACTATTCCGCAACGCCTTCCGCACTCTTGCGCAATTGCTAGACTTTTGCGCCACACCTCCTTGGTTGATCCTTGTGTTGATCATCCCTACGCTCTCCCATACTTAGCCAAAATTTATGCAAGATTGCTCTAAACTTGGGATGCTCCTGCATCATTCTTTCTACCCTAGTATTGCTATATTGTAATTGGATGTACATTTGAGTCCAATTGACCTACTTTGGTCTTTCATTTACTTGTGTTGCTATTCAAAGAGTAACAACTATAATCCCTACCTTTTGGAATTGTGAAACAAGCAAATAACTTTTTTGAATTGGATCCAAGTGGAGTATCATGTTTTTTCATGGCTCATTCAATATGAAAGGAAGCTTTTCTAGGATTCACTTGAATGATCGTGGGAAAGAGATTTTAAATACTATGAGATTTTGTCTTTCCTTTTGAAATGAAGATGTAACTGATCCTTTTAGGAAGATCAATCTCCTCTATAATTACGAAAACACAATTGCCTTAGGATAGAAATAGCTGAATCACTATGAGATTTTGTCTTTCCTTTTGAAATGAAGATGTAACTCATCCTTTCAGGAAGATCAATCTCCTCTATAATTAGGAAAGCATAATTGCCTTAGGATAGAAATAGCTGAATCACAGATCATGTTATGTTTTTAGAAAAGATGGTGACACTTTGCAAGCAGGTGTAAAAGTAGATATTAGCTCTCCTAGTGATGGTAGGGAATAGACTTCTTGAAAGGTCGTGCCACTATGTATGTTGTTTTGTGCCTTATGATGTAATATAAGAGTAAGATGCATGATATCTAAAAAGAAAGACACAAAACAACACTCATTTATACCTTCTATTATTGGTATGCCATAATAACAAGGTCTGAAAGGTAGATTTGTAATTTGATTTTATATCATGAAAATTTTAGCTACATTGCCAGGAAACGGAAACAGAAACGAAAACAAATACGAAACACGGAAACCACAATTTTCAAAAAACCTTGGGTACGAAATGTTACTGGAAATGTCCGTACAATATATATATATATATACTCATTTTATAATTGTAGACCATAAGAGATAATTCATAAAGCACTCAAAATATTTTGTATTCATTGAAATTTGAACTTCTAAAGAGTCATCATTCAACATGGTTACAATTTCAATGATTTACATATACTAGATAATAATCTTGATTCTAGAATATATCATCCAAATTTTTCTCATAATAATCTCCATGAACACCATTGGCAGCTCCACTCTCACTAGCTCCACTCTCCATCCCTTGTGCAAAAGATCCCGATTCTTCTTCATCAATACCAAGCAGTGAAAGTTGGCTAAGAGTAGTAGTAGAAGCATCAAAGTCACTGCTCTCAGGTTGTTTAATGAAAACTAAATTTAGCAAGAGAAAAATGTGAGTGTGATTTATAATGGACCCAAGATGTCATTATATGGCTTTTAGGAAGTGTTTTTAGCAAGTTTAGATAGGTAGATTAGATTAGGTGCAATAAATGAAGGTATTTTTTATTTTTTTTAAAGTTATGATGCTTTAAAAATTAAAAAACTGTTGGAAACGCCTTGGAAACGTTTGGGAAAGACGTTTCCGGAAACGTCTCAGATGTTTCCAAGGTGTTTCCAAGACGTTTCGTACCCGTTTCGCGTTTCCGAAACGTTTCCAGGCAGAAACGTGGGCCCCTTAGGCTTTTCCTGGTAACAGAGATTTTTAGGTCTGTGGTCAAGCATTCGATCACGGTTCACCTTATTCTCTTCAGTAAATGCGATAATATAAGCAATACCCTGCAGTGATATGTTTATAGAGTGAGGAAACTTTTGTTGAATGCTGCATGAAACAGAAAAAAAATTAGGATAATTGATATGTATGAGATAGTTGACAAGGTTTGTACTCTAGTTAACATACTCAGTGAGTCTGCCAGTAATTGCTGTAATTTAAATTGGGGAGTTTATTTTATTTATACTTGTGAGCCTGCCAGTCCTGAGTTTTGGTGAGTTTTCTGAGAGTACTTGGCAATACTTGTGAATGTTTGGCAATGCTCGCCAGTACTCGCAATGAGTACTCATCAATACTCATTTGATACAGTTTGTAACTATATTTTGTATAAATTTTGTTTTTTTAAAGAAAAATAAGTGTTTAATAAGTCGCTGAGTATTGCTGACTATTTGCTGAGTCAATTTTTTTTGGTCTGCCGAGTATTTTCTGAGTATGAGCATGCAAACTATGGTCTGTGCATATCTTTATATTTATGAAAGGGCTTGATGTTGTTATTCATTAATAGCTGAAGCTATTGATTTAAACCTTATCTAATATTTGCTAAGAAACAAGTGCACAACAGGCTGGAGAAACAAACTATTCGTAGGGAACAGCACTTTCTTCACCTGGTGTAATCAGCAGGTCAAAATTGGCCAAATATATAAGTGGCGGCGCTCTTGAGCTTTTTCTAGGGTATAGTTCCTTGCTGACGAATTAAATGTCAGGCAGCAAGTGTCTAATATCAGCTCACATGACCTTTCAGTGTGAAAAATTGAGTAGCACACATACTTTGAAGTTGAAACAATTTCAGATTTTTTTGGCCTTGATAGGAATACCATTTCCATGTTAAATACAAATCTATGCTAATTGGCATTATAAGTTCATACAGGAGTTTTTCATGAACAAGAAATATTGGACAAATGATAATGTGCCCACTGTGTTTTTGCAATTATCTAATTCTTAAGAAAATGGATTTTTAAGCACCCATCCTCTTTATTTCAGTATTTGACGTGATGGAAACAGGGGTTCAGTTGTCTTTGGCTGAAGCAAATCTGAATACCTGTTTAAGATTGGGTATTGTCTCTTGGAGCTACAAGAATGCATGGAACAGCTGCAAGAACTGGAGAATCATATCAATGTAAAAAATGAACACAGAACCTACAAGAACACGTGGAATGGCAAGATCCGATTTATCACAACCTCTGTCCATATGTTTTTTCTTTGTTAATATTTAGTACTTTATTACTAAGTTGAGATCCAAGGAGGTATTTTATATATATAAAATCTGTGTGTGTGTGTGTGTTTTAATTAGGTAAAAGTGAAAATTTATCTTGTTCCTGCTAGAGGGTACTTTGTGTCGAGTTGGCATATTGGCTAGGCTGGACCTAAAAAGTCGCCTTTACGCTTTACCTTGACACAGAACAATGTTGGCAATAAGAAGTGAAATCAGAATTGCATAATTTGAAAATTCTCGTCTTGAAGAATCTCTGGGAAGAGATTCAAAAGCACATACAACTAACCTCCACTACTATATTCACTTTCCGACATACAATAGACACTGGGGGAAGATGAAACAGAAGCTCGATAGACTCTGGGGGAAGATGAAACAGTTCCATCTTCCAGCAGTTGAAAACATGGTGCCAATTCAGGCCATTAGTACAAAGTTGGTGTCATTACAGTTGGTGCCACACTGACTTGGGGTTGGCCCTGAGGTTGGAATTGGAGGTCAACGCCACGTGGACAGATGTCAGTAATGTAGAAATCAACAACTTAGTTGTCTCTGAATTTTTGGCTTTCTGGAGTACTGCCAGTAACCCCACAAGGGAAACAAAGGAAATATGGATTCTCTGTTTGGGGCTTATGCATGCTAAACCACTTGGTATATAGACCACCTTTGTCAAGCTGCTATCTGAATCTGATGGAGGCTGATAATAGTACACAGATTGCCTCCAGTCAGATGTTGTCCCATTTGGATTCAAAATTGATTTGCAAAACAGTACCAGATTATTGTATCAGTTGTGGTACTTTTCAATATTATTGTTCACTCGATATCCGTAAGTGTAGTCTGCATCTTAATTTTAGTCTAAAACTTGTTTCTTTGTATATGTAGCATAAGCTTCACAAGAGCAGTTTCCAAGTCCGATGACTACTATATGATTGCCCCAATAATGCCCCATTACTGACCCCTGATTGTTTCTGCATCTTAATTCTGATTTACTTCACGTTTCTTTGTATATGGAGCATAAGTTGTGCAAGAGCACTCTCTCAGTATGATGACCACTATCTTATAACTCTAACTTGTCCAAAGTACTATTTTTTTCCTCTTTTTCGTGAGTGTATTAGTTACATGATGGATTAATTTGTATTAAGGAATACATTGTTAATGCTTTACAGGAGCTATATAGTGGCAGTAATGACCGACAAATTCTAATATGGTCCCCTCCAGCTGTACTTTGCCTTGAAGAGGTACTTAATCTCTATGCACAATCTTTTTTGTCTCTTTAATTCAGAAGCAATTGAACGATGCACTTCATAATTACAATTGATTTGCCATGGAAATTAGTTATGCTCATCTCTTGGGAATGTAGACATCAAATGATAAAATAACTGCAACATAGCATCATGAAACAATAGCTGCGATTGCTTTTACTATTTTAATATTGCACTGATTTTTGGACCCTGGCAAGTACTTGGTAGGCCGATTCTTGACTTGGGCTTGGATTTGGTGGAAAAAACTCGGCACTTAGAAAACATAAAAATAGCTCCACACAAAAATTATAAAAGCAGGTTTTGAGTGAGAGTTGGGAATTATTAGTGTTCACATATATATTATATGGGTTGAAAATAATATTAGGTAAATTTTATTGCTATAAAGGTGATACGGTCACACCTATATTAATATGGGTGGTTAGTCCTACATCTCTTGATAGCTTTTAGGCTATGTTCCACCAAGTTTCCAAGACGGGGATGGCAGGGGACGCGTTTCTGGGACAGATTATTTTGGAAGCCATTTTTCAGGGGATGGCCATGAAAAATAGGGGGCAATTTAAATTATAGTAATTTTCAAATATTCATATGATAAAATTGATAAGGCATTCATCATATATGTTATAGAACCTTATTACATAACATTAGAGCTGAATTGAGATTTCACATAATATTCAATGTGAATATATATATAATAATTACGTCGTCATTTATGTAGGAGAGAATTCAACACAAGTAATTTACATAATTACATGTACAAAACATAGGGGTCTACAAAATTTTTTCTGAGTGATTGCATTATTATAACACATTCAAATTCATTGCTGCATAAAATGTTGTAATATAGAAATAAAAACAACGCATAATGATAATAATCTTACATTAATCTAGTAGTAACAAAACTAAAAATCAATTCCAAAACATATATGATATATTGGTTTATTCCAAAAAAGTGATTTAAAAAAGGAGCAAGGGCGCCTAGATCACATGTTTTATTGTGCAATATGCACATAATTGACATGAATTTTCAAGCCTTCAATCTTCACCAAAGAGAGCTATTGCTTCCCACCTTTTTCATATGATAACATTGGAGCCGCATATATAAGCATCCACAATCTTCATTTGCTCCCTTTAATATCATACATCAAGCCATTTTTAAAATTTCAAACAATGGGGCATACAATTGTTACATGCTGAATGGACCAGTCTCAATTTGTAAAGAACAACTCATTCCATCCAACCTCCCCTTTGCATGACGGGCATGTCTATTCAATAAGGCTTGCTTGTTTGTTATCTTGCTTACGTTGGACCTTCACTTTCTTTCCACTCAATTGGAATTCATTCACCTTGTTGATGGCAAATTGTGCAATTGTAGGGGAGTCGTAACTCATGAAACTTAACAATTTTTTTTAGCTTATTAAAAAAATGTGTTTTTGTGAATGTTGGGACAAGGAGATGGCTAGCCGTCTATAATATCCCTTTTCCCTCGCCCATGGTCTAAGGGCCAATGCGTGTCCTAACCCTAGTCATGCCCAAGGGGTTACGGACACTATGAGCTATTGGGTATGGGTGTCTAGTCCAGTTATTATTATTTCCATCGACAGTGTTATAAAGAGCTTTTAAAAGGACTAGATGTTATATTTCTTCGTTGGGGCCACTTAAAGTACCTTTTTGGCGAGTTGAGGGATATGTATTGCATTTAATGTTATATTTCTTTGTTGGGGGCGCCTTTTTGGGCCAAGGCGCCTAGGGGGGAAAAAGTAACTTTAAAATATTTATTAAATGGGCCCTCTCCATGGGAAAGTGCGACTTGGGGGTTTTAGGGTTCCTTGACATGAAAAAGGTTATAAAAGGAGAAGAGGAGTGAAGGGAGATGATTCATTCATACACTCATTTTCTTTTCATGTGCAACTGCTGTTTGCAACTATTTAGCTTGTGGAGTAAGATCCCATGGGAACCCTAGCTTCGGTGGTGAAAGATCCATCCCTAGCTAGCAGGACATTCTTTGGTAGTGAAAGATCTACCCTAGCTTGTCATTTGGAGTGGATTTCAGGGCTGTTTTTACAGAGATATTTTTAGGAATTTTAGAATTAGGGTTTGAGGGTTTTTGAGAGTTTTTGTGGAGATTTTTAGTTGGTTTTCGGATCAGACCTACGACAGCCATAGAGGAAGGGTTTGGCATCATCTACAGAGGATTTCACAAGGGTTTTGGCTATCTACCAAGGGGGGGCGACTTGTTTGGGAGATTGCAGCCCTAATTTCTAGGATTTTCAGCTGGCCGTTTTCAGATCTGAAGGTTGGAAAGTCATCTTCCATATTTATATATGTTATTTCCCAAGTTTCATCATTTTTGCACTTGTATTCAGAAAGATATTAATTTTCTAAGTTTTCCAGCTATTTTAGGCACGCTGTAAATTTCTGGCAGCGTTATATTGACTGAAAAATTCCAAAAATATTTCCCTTGTGTTCTTTATATTATTATCTAGTTCCATTTAAAATTTCAAGTGATTTGAATGGTTATTTTGGGAGTTATCCATATTTTTCTGTTCGCTGCCCTAGCTGTAATTTTCTGCATAAAATCTGCAAAAATCAGATTCAGTATTTGCTGCAAATTTCTATGTTTTGTCTATTTTGTTGTAAGATCCCAACAAGGGATAGAGTTTCCCAAGTACTAAAATAAAAGTTATACCTTCTCAGCATGAACTTCATACACAAGTATCAAAGGATAGGAATATCAAAGAACACCATATCCAGCTGAGCCGACACCTCTGCCAACATTGGCCATTGTATCTCATTTTTTCATGTCTGGATACAAGCCAAGATCATCAGGATTCACTCTATATCAAATAGCATTAGTGTTCGAAGAGCAAGGTGAAGTACTTGCATATACAGACGCTGTGCAGGTCGTGGATGTGCTAAAAATGGATCTGGAAACATTATATGGCCCTGGACAGTCTTCACTGTATTATGCATACATATATTTCTATTATTGGCGATTCATTCTTTCATGCATCAATTCACGTATACATGCGATGTGATAAATGTACTTCTAAATAGTGATCTTCATGCTATTCTTTCTGCTGTATGTGCGCCTATTGATGCTGAATGCCTTCATATCGCTTTGCAGATTGGTGTTTTACTCTTTCCTCATGTCCTTATAGCTCAGCTGTCACATGTTTTTTTCAATCCGTCTCATGCAAATAGGCATATATTTGTCTTTTTTTCCGTCCAACAATCTCTATTTTCATTCAACCATGCACTAAGTCTATCAACTCTATCAAGCACCGTGCATGTGAGTAAAAATAAATATTAAACATTACAAGGGTGCAGCTTTGTATGAATTCATAGTCATGTAATTTTATGTAAGATTATTAATAAAGTGTGTCAAAAGGTGGGTTAGTTTTATTATTGTTTTATATCTACTGCTATAGTTATAAGTTATTTAGTCTATTATCACATTGTAATGATTTTTATGTATAGTTTTTACATTGTTCAAAACATGCCAATAGTACAATAGACATTTTTAGGAGATATGTGGTTTAGATTTGTTAATCAAGGGTTGATTTTGTGGGCTTGAGTCTGTTTTCAAATAAAAACTGTTGACCCCACAATTTTGGCTAAGGGTTAAGCACCATGCGTGCTACACGTTCAAAGAAGGGGCGTGCTTGCAGAGTTTTGGTTGCGCGCGCAAGGGAGAAGTTAATGCCACACGTGCTCGAGGGAGACTGCAAAAAGTGGCTAAGGTAGGAGGTGAGAGGAAAACAAAGGACACCATGAGGAGTGTGTGGGAAGCCATGTCAGCAAAAGTGACAAAAGGGCAGAAGAAGACAAAAGAGAGACAATGATGCAAGGAATGCGGTGTGCAGCGGAAGGAAAGTTAGTCTGATGACGCGGACGAATCTTCTAATCTGTCAGTGCAATTCAAAAGATATGGAGTCCAGTCCTTGGATCAAGCAGCGTCCTAGGCACTGACTTTGCATTGAATGTGTTCCGTGTTTGACAGCTTCAGGGGATTTCTAGTTACCTCATTAATGGTGACCACCTACTTTGAGTAGGAAAGGGCATGTGTTTGAAACTGTATGGATGTATAAATGAGCAATCAAGCACAAGAATATGGGGTTGGCAATTTGGTAGTTAGCTAGTTGTAGTTGCTAGTTGTTGGCTATTGCCTAGTTGAGAGAACAACATGCTTCAACTCTGATGAATGTAAGCCATTAATGGCTGCTTTGTAATTTTTTTAGATGAATGAATATAAATTTTTCTTTAGGTTGATCTAGCTTTTGTTATGCATTGGAATATAGTATGTGTCACATCTTTCTTGTATGCATAATAACATAGCTATGTTAATGCTGCTAAGTGTTCTGGTGTGCCTTCCATTTCCCGAACGAACAAGGGACTAGGCGCACTGAGTGTGCTTCGAGTTATCGGGCGAGAGAAACCTTGTATGATATGCCGACACGCGTGGTGGGTTACAAGCGCTCGTGTGCTTGGCTCCTGCCCTTTTAGACTAAATGGATGGGTCGGCCTTGAAATCCCAACATTTTGGTTCTGTTGTCGGGACCTTTGCTCATTGAGGGAATAGAAAATGTTAGAGAGATTAGTGTTCGAGTATGTAGAAAAATGGTTGTATGATTAAGAATAGGACTATACCCATCCAAGTTGTGGAGGAAAAGATCCAAAAAAATGGGTGAACGAGAAGTTGGATGACTCTTTGTATTCAATATTTTTATGCGAGTTTCCTTATCACCTGTAGGTATGGATCGCAACGTTGTTGCTAGAGAAGTCGAGGAACCTTGGAAGGAAGTACCCTTGGACTAAAGAGTGCCTTGAGGTATTGAAAAATACAAGTGAAGTTTGGACACATGTTGTTGGTGTTTGGTGGGAAGGCCTTATAGGAAGCTATTTGCCGGAGTTTGTAGTATCAACATATTCATGCCCAGAGGAAGCAAAGTATAAGTTTATGCATGAGCCTAGAGGTGCATACATTGACTTCCTACCTCTCTACATCAAGATGTTATTTTTGGATTGGGATATTGAGATATTACCCATGAGTGGCTATAGAGAAATTCTCGCACCACTGGTGAATGGTAGCTGGAAAGAGTGCGCATAAGAAGTGATCCTAACAAGGTGCAAAAAGAAGGCCAATATGGAAGATGAGGATGAGAGAGAACTTAGGAGGTGTAGATACGACTAGGGGAGGACCCTGTTATTAGTTGTCGCGAGGACCTGGTATGGTGTGGATGTTGCGACGACCTCAGATGATGAAGGCCCACTTCCATGGAAGGCACTGAGGGAGACTCTACACCACCTGAAGAAATGACTTGGGACTACTTTTCGTTAAACGACCACAGAAGGAGGCGTGCGTTACCACCCACCACCACCATTGGAAACCAATGACCGCGTGATTGTTAGACCAGTATAGAGAAGACTATTGACAATAGAAGAACAAGCTATCGCCCTAGGAGGTGTTGCGAACTTCGTGTTATAACAAGTCATCCTTTATACACCATTAGCAAGAGTCAGACCGAACACAAGGAATGTTGTAATTAGCATATGGAAGCGTCAGAGGACCGTCAAACGTACCACCTTCTGAGAGTTAACCTGTGGTAAACCCCCTTGTCTAAAATCCTCTTGTTCAAAACCCCCAATACGTAAGCCCCTTATTCAAAATCCCCCTCCAAAACCCACCAATGCAGAACCAACCTGCCTAGAACCAACCACTTGTGCCCATGTAACCTCATTTTTACGACCAATCCATGAAGCTCCTAGAGTACTGAGGTTTGGATAATGCCGCTGACCATGTGCACTCTTGTGAAATTATATGACATGCAAAAGGAATCATGACACCAAAGAGGAAGGAAAACCAATTTACCACTACTCTTTTGGACCACACGTATACGTGGTATCAGAAGTATGATCCTTTGTAGCAGGTGGTGGATAATGACCCTCTCAAGATGAAGTTTCTATAGAAATTGACATTTCAGAGTTTGAATAGAGCCTAGTGCTCTTGAAGGAAATCGAGCAAGGCCCTTTTGAGAGTGTGCTTGCATACGATGCAAGGTTTAAGACTTTGATATCTAAATTTACTTATGATCTACATCTTGTTCAACATGCACAATGGTTTGTAGGTGGATTGTTGACACCATTTAGGCGCACCCTCTCATTGAATACCTTTGTAGATTTGCATGGAGCCTTGGAAGCAATGCTACACATAGAGGCAACAAGAAGTGTATATATAAGAGTGAGCCCGTGTTTAGAGGCACAATTTTCCAACATGGCTGAGCAACTACAACTCATTATCGGAGGTGTGTAGAAGTACGTAGGATTGTGGTGCTTAGACTGCCAAGTAGAAGGGCATACGAGGAACAATTGCCCAAGGAAAGGCACGTGCTTGCAACAAAGGTTTGTGAGATTTGTAATGAGGACCATGATGTATAGTTTTGTCCGGTACTTCAGAGGGAAAAATAGGTTAAGGTATCATTATGGCGTCAGGTGTGCGAGACAAGCACCCAAGATATAGAACATTGCCGTGTGATTGAAGAAGCTAAAGAGGCATGCACGAGATGTACACTCCAAGCAAGAGCGGAACCCTCGCAAAAAACTCAAGGTTATGGTGGCGTAAGAGGTCATTGCAACAAAGGAGAAGGGAGGGGAGGTGAAAGGTTCCTCCTAGGAGTTATAAATACAGTGATCCAAGTCATTACCAACGCGATTGTCCCAAGTTTCCGACTTGCGGATATTGTAGGGAAGCACACAAGATCGAAGACTGCTCAAAACTATACAAAATTATGACCCAAAGGCCGAATGGTCCGACTAATGGCGTGGGCATGATCAAACTTGGAGCATGGACCCATAAGAAGGGCCCCAAACTGAAGGGAACGACCAAGGTGAGCACAATAACACGCAGCGGTGCATGCGCCCAACCCAAGAGAGTGGAAATTCTTGGAGAATCTGCTCAGGAAATCCTCACTAAGATAATGGACTACTCAGATGGCGCTAGATAGAAGCTAATTCTCCAAAAGGCCCAATAAATGATAAGAGAATTATAAGGAGAGATTCAGACTACGCGTTAAATAGAAGCTCGTAAGAAAGCGGAGGCTTAGAAGGGAACTGTGATGAAGAGGTCAAGGAGTTAATTGAGATACTTTGCTTATTGAAGGTTGACGGTGTATTACCTCTCTTGGAGGATTGATTGGAAGAGGTCGTTGAAGTGGAAATCCCACCACAAGACCAAGTTGGAGGTCGAGAGTTGAAGGTAACAAAGCATGGCTTTGACAATGAGCTGTTATTAGATGCAGCCCTGAATGGACATAATATGCGTAACATCCTTATTGACACTAGCGTAGGGGTCAATATACTCACCAAGGATGCATGGATGTGCGCAGGGAGACCGCCACAGGGTCCTACTCCAAATACCTTGTTTATGGCCAATAAGATGAGGGTTATTCCACCCATCACACTCGAAGGAGTAAACTTAGATATCATGGGAGCCATGTTCAATGTGGACTTCGAGGTCATCGAACTTGTGGAAGTAGACCATTACTCCCCCCTCTTAAGGAGGTCGCGGTTCTTTGAGAACAATGGGGATATGTGTTTCAAGAAGCACTACATGGGTTTTGAGGATGCCAAACATAGAGTTGTGATCCCCCTTGATTGTAGCCAGGGACTACCCTTCGTGGAGACAGTGGATGTTGAAGAGGATATCTATTGCACCTACAAGCTCACGACGTGAGGAGGAAATTAGGTCCAACTTGATCAAGAAGGATGTCTCAAATGGGAGAGTGGTGCATGAGCCTCGTATACTATGAACAATGCTTGCATCAAATGGGTTCGAGGAGTCCCTATGAACTCATCAAGAGATAATGTGCGAAAGTAAAAAGGAAGTCTACAGGATCCCTAAGGAGTAGAGTGCTATGGAGGGACCCACAAAAAAGCTAAGGCAAGAGGTATTCCCCCTCAGGTGTGGAAGCCTAAGCGTGCACCTCCAAGGAACCCATTTCTAATGGATGCATTCTTACCATGAAGAGAGTAATTCAGGATTAGTCGAGAGAAGCTTGCAAAACTCCTAAGATATGATGGGACTATATGCATGCATGCATATATGGTGGACCTAGAAGCTTGTCTACCTAAGGAGTAAGACAAGGTAGACTCTTTTGATTACACCTTTAAAAGCACAACTGTTAGGGGGTGGGTGATCCATTGTCCATCTTACCCCATTGGAGTAGCACCAAAGAGGCTTTCGCAACTTGATTTGAGAGGAGTAATGAGAAGCGTAAGCTGCCAAGTTATGATGGAAGCACATGCCCCATCTCCCATGTGTGTGCTTGTGAAGAAATATGGGTTAGAAACCCCAGGGCACTACCATTATACCTATGGTGCTTGCCCTTTTACAACACATTGACAACTTGGACATGCACATGGTATATCTTGGGTGAAACAATGCGAGAAATGTTTGATTGGGAGCAAGTAAAGGAAGTTCTAACCCAAACTTTCCAATTCCACTCAGCCATTAAGGAGTTAAATAAGCCATTAGAACTCATAGAGGAATCTTCTAAGCTGACACAATTATGGAAGAGAGGGTAGCTCGAATCTACGACAAGGAGGCATATGTGCTTGAGGAGCTTGTCAATGAAGTTGCTGGTTCGAGTCAAAAGAGGTGTCAAAGGCAATTGCAAGAATGAGCTAACAAAAGGAAGATCCTGATGAAGGTCCAAGATCCCAATGTACACTTGAACATTCCGACCAGTGTTGGTGAGCACACTGTGCAAGATGCACGCGACACGGAGAAGTACTATGGTGAACCCATGCGCACAGTGGAGATAAAAACTGGATTTCAAACAGAGCCACAATTAACTACCATTGGTGACTATTGGTCAAATGTAGAGTTGGTACGCATAGTGGAGCTGCTCAAGGAGTTCAAGGACTTATTCCCCAAGGGTTATGATGAGATGAACGGAGTGCACGAGTCTCTAGGGAAGATGACTATCAAGCTAAGAGATGACGTGCACCCGGTTAGGAAGAAACCTTATTGCATGAATCCAAACTTATGAAAGAAGGTGAAGGAGGAGATCGACAAGATGCTTGAAGCAAGTGTCATATATCTGGTGGAAGAGTTCGAATGGGTAAGCCCCATGATGATCAACATTAAAAAGGATGGATGCATAAGAATTTGCGTGAATTTTTGTGTGCTAAATGAAGCTTGCATCATTGATTTGTTCCCAACCCCATTCATCGAAGATATCCTTGAACGCAGAGCAAGTTGCGAGATATGTACCTTCATGGATGGATTCTCAGGGTACCATCAAGTTTAGATCATAGAGGAAGATAAGGCAAAGACTACGTTTGCAACAGAGTGGGGCTCCTTTGTCTACAATGTGATGCCCTATTCATGTAAAGAATGTGCCCATAGTTTCCTTTCACATACTGATCAAAGTGTTCAAGGATTTTATTTGCAAGTTCTTACAAGTATACCTAGATGATTGGACCATTTATGGTGTAGTGAGATAATATAAGATCAGATAAATATATTAATGTCCAACAAATGACCACAAAAGTAGGTCAAAGGGACTGCAGAAAACGAGCACCGAAACCAGGCGTGAAAACCAAAGAGTTATTGATAAAGAGGAAATACAAAAGACAGAAGAGGTGGCCAATAGAACAAAGAAATCACACCCAAACTTGAGGCTCATGTTTGAGAGATGTAGGCAGCTGCAAATCTCCTTAAACCTCAAGAAGTGCATATTCGTGACACCATTCTTCCTATTGGGACATGTGATTTGTAAGGAGGGAATGCTGATATATCCAACCAAGCTTGCAATGATCCTAGGTTTTGAGGAACCTTCTACCCAGCGTGATGTGCGTGCTTTCTTGGGACATATTGGCTACTACTACCGAAAATTTATCAAGGATTATGCCAAGATAATTGGTCCCTTGGAAGAACTACTAAAGAAGGATGGGTCCTTTGTATAGACAAACATGCCAACAAGAGGCATTTGAAAAGTTAAAGTTCGCAAGTGTGCCTATCCTAGGGTTTTTTGGATTGGAAGAAATCCTTCCATATACATGTTGATGCATCGGGAACAACCATAGGAGCCGTTCTCACCCAACCAAGAGAAGGTAGGATAGACCATGCTATTTATTTTGCTGGTAGAAAGCTATTTTCCACATAACGCAACTATACCACCATTAAGCGCAAGGTGTAGCCATGGTCTATGTGCGTCATAAATTTTGGCAATATTTCCGAGCTACTAAGTTTGTATTCTTCACAAATCACGACGCTTAAAAGTACTTGGTCAATAAGCTAGTGTTACACGGGCACATTTGTAGGTGGATCATTTTATTCCAAAAATTCAATTTCTTCGTCATGGTGAAGCCAGTAAGGCTCAACTATGGGCCATATCATGTATTAAGGATCAATAATGGGGAGGCTATGCCTTGTATTGAGGATGACATGCTAAATGCACAACTATATAAAGCTCAACGAGTATTTGAGGAGTTAAAGGACATTGTAACTTTTCTCACTTCAAGCATGACTCCAACTCGATGGACCACCAACAAGAAGAAACGACTTGTAGTGCACCCAACGCTATATCAACTCATTGGAGGAGAATTGTACAATCTAGGACTTGGTGAAGTTCTAAGGCGTTGTGTCCTAGCACATGAGCGCGCAAAATTGTTGCAGGAAGCTCATGAAGGCATAAAAAGAGGGCGCTATACTGGAGAAGATGCCGCACACAAGATTCTATTTTGTGGATTATGGTGGGCCAACATTGTTTAAAGATGCTAAAGAGTATGCGACCAAGTGTGATATTTGTCAACGGGTAGGAACACTTAATAGGAGAAACGAGATGCCCTTACTACTAGTGTGTGTAGGAAAGCCCTTTAAAAAAATGGGCAATGGATTTTGTTGGGCCCATAACTCCTGCTGCACCTAGGGCTGTAGTGCGGTATATCATCAGTGCCAAGGATTATTTAACAAGATGAATAGAGGCAACTTCTACCAAGAATTGCACGACGACAACAACAAGGTTCTTATGGGAAAACATCATCACTAGATATGGTTTCCTGTTAAGTTTAATCAGTGACCGAGGAAGCTACTTCCTTGTAGAGCCTGTGTGCATCCTCTTGGTAGAATTCAAGATAGTGCACAACAAAACTACCCTCTATCATCCCTAGGCGAATGGAATTGTTGAAGCCTTCAACAAACTCCTAGGAACTATTTTGACAAAGATTTGCGATGTAATGCGCAAGGATTGGGATGGCTGAGTTTTTGTTGTACTATGGGCCTATATAACTACATATAAGTGGCTCACAAAGTTTACACCATTTCAATTGGTGTTCGGTAAAGAAGTGGTACTGCCCCAAGAGTTTCCAGTACCATCGCTTCATATAGTGTACGTAGGAAATTTGGATGATGAAACAACCATAAACCAAAGACTCGATGCATTGATGGAGTTAGATGAGAAACAATTGCTTATGCGCTGGAGTCGAGGAGTGGAGAAGACAAGACAAAAGATTTGGCATGATAAGCACATCAAGAACAAGGTGCTAAGAGCTCCGATTCGCGCTATACCAAACACCCAGGAAAGCTATAGGCTAGGTGGTTAGGGTCCTACATCATCCACAACATGTTGGATAGCAACACATGCAAATTGCACGCACTTGATGGAGAGTTGCTGCATGGACACTTCAATGGCAGCATGTGGAAGCCCTACCATTCCTAATTGGGTAATGCTTGTAGCAAATAAAGGCTCTACAGTCCAACCCAAAAGGATTTCCTTTGTACTTTGCTTTATGAATTTTGTTTTTTTTTTTTTGCGAAATTTCGTCACTATTATGAGAAAGGCATGATATGCACATCCAATGTACAAAGCTAATAGAATTTTTTTGTTAGATTCATTCATTTTCGGCTTGACTAAGTTTAGTGCGCATAGAGTGAGCAAAAAAGTTAGAACCATCAATGAATTGCTTGACGTGCTCTGAAACATGCATTGTAATCTGACCAACTGATAACACTGCACAATGGAGAAATCAAAGCCAAAACACAAGACTGCAAATGAGAAGATACTCCCCATGAAGAGAATACAGGGGCGGTGGAGGACCACACATGCATAAGGAAGGGGAGGCAAGGTGAAGAAAGCATCAAAACTAGACTTGAGAAGGCAGGTTTTGAAGGCAAGCTGTGCGCAAGGAGTACGCACGACCCTAGAATGCTAACAAGGAAAGCAATCATGCATGGATGTTGACATCATCAATAGAGGAGAGTGAGGCAGGAAAACAAAAAATAATGCCTCCAATGTTAAAAGAATTCGACACAATTCCCTAGACGGATTTGCGGACACGGAAGGCTGACATGGTAGTAACTTGCACCTACCAAAAAACATTGAATGCCCCTCTAACAGGAAATGACATTTATTGTGCACATTCGAGTTTAACGAGACTAGAGCAACGAAGGAGAGAACTAGGCAATCCGTGTGAAGGAGGTTGCTCATACCTTGTACGCCCAAGCTCGAATAAAAAAGAAACTAGTGCCAAGTGATAGATCACAGTGAATAGAAGCTAGGAAGCACAATTTGTAGAAGAGTGGAGGAGTTTGAGGGGAGAATTTTTTTTTTTTTTTTTTTGCATTTAGGCAAAACAGTCCACCATTAGCGAGTACTGAAGCTTGAAGTTTAAGGTAGAGGAGAACCCCAATCGCCAAGATTGCTGCATATCCTCCACCCATTGGAAAGTGGAAGGAAACACCAATTGACCCTAAGCCAGCCAAGGAAAGGATGTGTGGACATGATACATTTGTGCTAGAACCAGAGAAGAGCGCACCGCTAGAGGAAACAAAAGTAGGCATCTTGGAGATGCAATTCTCAGAGCAATGCATTATTGGAGAGGCCTATGAGAGCAAGGTCTACAAAGTGGAAATGAAGGAGGTAAACCACCGCAAAAACCTCCAAAGTAAGGGGAACGTCAACACAAACAAGAATATAAAACTTGATGTCAAGTGGCACTTCGAACTGGAGGATCTCGACGTCTTCCAACTATTCGAATTGCCTTATTTTGACAAAGTCACTCCCCTGGTACAGTTATTGTTCTCTTGCCTCCAAATAATCGGCTATACTTTGCTAGGAGGCGCAAGGTCTTGGCTAACTTGATCCCTGTGTTGACTAAGATCTTGAAGGAGGGCGCGAACATCTAAAAGGCGCTCGACGACAATGTTGCGGTCGACAACTTGGGCAGAATGATGAACTATCAAAGGGGAAAATATACCATGTCGATTGTCAATGTCCTATATCCCTTGAGGATTGTTGCGTGCTTGCTAAGTTCAAAGGTCTGCGCCTCCAACAGATGGGAGAACATAAAGTTTTTGTATTTGGCACACAATATCAGTGTACAATAGGCTAAGTACAACCTTGCATAGCTCATCAATAATAGCATCATCAAGACCATGTGTGTAACACACCGCAAGGGAGACCCATTCAGATTCGGCGTGATTCTAATAATGATTGTGTTCGATGAGATCAGTGTGCCTGATGGACACAAACCCCAATTGTTCGAGTATCCACAATGGAAACAGTCCCTTGCAAAGCACTTTATAAAATACATCTGCCCAAGGGTTGACAAGAAGTGAAACTAGCTACGTGCAAAGAGATGGGACGATGAATGTATAAAAGCGTTCGGGGACAAGTAGAGATTCTTGAAAAAACTTCCAAGTGTGTACATGGGTAAGGTGCGCTTTGGTGTGATGCAACAATGTTATTGTGTGTAGTACAAGCTCAAGGTAAATTCTTGGGCTGTTTGGTGCTGGTAGCCTTATGCATTGTCGGAAGTGTACTTCTAAGCATCCTTGAGCCATTTGAATGATGTACACTTTGATAATGCTTCAAATGGATGATGACATCTTGGCCCTAAAGCTTATGTACAAGTATTTGTTGGAGGCAGAGGATAGTGAAACAAATGATGATTCACACGAATTCCTGAACTCATGCATCTTTCGATACAAGAATGCAGCCGGCCAACGTGCTAGCCAAGTCATCTCATACACACTAAGGCCACGTAACAAGAAGAGGGATCACACCTTAGTCACACACCGGGCAAAAAATAAGGCGACGTGGGAACCTCAGGGACCTTTTGAGACTTGAAGGAAGAAGATGACCTGTCCGCTTGGATGCATCGCAAACGATGAACCAATAGGACATCCTCAAGCGTGTGGCCTGCTGAACAAAAACCAGGCCAATCAAGTACTGTTGAAGGGCACTCGAGTGTGCCAGGTCCCAACACATCCAAGGGAGAAAGAGGGCCTGATGTGACTAAGAGGTTACCATCTAAGCTGCCCCCGATCTTGCACCCAGTTCCCCCACCTCCATCTTTCTCAACACTGATTATATCCAGTTATTAGAAGGCCCCCCATGGAAATGGGCACAATAATGGCCATCATCACATTCACTCCACAAACTTCCCCACCATCCTATACGCCATCCAAGACAGTGGAGCCACATGGCTCCACATTTCATGAGATAGAGGAAGAGAAGATTGCAGAGTCCAAAAAGGACTAGTTCGGGGAAGTGCATAATGAAGTACACGAGGAGAGCATGGGGCATGCACATTTTAGTGTCGAGGAAGCAATGAAGGATGTTGCACGCCAGGGAGTAAAGAGCCCACATCCAGAGCAACCACGACATGAGGCGACCCCTCCCGTGAGGAGGAGACTAAGGAAGAAGCGTGCAATGAGCAAGTGCATGTTGAAGAAGGACAGAGTGAGGAGGAAGAAGTGAAGCCAAAAAGAGAGGGACCTTATGAAGAAGAGGGCCATTAGAATTAGTCCATCAACTTGAAAGGTGTAGACTTCAAACTTGAAGATGAAGTAGAGGCAAGAGAGTGGGTATAAAGCAAGGGAAAGTATGTCGTATTTGAATCCCCAACAAAGACTCCATCAAGGACCCCTTCACTAAAGGAACCTGAAATAGTGTGGGTTATGTATCAAAAGGGAAGGGCGTGATCGATTTATTCAAGTGGAACTATATGCGTCAGTCATGAGCCTCGGGGTGGATGCGCAAGCATGTATCCTTCTAGGTTAAAGGATTGGGTGGATGAGCCCTATTTTGAAGTTTTTGACTTAGCACTGGAAGAAAGTGATTTGATAAAGAAAATAGGTGACAAGTCTGTCACCTACACAAATGCCCAATGCTTAAGTGAGGAGCAGACATCTAATGCCTTGATGAAGATGGCGGCCAAGGTGTCTTGACAAGACCTCAAGAATAGATCTGCAGCTTAGAAGAATGTGCACGATCTTTACCTAGTTGATCAAATTGAGAAGGGTGTCGTGGAAAAAGCTAAGGAGTTGGAGGCATGCTCTTAAGCCATGTGCGCAAAAATCATGGAGAAAGGATTCACCTCCAATAAGGTGTTGCTTGTGCATGACCCCCATGACACAGCTTGAGTTGTTGTTGGATGAAATCTTAAGAAGCGCAAAACTCAAGGAGCAAGAAGAACTCACCGAGGCCTTGAGGAAGTAAGTGGAGGCCCCCATGACTGCATGCGTTGAGGTAAAAGGTGGTAGCAACAAAAAAGGTGCTCAAGGTAGCTAAGGCCCCAGATGATTTGATCAAGGAGTTGATAAAAGGGGATATCCAATAGAATGCCTTGGAAGAACAAGTGATCGATATTCGAGACGAGGCCAAGCGTGCGAAGAAGAGTGACGAGGTCAAGACCCTTGACAGCTAGATCAAAACAAAGGAGACCGCCTACAAAGAGATATTCAAGGGCCCTCTTGAAAGCCATTGAGGTTGAAGAAGATTTGAAGGAGGCCGAGGAATGTTTCAGCCAAGATCCTGTTCGTGCATGTGGACCCATAGAAAGGAGGAGGAGGATGCGACTCTAGGGACCCTCTTACTGCAAGTAGTCGAAGGATGAAGGGTGCTTGTAGGGGGGGCCGACAAACAAGTCAATTTGAGGAGATGTTGACCCCACAATTTCGGCTAAGGGTTAAGCAACACATGCGTTACACGTTAAAAAATGGCGAGCGCGCTTGCAGAGTTATGGCTGCGTGCGCATGTGAGAAGTTTATGACATGCGCGCCCAAGGAAGACATGGCATAAAGAGGCTAAGGAGGTGAGAGGCAAAAAAGTACGTCAGGAGGAGTGCATGCAGGAAGCCATGTTAGTAGAAGCGACAAAAGGGCAAAAAAAGACAAAAGAGCGTGGTAACAATGCAAGGAGTGCAATGGTGTGCGGCGGAAGGAAGGTTAGTCTAGCGACACTGACAAATCTTCTGATCCGTCAGCACAAATCACAAGATATGGAGTCTAGTCCTTTCCTTGGATCGAGCAACGTCCTAGGCACTGACTTTGGATTGAATGTGTTCCCTGTTTGATAGTTTCAGGGAACTTCCATCCACCTCATTAATGGAGGCCACCTGCTTTGAGCGAGAAAGGGCTTGTGTTTGAAATTGTATGGATGTATAAATGAGCAATCAAACTCCTGAATACGGGGTTGGTGATTTGGTAGTTGTTATCTAGTTGTAGTTGCTAGTTGTTGTTGGCTATTTGCTCTAATGAATGTAAGCCATCAATGGCCGCTCTGTAGTTTAGTCCTTAGATGAATGAATGCAAATGTTTCTTTCGATTGAG
The DNA here is from genome assembly GCA_019776745.2 of Taxus chinensis. NCBI lineage: Eukaryota > Viridiplantae > Streptophyta > Pinopsida > Cupressales > Taxaceae > Taxus > Taxus chinensis. The sequence continues at coordinate 150,201 of JAHRHJ020000199.1, forward strand.
TTTGTTGTCTATCTAGCTCTTGTTATGCATTGGAATATAGTGCGTGACATATTTCTTATATGCATAATAACATAGCTATGTTAATGCTACAAAGTGTTTTTTATGCGCCTTCCATTCTCCGAACCAGCAAGGGACCTAGTGCATTGAGTGTGCCTTGGGTGAGCGCGTGGGGAGAAACCTTGTGTGATATGTTAGCGCAAGTGGTGGGTTACAAGCGTTCATGCGCCTGGGTTGGGGCCCTTCTAGGTTAAATGGACGTGTCAACTTAGAAACCCCAACAAAATATATTGTAGGGCAAAGTCAAAGTTTATATTAAAAAGTGCGATTGTAGTGTTTTATCTAGTAACGAGTCATTTTTAGTGTCGTTAGATGTGGTTAGTATCAACACATGTCGTAATAGTCTTCACAAGTCCATTATTAAAGGTTTGTCATTAAAAGGAAAAATAATTTTTACGATCACCTATATGTCAAAAGTGTAAAAACAATGAAAAAGTAAAATTTGCCTCATGGACGCATTATTGGTGAAACTCTTATGTCCAAATTGTTAGGGGTTCATACAATTGAGCTTTAAGTTCAATTTGATGAGTATGTAGCCAAGAAATTAGATGAAAGAGGCAATGGAGTTTGGAGGACAATCAACATCCTCTCGTCAATCACTAGCAATGGGATTGCGAAATTGCATTAGCGACAAACTAGCTGGGGCAAAATGATTAAAGTTGAGAACGATTTCCAGGTGACAGCGGAGATCATCTCATACCATTCGTAATTAGAGTGGCAACGATCTACAATGGTGGCTACGTATGAAGACAATGAGGACCGAGTCCTTGTTATTGCTATTTTTAGTATTTTCATATTTTTTGTCATGCTTTGTGAATAAACCCCTTGTTGTGACATCTTAGAAAGGATCGTAATTTCGAAGAATCTTGCTTTTTGGGTGCAGGAGAAAATTTCATGGTAAAACTCGATATGGATTGTTGTTTAGATAGTTCGGGAGCTCTAGTAATCTTGGAGATTAGGAATTTGGGAGTTCGGGGAAAGGGGTCTAGGAACTGACCCAAGAAATTCAGCGTGATGAGACATCTTGAAGGAGTTCTACCTATTCTAAGCAATGTTTTCATAGAAAAGTTTTTTCTTTTGAATATGATTCTCTTCTCCCACATGCACACTAAGGGGGGGACTGTTAGGAATTATTGTCATAAAGGTGATAGAATTACATGTATATTAATATGGGTGGTTAGTTGTACATCTCTTGATAGCTTTTAGGAGATTGAGAGAGAGATTTGTGGGGTCAATGGTTGAAGCAAACTCCTTGAAAATAGGAGCACCATCACCTTTATATGTTTTGTCTCAGTTTGGATAATGGGATTGAAAGTTTATTGTGTGGAGAGTTTTATTCTATGTAAAATTCTGAACTAAATTTCACAAAAGTGAGAGTGCGATGGCTGAGTGGAGAAAAGATCACTTGGGCCTTTTAAGGTCTAAGTGAACTTTTAGTTTATGGTTTATTTTTTTTTATAAGTGTGTTTTTTAAATGTCTTTTTTGCTTTCCAAGTCTATCAGACTTGTGAGTGTGCTCAGACTTAAGAGCTCTGTTGTCAATCTTGGTGACTCAGTGAGTCAAGGCTGCAGATTCACATGCTGCTGCTACTGCCTTACTTCAGGACTTGGTGAGCACTTGCCTGTGCACGCCCAAGTTTCAACACTATGGTTAAAAGTTAAAACTATAAAGAGCATGCAACTCACCATGTTAGAGCATAGTTTGAGAAGTTCCAGTTTTTCTGCAAATTGAGTGCTTACAAAAAGTGCATCAGAATGCAGCATGTCGACATTTGCAAAACTTGACAATTAAGCCCTTCACTGTGTAAATTGAAATGTCTGCACAATTTTGTCTTCCTTAAAGTCATCAAACTTTGTTCATGATGGGGGTATTCAGTGACTAGCTGCATCATGTATATTGTCCACAACAGATAGTTATTCATGATTGAAACACAGGAATGTATTTGATAACAAGGGAAACACTTAATAGGGGTAGCTTAAAATATTTACTTTTGTACTTCATGATTTGAAATTTAAGTCAGTTTCGCTTAATACAACACCTTTATGTTGAAACCTCTTGTTGAATATAGCAGTTAAAATAGCCCGCAGTTGGAGGGCAGTTGTTATGCAGATTCACTCTCGTAAGTGAGACCGAAGTTTGATCCCCAAGTCCAGCCCTTGGGGTGCCCAAAATGGGTTCATTTGAAAATGTTCTACTCCTCTGGATATCAATACATTGATATCTGTCTCAACCAATAAAGAAATATAGCAGTTACATTTTGCAAATCTCTCTCTCTCTCTCTCTCTCTCTCTCTGCGCATGTGTTTTAGATATAGCTATCTTGTTCCATTTAAAGCTGAAGTCCATGCACGAATTTGCATTATGCCTGGTAGTATTCATCTATTCGAGCATGTATATGGCCTCAAATGAACATAACCTGACTTACTGTGCATGTTGCTGGAATGATTATGCAGGATGAGACCCCTTCAAGAGGACCTGTATCTTTTGTTGATGAAGACAACTGGAGTGACTAAACATTTTCACTTGTTCAACAAAGTTAGATGTCATCTATAGCACCTTCTCCATTATATTGCATACCTTTAAGACATCCGACAATGTTGCGGGATTTTTGTGGATGATAAAACATTTTTTATTTGTAAACAAATGTATTCCATTCACACCTGCTTATGAGTGAGTTTGTACATATTTTTGCTGTTGCAAACTATTGTTGGTTTAACCACTGTACCAGTATTCATGGGAAAATTGTTGTGTACATAAAATGCATTGTCAATGGGAAATGTTCTAGAGGTGGACTGTAACTTATGCCAAGCACTAATACTTTGAGGAGACATTTGATTTATTTGAGGTTGAGGGAGGCACATAAGACTCGAGAAGTTTTAAAATAGGTTCTTTTATTTTTCTAGGAGATGTTCACACGTTACTATTAGATTGCAATGGATGAATTTCACGAAGCTCCATGTAGCATATGCATAATCTTATTTGAATATGTACAAATTCCATGTCTCTTACTCATTGACTGTGAGAAAGATGGGCCAGCCAAAAACTGGTGTTTTTTACATGCTAAATATTGTTTGTAGTTTAAGAGAGCAGTTTTTTTGGATTAAGGGTAAATTTGAGGGTTTTTTTGAGAAGGACCCACATCCTTCTTTACAATATGGGAACCAACACAAGGAGCCCGAGTGAAGTTAAATCTGGTGTGGAGGTTGTTTTCAAGATTATCCTCAAACAAGTCTTGAGGCATTATATACACAAACCCATGCCGTGCTTGCTAGTGGAGATTTATCCAATTTTTGGATGACAATCACACTTATTGTCATCTTTAAAAGTGTTTTTTTTTTTTTGTAAAGGAAAAATATTTTTGTTGATCAACTTATGAAAGACAAATTACAATGCCAAGCAATTATACTCATACTAGACGAGATATCCTTAGATTTCCAAGTACAAATAACAGAGAAGAGATAGCATATCTGTGCTTTATCCATCATGTGATTTGAGAGAAAGGATCCGCTCAATTTGCTTTTGTTTCTCCTGCGGCCACATCAAGGGTATAGGACCAAAACTGAGCAGATTATAATGGTCTAATGCCCAGTTGGCCAATCCATCAGCTATCTTGTTCTGCTCCCTAGGAACATGAGAGTATTTAACTGTTTGGAACTGTCTAACAATGTTTTTTATTTGGGCCTGTATTCTGGCAATAAGCCAATTATAAGCCAATATATTGGATGGATGATGATCTGGAGTTTGAAGGAGTGTAATAATAACCTTGGAATCAGATTCAACAATGATACTAGGACATCCCAATTTAGTGGCTTCCAGGAGAGCACGCTGAACAGTCATAATTTCAGCCACATTGTATAATATCCTAATTGATAAGCAAAAAAAGAAAAGGGCAGTTCCCAAGGAGTCATGAGCTACCCCTCCCATACTAGCTGGTCCCGGATTACCTCTACCAGCTCCATCCGTGTTTAATTTGACTACTCCAAATGGAGGAGGAGGTACTCTTTGTCTGGTTGCTTGCTTTATTTGCATTTGCTTGTTTCCTAAGTTAAGATTTTGTAATAAATCCTTCCACCTATTAAGTAGAGCGGATGGTAATTTTAGATTGTGTATTACAGTTTCTGCAATATTACTTTTAGTCACATCCAAAATATACCATCTGTCTTGGCTTTCTAACTTAAAAATGCGTTTGTTTCTTTCCTTCCAAACATTACACAGCAAAAGAGAAGTAGCCAACCATATTCCTTTAGAAAAGTCTTGAGTGTCCCTAACTGAATGTTTCCATCCTCTAATGGTATCCACTATATTCACAGGGGATTGCCATGTTACAGAAAGCCAATCAGCAAGAGTACACCAAAGGGCCAATGTGAAGGGGCATTGAAAGAATAAATGAGTAAGGGTCTCTTCAGCGTTTCTGCATAAAGGGCACCAAAAGGGTCCCACAATGCCCCTTTTCATCAAGTTGTCCCCTGTGAGAACTCTTTGACATATAAGAAGCCAAACAAAGAATCTAACCTTAGGCCATAGAACAGGTTGCCAAAGGTCCACAAAGATATCTGTACAAGGATGTGGATGAGGGGATACTGATATTCTATATCCCTCAGCAACTGAATAATTTCCATCTTGATTAGTTCCCCATCACAAAGTATCTGGTGTCGAAGTCGAACAAAGGATACTGTTTTGCAAAAGAGATTGGAAGAATTGCATTTGCGCCTGAGTCAAGTTAATCTGCCACAAGGAAGGAGGGATCCACTCAGTCCCTGAGTGAACAAGCCGGATGTAATGCCTTACCTTAATTTTTCCTTGTCCTTGGAGGCTGTCCATAATGTTCCTAAGGTGTGGATATTGTTTGATCAAAGGAGGATGGCCATCCCACGAATCCATCCAGAAGTTTGCGTGCTCACCATTTCCAATTTTCCAAAACATCTGTTGCTTGATTATTCCTTCTCCAATTCTGAGAACTGAAAGAATGGGAGATCCACGGGGAGGTAATGAGTGTACGGACTATGTCATGGGGTCTCATTCCTTGTGTATATTTTCCTCTCATATTAATACTCCATAACTGGTCTGGATTTTGCAAAAATCTTTAATATAGTTTTACTGCCAGGGCTTTATTATTTGGAACGCTAGCTCTGAATCACAGTCCTCCCTCTTTCTTTGGCAAACATAAAGTTGTCCACTTCACAAGGTGCCATTTCCAAGCCTGTTGGGTACCTGACCACAAGAATTTGACTAATAGAATCTAACTAATGTAGGACAAATGCTGGAATATTCAAGAGAGCAACAAAATATACATGAATAGCTTGCAGGACAACTTTAATTAATGTTATTCTTCCCCCCTGATGATAGCCATCTATTAGTCCACTTACTAAATTTCTGTTGGATCTTAGTTGGAAGCCAACTCCAGTTAGCGAGTCTTTTAGAGTCCAAAGGAATACCCAAGTATTTTAAAGGTAATGTAGCCTTCTGGAATCCAAGTTTCGTCAAAATATCATGTTACAACCTTAGCGAGCAATGGGAGAAAATTATTTTTGACTTAAGTCTATTAATATCATGACCAATTGCATTTGAAAAAAGTTCCATTTTTTTATGGATCTGAGTAGCTTCCTTCATAGAAGAAGCCCCCATAATGGATGAATCATCCACAAACTGTAAGTGAGATAGCGGGTCCACCTGTGTAGCCAATTTTATACCTTGCAACATTCATTGGGTTCTTGTCCTGGTAAAAAGTCTCCCAAATGACTCTGCAACTATGATGAGCAAGAAGGGAGATAAAGGGTCTCCCTGCCTTATACCTCTAGATGCAGAAAATCTTTAAGAGTGTTGAAAAATAGAGTTATTTGACATTGTATGACAATTTCAGATTGAAGAAATTGTGGTTCCATTAAATTCATGGAGAATGGCCAAAAACAATTCTGGTTGTAATGTTTTAAAATATTTTATTTGCACATCTACATCAGTCATGCATTAGGTTTTGAAATATTTTATTTTAATAATAAGGAGACAACTAAATGTAATTATATATATGAATTGTTTTATTGCTTCACTATTGTTGGATTTAATTGAAGAACACAAATAAAGAGAGTCGAGAATATTTTCACTGATGCATTTTGTTATTTGTTAGACATATCACTAGAAATATCCTCTATTTCCATATTAAAGAGAACGAATTCAATTAGATATTAAAAATCTTTTATTGCATTATTATTGTTGGATATAATTGAAGAATGCAAATAAATAGAGCAGAAAATATTATTATTGATGTCTTATATTATTTGTAGGACATCCTCTATTTCCATATTAAGGAGGCATTTAACTCAATCAGATGTATAAATCTTGTAATTGGTTTATTATTGTTGGATTCAATTTAAGATTGTAAATAAACAAAGATGAGGATATTCTTATTGATGTCTTGTCTTTCATTATTTTTGTAGACATCTACAATCTAGTATTTGATTAAATAATAATGTAAGCTATTATAATTTCATTGAGAATATTTAATCTGATTTTATTGATGTATATTACATTTTAAAATTTGAAATAACAATATATAAAAAAATTGCTTTGTAAGAAATTGATAGATTAGTGTTAGTGAATTAGTCCCCTATGTTTAAGAGAAAACATTCATACCATTACAAAAAACCATATTAACTTTCAATTAACATAACTTGAAAAGAAAAATTGTGTTTAATAGAAGTTGTTGAATTTATACTGCACTAAGTGCATTCGAATGCCCATCATGGTTAGTGTTGTACCAACTATTTATGTAATTGAATACATTTTACTGTCGAGGGAGATGGATTGGTTGCTTTTAACTCCAATATGTTTCCCTTTCCATACAGCACATTGATATACTGATCCTCTCTATATACTTGCCATTCTTACATACTAGTCGATATGTGGAAGTAACTTGTCTTTTTGATATACACAATGGTACATGAAAGATATTTTAAAACATGTGTGGAATTTGTCATTTAAGCAATATGTAAAAAGGGTTCACCCTAACAATGCCATCTGCTTAGAGAGATCCTCTTATGCATACGCTACTTTTGTATATACTCATGGTTAGGATTTACATATAACGATAAAGATGAATGAGATCCTTATTTCTCTTGAACGATTTATATAGTCTAAGCCTCATATTTCATTGTTGCAACTATGTTATGCATTGAATACATTAGTTGAAACATGACAAATTTACTTGTAAATGGGAACCAAAACTACCACATATAACACTATAATTTACAAAATTATGTTTTGATTTTTTGAGTTTTTCATGCACCAAAATGATTTATTAATAATATTTTAAATGAGTGAATGAGATTAAAAAAAACCTTGCCAAACTATTTATACTTTTTCAAAAAACCTTAGAGAGAACAAATTTACAAAATTAAAATGGAAACCCATCTTTTTATGTAAAGATGTGGACCCAATTCCAAGTCTACTTTGAATTAGATGAGGTACGCCTATATTGAGAGTAATGGGCATGGAAAACCGACATTAGGCCATGGTTTGAGTCCCTTTTGGGAAGAGTAGTGCGAATGTAGTAGGTTGGTGGACTGTGAATAGAAGAGAAACAATATAGGAGTGAAAAACATGTTTTACAACTTGCCTTTGCTAGGGATTTCTAATTTTTGAAGGATTTATGGTTCGTGTTTTTTATTCTATTAATGCTTGTGTTAGTAGCTGAGGGTCAATAAAATAGTTGAAATTTAATAAGCGTCAATTTTTTGAATAATCAGATTATTGAATGAATAATTAAAAGACGTGCAATCAAACCCTTGCCAAATCCTTCTACGATTATATATTGTCATTATTGCTCATGAAACTACTAGTATAGCGGTATGGTTATTATACTAGTAGTTTATACCAATTGTTGTAAAAACCCGCTCTGATGACTGGTTGTATCACGTATATATAGAATCGATTTGCAAACTATATTCCATCTTTGCCATCTATATATGGGTTAGCTATTCCATATACTCGAACCCCACATAGATCGATCTATATGGCCCTCTCTCTGGGTTGGGAACCAACCCAGGGAGATCCTCTTCTCATATATATGCATTCAGTATGTTCTCGGTCACGAATGGAGAATGGTCGGGGGTGTAGTGGAGTATTCCTAGAGGAACTTCTGCCCAATAAAAAATGAAATTATAATTTATTTTAAAAATAATAATTTTGATAGAGAAATAATTTCCCCTATCATAGTATAACGCCTCCATGTCTACACATGATACAAACTAAATATTAATTAAAGTGAATATTTGAAATAAAAGGAATACAATTTGGATATGAGAGAGGTAAAAGATATTTGTGATGAAAAAACAACTCAAACCCAAATTTTAAAATGTCAATATTGAAAAAAAAGAAAAACAAAAAGATTAGAGAGGTCTTTCTCCTAAACCATATATTTATGGAAGCAAAATGTAAATAGAAAAAGTGAAACATTTTCAAGCTGGAATGAGTGATTGAAAAGATCTACAATTTAAGATAAAAATGTTGTAACAAAAGAATCGTAAATGAAAGATGAAATAGATGGTAAATTTGCCAAATAAATAAATTTGAGAGTTCTAGACACAAAGCAAGATAAACTAAAAGCGTTTCCATGTAATAAATATAGGCTTTAATTATTCCTAATAAAACATGAGCATAATTTTATAAGTTTTTTTTAATACCAAAATTCCTTCGAAGCCTCTTCTATCATCAAATAAATTTGATTTAACAAAGGCTAGGATGAAAATAATGTGGGATCGTATTTTATATGGATGATTAAATAAGTCTTCCAGACATTGGATAACTGTCTTGATCACAATTCATCAACATCAAGAATTTTCTACTTACAATACACACATTTAATCCTTGAACATGCTAACTTAAAACTTGTATCAAGAACTTATGTGATTGCAATTTTCTTGATGGTTGTATCTTAAAAATTATGTGTTACTGCCCATTGAATTGAAAATTAGGGTATTATCCCTCACACCACATCTCAAGTAAAATTGATAATTGCTTTACCTAGAATGACAGTTCTTGAGATTTTAAACCACTAGAACATGTTCTACCTAGGGCAAATCTACAAAAATAACTAGATATAAACCCTAATTAACCCACAACTATCACCATTTGTGAGCATCTCGTATCCCACAAATGTCCATATGAGAGCATAATATTGGTTAATTGCAGTAGATCATTATATCTAGATAATAATCATAAAAACTCTAAGAAAGACAATAAATTTAAATATATGCAAAAAAATTATGGAAAACTGTAGATCTAATTTGGGTATTTGTAGAAAAAGACTGAAAAACTATAAATCCACTCTATAAACTTGTATGCATAATGAGGTGAAGCCTCTGTTGCTTTGATACCATGTTAAAATACATTGTACTATCCATAATTGATGTAAAAAAGCAAAAGACAAATGCCCACAATTATGCATACATAATAAATCAATGAAAGCTTAGAAACATATATACTACAAATTTACCAATAGTAGCATGGCCGCCACACTTTTATTAATAAGCTCTTACTTGAATTTCCATAGTAGTAATAAATCTCTTCCACAGTATGATCCACTAAATTTAGTTTTATATGCTTTTATAAAAATAAACAGAGGTTAGAGAGTAGTCGTTTGTAAAACAAGTTTTCTTTAATATGTTAATAGTGGAAGCGAACTAGTTAAATAACTTTGTTGATACTCTTTTCTATTAATAAATGTGGATAATAGTACACTAATGGGTAAATTATCTATATATTAAATTATGATTAACTTTAAAAGTGTATTTTTATCAAATGCCATATTTTATGGTTAGTAAAATACACTAACATTCACTTTTGATATAGTTTCAGAGATAGATGCACATGCTAAGTACTAAATTCTTGTCATTTTGGTATAGAATGCAGGGGGCATGGTTATAGTTTCAAATCTAATATCATGTTACATATATTTTATATAGATTATCATATCATACGATAAATTGTGGGGGCATGATGCATGTTCAGTACCTTTTGAATTTACAAAGGTATAAAGTTTTAGAATATAGATCCAAGTGCAATGGTGTGGTTCCATGGATTGAGGGCCCCATTCCTCTTTCGTGACCAAGACACTCAAATCCCTCTTAGCTCTGACTTCTTTATAAAATTGGGGACTCATCACCCCCAACCCTCCAACAAATTATTTCTAATCCCTTTTTCCAAGTGCTTCATCAAAAATATCCTCCTTCAGCAAGGAAGGCATGTGTACTCCTTCCCTGTAAGATTTCAAATTCAATTTGCAAGTTCAATTTCATATTTTCTTTAAAGCGCAATTCTTTCTATAGACATTGTTTACACTCTCTATTGCAGCTTCACTTTGGATATTATGTTAACACTCAAGCAAATAAAGCACCTCTTAAGAAAAGATAAAGTGCATCTATACAATCATGTATCATTTCCTTTAAGCAAGAAAATTTCATTTCCTGTCTTAAAGTGGGGAAAATGCAGAAACCTAAATTTGGAAATTAATCACTTGATAATTTTAGTATTAGCTTAATCCATTAATCATAAGTTGTGTGCACATTCCAAACTCAATTTCCCATCTTTATCTATATTGCAAGACTTTATCTCCTCATTTTCACTACTCAGTCACTCTCAAATACCCACTTTAGTCCTTGGTAGTCTATTATTTCCAATTCTGGTGCCGAAAACATTACAAAAGTTTATCCCCTTCTCATTTAGGACTGCCAAACAGGGACCAAACTACCAAATGATTTGGGCTAAAACCGATGGTTTCATTCCAAGCCACCCAACAATCGTTTTTTTTTGCATGATATCTTTTATGCTTCGGTACGTTTCCTATAAGTTGGCCTTAATATGAAATTAAACCTAAGAAACCCTATATAAAAAAGTCAAATGCACTCATTTACTTACCTATACACTGCCTAGCACACTTTAAGTTAAAATCACTCAAATCTCTCCTAAAATTCCTTGAAGCAATAACATATTAAGAGCATCCTTACATAGTTTTCAAGCATTCCAAACTAGGTTTTAGAGTCAAGGTTCCCAAGCCAAAGGAAGAACAAGGAAGCAAACCATTACAAAACATTATCAAGTGAAAAAATATAAAATATAGTTTTATCCATATAGATATCACATATCTACATAGATAAATACATGAGGTTTGAGGCCTCTTCGGAGTATTTTTTTGGAATTGGTAAAAGTTGAGGTTTTTAAAAGGACCCACATCCTTGTACAATGCGCCCTTAAGGATAGATAAAACATTAAAGCATTACAAAGAGGATATCCCCAACAATTGTAGGGAAAACAAAAAATTAAGATAAAACCAACATAAAGACAATAACACCCAATACAACTGCTGTAACCGGATTACCTAGGAGGACCCCTTACATGGGATCGAAGATGCATAGAGAAAGTATAATTTTTTTGTTTAACAACTGTCCATTCATCACTCCTATTAGGATCTGCATTTTCGTCTGAGTGAGTTAGAAGTCAAATCTTTGAGGAAGCCAATATTCTATGAAAGGGTTTTTGAGTGGTGAAACTGGTATCAGTGCACTCAACAACATCTGGAATCAATGTCAGCTCATGATCAATCTTGAAAGCTCCATCAACAGCCACTAAATCTGGTGGTATTGGAATGGAAACCTTATCTTCACTGACCTGTGAATCAATAGCAGAATCATGTTCCTCATCAATAACTAAAAGGTTTTGGTGAGCATTCTTCCACCAAGAGACCTTTACATTTTTTAGGTTTTTGCTTGACCATCTGACAAGAAGCCTTGAGATACCCAATATTAAAACATTTTCTGCATCTGAAGGGTAATCCTTTGTAGTCAAGGGGTTGTGACCAAACCCTGTCACACACTTTGAGATCAATAGAAGTTGGTAAATCGATCGAAGTATCCAGATCCACCAAAATCTGAGCATAAGTGGTATGAACAAAGGTAACAATATTGGATTCGATGGATAAACAATTACCCAAAGTATTGCCAATAGTAAGCTAAACTAACATCTCCCCATAATTACAACGGAAAATGGGGTAAACGAATCCAAACCGACTTAACAATGAAAGAGGCAGTGCGGGGATTAAAATATGGGAACCATGGTTTCATCAACAAATGATGATTCTATAGTTCCCGGAGATTTGAGAGCACAATATCCCTAACGTCATCAGAGATGAAAGCCACAATACAGAAACCCCTTGCACAAGGGTAAATATTGATCCTACCTGAAACAAGAGGACGCTGGTTCGTAGTGATCCATGAGTGTAGGAGTGGAAGACCAAGCCAAAGTCCATTAAAATGGTACATTGGTCCATTAGAGGAAAAAAAGTTCTCAGCCTCCAGCACCAAATCCCCAAGTGTGACTAGGGGAGAAGTTTTAGCAGTAGAGAAGAGCTTGGAAATGGAAGCTACAACGTAGGTCCTTTTCCAACAGAGGGGGAAATAGTGCCACCACTGCCATTACCATTGATAGGGGAAGGAAGAGCCAAAGGGGTTAAAATAGACTCGCCGTCATCAGACGTACCGTCATCATTTAAAGCACCAACAACAACATCCCCACCCATTACCCGATCACCAGCAAAAAAGCCAAATCTCGAGATAGGGAGTTGAGAAGCAATAACATCGCTGCTAGGGTTTTTACCAGACACGGCCAAGACGTGGGGATGATCCATAATTTTCTCATTCAATCTTCATTAGGCCTCTTTGGAGTATTACTAATGTAGGAAATCCACCAATTGCACTTCAACCCAAATAATAGTCTTTTTTCAAGGGTTTTACCCATGGTTAGGGTTTGCAGTCATTTTAGGTTATTAGAGAGGGTTTCAAACATTGGTGAGATGGAATATTTCATAGGAAAGCATATTCCAGTTAATTGCACATGTACATAAAGTCACATAACACCCAAAACTTGTCCTATGGAACTAAAAAACAAGTACAAAACCAACAAATAATTTCATACATAACCAACAGTTTAATCACGTCTCTTGCAAAAATGGCTCATGTGAAGAAATCCAAGAACCCTAAGCTCCATGAGAGCTCTGTGTCTCCTATTCATGGCGGCGGCAGCATGCTTAGCAATTGTGATATAGGTGATGGCGGTAGACAATCTCCACATATTTGTTCTGGAACCCCCAAAATCATGGGTGACAGTTCTCCTTCCCAATGCAATGGTCCTCCCTTGGTCCTGAGAGGATCTATATTGACTATGAGCTATGAGAATACAAGGGGCTCAGGGCTTAATAAGGGCACTAACACGTAGGGATCCAAGGAATTGCCCTAGATCAAACTTTCTTTCCTTGAGATTTCTGGGGAAGAGAAGTTGGGGGCTTCAAATATGTCTGGGGGACTCATTCAGATTAATGTAAACATGGATAGAAAGAAACAAGTGCTGAAAAATAAAAAGAATCCAAAAACCCTTGACACTAGGGTTTCCACCCCTGTACAATGGTGGAAACTTTCTCATTCAGGGAGGTTTTACAAAAGAAGCCAAAGCTCAAAACCATAAGGCCTGCTGAGAGCAACCCACGTGTAAATTTTGGAGATGAAGTTATCGAAACAAAGTCATTTTATCAAACCCATGCCTTGATTTGTAGATTCGCTGGACTTTGGCCTAGCCTACCTGTTCTACACAAATGGATCTCCAAGCATTGGATCTCGCTTCTAGAAGGAAGGTTAGATCTCTACCTCTATGCCAAAGGAATTTTTATTGTTGCTTTTGAATCCATAGCTGATAAGGATATCATTGCTAAACAAATGTGGGTATGCCAATAAAAATACCTCATTTTAAAACCTTGGTTCCCATCATTCAACCCTCTCACTTGATCTTTCTCTCGCAAACCAATATGGATCAGATTACCCCACCTACCACTTCAATTTGGGGATCAAAATTGTCTTATAGCCATTGGAAATACCTTGGGCAACATCATTAACATTGACTCCCAAACCTTTGATTTTAAACATACAACCTATGCAATAATTCTTTTTGAGGTTGACACTTCAAAGGATCTTCCAACTCATATTGAGCTAAAAGTGCAAAATCAAACTTGGACCCATCTTTTGGACTACGAGTGTCTGCCTTTTAGATGCAGGAGATGTTTCTCTTTGGGGCATTCAGCTGCTCATTTTGAGATGATAAAATGAAAAAATGAGAATGCTAACTGGTGGAAAAATGCCCTCCCGAAACATCTGGTATTTGAACCTAAGGATATCCCAGTCTTTGATGCTGAGGAGGAAGACATGATTGAAACGGCCCCTGAAACCCCTTTGAGAGAGATTATAGACTCGGTAAACATGAAGCCATCTGGGGATGTTACTCAGAGGACCGGAAACACTGAGCCAAAAGCGTCTGTAGCGGCTGTGGAGAATGTTTCTCCTTGCTCAAACAATACATATCATCCGATCGCAAATCTATAAGTTTTTATTCCTTTACATCAATCTTCTAATGAATGGATTACGTTCGTAGCAAGAAGAAAATTGTTCACACAGATAAACCAACTGCTAAATCATTGTATTATTGCTGCTTGTTGGCTTTTCTATTGCTGTTTGCTGGTGGTTTTTGTTATTTTCTTGGCATAATGCTTTTTTGCTTTTGGGCTTTATTGTAAAATCCAGATTTTGATCACTCTTTGTTTGGGTGCAATTTTTACATCTGGCTTTTGAGCCTCTTTGTACTTGGGTATAGTCCCTTCCAAAACTATTTACCAATAATAAAAAAACCAACGGTTTAATCCGTTTTCATCCTACACCTCGAAAACTAGAAATGAAGCATATACGGATCATTTCTAGACATTTCATCTTTCTTCCACAACTAGATCAAATTCAAGAGTAGAAAATAACTAAGTAACTAAGTTCATCTCTCTTCTTCTGTCGTGTTGCATTTAGCACTTGTTTTGATTAATATATCTTGCACATTGTTATATAGGTATATTTTTATTTGCATGTTAGTATTAAATTAATTAATCTAAATATATCTCCTATTTTATAACCTTGATCCAAAATGTAAATAATAACCCCACACATTGTATGTTTAGGGTGTGATCACTAACATTCTATTATATAATTATCTCATTGCTAAATATTTCTAACATTCTAGCATACAATTATTTCATCGTTAAATGTTGTTCTATAACATTCTAACATATAGTTGTCTCATAACTAAATGTTTCTATTTAAAAGTATAGAATACAATTTAATTTCCAAATGTCTCTATCTACTATTTATGACGAAAGGTGTCTCATTGTGAGCTAGAGGTTTGCCAACCATTGTTTGTATTTCCTGGCTATTTTCACCTCAGCTTTTGACCTCCGTTCACTAGTCCCCGACGTTTGTACTAATCCCGATTTATGTTTTGACCATTTTATGCGGCAGAGAAAAAATGAGATTCAAACTCGGGAAAAACTCATGAAGTAAAACCTTTTCTGAATGGGGAATATGTATAGAAGATGATATAAATTGTGGGGACAATGTGTAAGCTAGGATCTAACACCAAGTAAATCATAGTATAATTATATTACAAATACATCAAGATAAAACTAAGAAAGGAAGAAACGTGAATTGCATAAACATCACCATTGTAAATGCAAACCTCCCTTCGAAGTGTGGATTTTTTTTGGAAATGTGGGTATCCTTATGAGACGAGTACACTCCATGATCAGTTTTGATCCAATAAGGGAGCTTGGTGAAGGAAGAGATCTCCTCAAAATGGCTCAAAATCAATGTTTGAATCTCCTCTTACTAATTCAACAAAGCAAGGGGTTTCTCACTTTTGCAAGCTTTCTAGTGATAGAATGCTCATATGAGAAAATGGATGTATATGTCTTACAAGGACAAAGTGTGTTTTGGTATAGGACAGAGGGTTGATTTTATAGCCTTCCTTTTTGGAAAGAGTGCCATTCTCAATGAATGTGGGAATGAGAATGTAGAGTCAATCTTGGTTAAGTGGGATTTAGAGCAATTAAAATGGCATTATTGCTCCATAGAACTTGGATGTGGATAAAGGAGGCCTAATTAATTAATTGGAGCTAAAATAATATGCATAGATTAGCTTGCAGAGGCTATTTGAGATGTTTTTAGAGTAAATTGATGAGGTTATATAGGTGATTTGGAATGGGTTTTAATTAATGAAGTATAGTTAATTAATAGAAGAAGGGGGGTTTATAGTTAATTAATAATAGATTTTTAATTAACAAATAAAGAGGGGATTTTAATTAACAAAATTTTGTTAATTAGTATTTGAAGGATGATTCTAATTAATTAGCAGAAGGTCATTAATTAATAAATGAATATGGCTATTAATGTGATTTGAGTGCCTTTAGACTATGTCTAACGTGGTAGTTTCCACCTCTTTGGGAGGGTTCACATTGGCGCCCTTTTAAAGGAAGTAGTACACATGATGGGAAGATAAGAGGGATGAGTATAGATTGATAACAAGATGCCCCCTTGAGAGACCATGCAATAATGGAAGAAGGGGATGGACTTTTGAAAAGAGAAAAGAGGAGAAAATATCATGGAGAAAGTATAAGTCCCTAGTGACATGAAAAATTGGAATAGACAGGAACTTGGAAATGTTGATCAATGGGATAGCTCAATAGTTTTTAGTGAAGGGATATGGGCTGATTTTGCAAGATAGGTAACACTAAAAAATGTTGATTAATGGGATAAATTCAAGTGATTCAATTAAGGGATCGATAGAATGACTTCACAAGTTGGATGACTATTGCAAAAATATATGCCCATGGGTAGAAGCACAATAGTGTGTTCCACGTGGAGGACCAAAAAAGTGAATCACGAAATTCTACACCAAAAAAATCCAGGGAATTTGGTTAAACATCCCCTTTTCCTGAACCACCTTCGGGTGAACTGCCATGTATGCAGTCAAAGGGGGTTTGCCAAACCCCCTTCGGGTGAACCCCCTCTTTATATAATAGCGGTGGTGCCAAAACTACCACTTTTCCCTCTCCCAACACCTTTGCTTAAACCCTTGTTCACCCAAACAGACTTCAAACACAACCAATTAGATATTTTATTTTCTTTTTTGTTTTTTTTTTTTTTTCATTTTTTCATTTTTTGTTTTTAATTGAAAAATGGGGATGGGGGAAGGTTTTCCAATATTTTTTGAAAATAAAGTTAAAAATTTGAAATGATAACATTAATGGGTGTGTGATATTCAAAATTGTATTTTAATTTTATTCTTTATAGTTATGACTGCTTTTGTATATGAACGAACTGAATTAGAGATTGCCAAAATTTTATTTATTCTTCAACAACCGACTACAATTGGCCAATACAAAGTGCATTGTGAAAACATATTAAAAGACCTTCAAAAGTTACAATTAAACATAAAAATATTCAACCCTTTCCAACCTAAGTTAGTAAAAATAATTCTCGATGAACTAAAATATAGTGTGATATGCGATATGGGGTATAATGAGGAGATAACTAGACTTCCAGATAAGGAAGTTGTTAGGAGCTCGTGTTGGATGAACTATATAGGAAAACGAAAAATCAAGGGATATTACGTTAACAAATGTACTTGTCACCTCTGTGCACCTTTAATTTATCCTTGATTTGTGGCCTCATAAGGTCAATTTCCTAACAATGATTAGTTACTTTTATACTTCATTATCATGTTATACATTAAGGTTCACCTAAACCTAAAGGTGAACTATTTAGATTTCCCTGGTTATTTCGGGAAAGGGAATGGGCATATAAGTACTAGGCCTACATATTGATAAGGAGCTCCTCCTGTTGTTGATGTGAGACAACTTGTGGAGAGACCTCAACCTTTCCTTGGTGGCTTTTAGGATGTTTCTACACCTCTTATTCACTTTCCCATGAGGGTAATAGAGGATCTTGGGAGTATTTCTCGTGAGACCCAAATTATATCTTTTGACCATGTTGGAAATTTCCTTCAGAGATGTGATATCCATGACCCTGATAATATGAACAACAAAGCATGTAGCGAGTTGTACACTCATTCACATTTGATATCACCTGCTGAGGTCAACACAGTTACAAATATTACACAGTTGTGTCAGTTAGCACACACCATGTTTACCAACATATTGCAATTATATGAGGTGGTTTCAGAGGACCACAGTATTCCATTATCAAGGATATTAGGTTATTTGGAGTAGAGGACTACTTAGGGAAACACATCATCAATTCAGGTTCGGGAGAAGAAAACCGCAAC
Organism: Taxus chinensis; assembly: GCA_019776745.2. Classification (NCBI taxonomy): domain Eukaryota; kingdom Viridiplantae; phylum Streptophyta; class Pinopsida; order Cupressales; family Taxaceae; genus Taxus; species Taxus chinensis. The sequence goes on from JAHRHJ020000199.1 coordinate 168,450, forward strand.
ACTCACAACCAGACCACCTATTGCTACTATTTTGACTCCAGATGTTCAACACTATTATGCTCCGGTGTGTGAAAATTAAAACGTAATTTTAATTAATATTTTTTTTCATTATTACTTTACAATACAAGTTCTCAAATGGTATATGTGTTCTTCCTCAAGTGTTCAAGAATGAAGCATTAAGTGTACCTGTCTAAGTTTAGACTTCAACACAAACGTGGTCCAAGTATTATTAGAAGTACGTTATGGTGCATCCAAGCCCTCATAGATTCCTTGGGGTGGCATTTTCATGAGTCTACAAGAAATTATTGCCGAACTCATAGCCTTGATCCATGTAACTGAGTCTTGGAGGGTTTTTTACATTAGTTGCATTCACGTCATCTTAAATTTTGACAGTCTTAGTCTCAGGTTCTGGATCTTAGAGACAATGTGAACGTGGCTAGCTTTTACGGATCCATAGACAAAATCAATTTTTTTATTTACATAAATGGTATTAATTGAAATTACCCATGTCGAACATATCCCGGGGTAGTATATCTCAAATTGTTGATTTAAGTAGAATAATGTGCTTGCCTGACCTCAATGGCTATATAATAGCCATTGTATTCTGATTGTTAATACATACATGAATATTATTATTGTTTACACAGTGTTAATTCCATCCTTTGAGAATAACTGGCATGTTCATCATTAGTTGGAATCAGAGCGATACTCTTTCCCAAGTGTAAATTGTAATAGAATTCTAAGAGGAAATGATTAGCTCCATTATTGTTGAGTTGGTCAGATGAATGAAGGAGAGAATTAACAGTGCATCGTTTGAAGGATTCTGCAGTAAGTATAATCTTGTTTGTATTGGTGGAGCTCGACTGCTGTTAAAAGATCCAAATTGTGTATGTTCTTTTCTTGTAAATTCTGGTTACCAGAGATAAAAAATACAAGCGTCTTTGTGTACTTTTGTGTATTATTGCTGGTAAGTTCCACTCAAGCGCGAATCTTTGCATTGAATCCTCCACGATTTACAGTTCAACGAAGAACTGTTTATTGCATTACAACTGTTCGTGATTCAATCAAATCTCAAGCCTAACATCAGTCTTCTTCTCCACTGTTTTTATTATCAAGATGTTTATATATGCGTTTACAAAGACTCCTGCATGGAAGTGTGGAAATGTTTTCCTCTGATCACATAGCTAGGTGGATGGTTTGTAAGGCATCAAATGAATGATATTTCTTAACACAGAGCTTCCACTATCAGATGTAGCACAGTCCAACATTTTAGGGAGGTTGAATGGCATAGGAAAGAGTTAATGAAAATATCCATGGTTGTATTTCATCATTTCCATACGCACAGATCTGTACACTTTCTTTGACATCCTGTTGCATGTGTATCTCTAACAATGTATTGCATATTTACAGTTTTGTAGCTTGTACTCCATGCATTCAGCTCAGAACGCATCATGCAAGTCTACTATCTGTGCTCCAATAGTCAAATCAAGTTTCGAAACTAAGAAGCAAATTTTGTACATTCAGCGTCATTCAAGGATTTGCAGTACTGTGCACAATCTATCGAACAAATAAACTTCGTTTCATTCGGTTCAATTTTTCTCCACCCGCCTTCAAAACTTTCCACGTCCCCACCTCAAATAGCCCGCAGGTTTTATAGATTTGATAGTTTAGTCAATGCATTTAATATGTTTATGTGAGTTTTAGAAGTGGCATAGTGTGTTCTTAATTTATAGTTTTTCTGTTATTTAAAGTTTCCATTAGTCCGTTAGTGTCGTTCCAATTAGGTAGTTTTATTATTGTCCAAATAAAAGTTATTATCATAAAAAATTGTAATAGTGCTTTAGTTGTTTTATAATCAGTAAGTTATGTAAAGTGATGATTTCAATTATTGTGAAAAACATCATTGTTTATTAAGTTGTTCAATTGTGATTTAAGATGTTTTAAAAGTTTAGTTGTCAAAAAATTGAGCCAAAAAATAAAAAATAATTAAAAATTGTCCTTAGTCGGACACATTTTCAGTGGAATTCGACGTCTGAGTTGAGAGGACATGTAATTGAGCTTCATGATCAAATCCGGCTGAGGTAGCAACGTCATTATCTAGAAGACGGAGGCATCAAAGGTTAGAGGTCGATTGATGACCTCTCGTCAATCGCCAATGACGAGGCCACATTTTGTTTTGGTGACATTATTGTGGTGTGAGTATTTGCTTTCAGTTTTTACAGTGTGTTTCTTTTCAGAGTTCCTGTTTTGTGTGGTTCCAGATGTTGGAAAAAGAGTTGTGTTGGAGCGCAGATGACTGTTAGTGATCCTATGAATGATGTGATCCTCTGATTATCGCACTTCATTGGAAGATGGTTCACTTTTGAATATGTTCACTTGCAATGGTGACCATGTACAACAAGATCTAACTAGAAAGATCCAGTCAATAGTATGTGCTTCGATACAGTTTGCTTCTCAGTGTTTGTTATGTGGAAATTTCACATTGTGGGGGGAACATGACACAAATGTTCCATTTCCATTTTGCATCAAACGGACTAAAGTCAAGGTGAAGCTTCCAGTGGCAGTGGTAGTTTCCTATGTTGTTTCGAGATCAAGTGGCAGCGATCGACAGCAGTGGCTACAACTAAGAACATTACAATTCTTAGAGGTAGTAATGTGAAATCTTTCCATGCATATGTTCTATTATTCTAGTGTTGTGATAAGTGAGTTGTTTCCTATGTAATCCTCTAAAGGAAGAATGTGATGAGAGCCGATGATACTACTGCAACATGATGATATTGTGGTTGTCGGTAATCCACTAGAAAAACTATCCAGAGGTTGTTGGTATTGTCCTAAAAATGGGGCATGTTCATGTCAAGGCTATTGTGGTAAGCACTGTTTAAAACCATGGAAGGAGAGTTGCCTTGGTATTGTCCTAGATCAAGTTCATGTAGTCACATCTATTGGACATCCGCTTTCACAGGGGTGATCATGCTACAGATTGCAGTAATGTGGATCCTCTTTTCTATCAATGTTCACACTGAGGGTGGAATGTTAGGAATTAATAATAATTAGTGCTCACCTTTATCATGGGTTGATATCCATTAATGGGTAAATGGTTATCTCGTGTAATAAATAATGTCTTTGTTACAACTACACGTCAAAATAGTCGATTGTGGACATAATGTTGGTAAATTTGTGTTCATAAATTATATCTAGCAACATAAGTTATATCAACTCTCTGTGTGTACCTGTAATACAAGAAATCTTCAGAAATTGGATCAAATTCCTCTTATATTTGTCAAATCATATTAATCTGCACTCTAAGATGCTTCTATAAGGGATGATAACTTCTACTAATTAATCATCTTTGCATTAATCCTAGAACATCCCCTAATTCCCATGATCAAACATAAGTGAAAAAATACACACTTAAGCCAAAGCAACCTTATGCATTCCTAACCCAGATGTTAACTCACCTAGCTTTGGTTAAATAGGACTCAAGTTACTTGTCCCCTTATCCCACATGGACCAACTTAGGCAAGATCTCTAGGCTCCAGGTTAAGGATCTCAATCCAACATTCAAGCTCACCATAAATGTATCAACCCTAATTGATTTCTAGATCACATCTAATCCTTTGGTTGATAAGATAAAAACTATAAGCATTTGGCAATATGAGCAATATAAAATGAATGTTTCAGATTAAGCTACCTAACTTGCATGCAAATACACTCAACCATTGAGTAATATGGGAAGATACACAATGGCCTATTTAGCCAGTGAAATACAAATAGAAGTGAGATTCCATTCTCAATTCTTGAGATCTCCACCATTGCACTTTGATTGAATATGTTCCTCATAGTGATTCATAGTTTACATTTTAGCAATCCTGAGAGATTAGAGGAACCTTCCATCTGTAGCTAATATAAGCTCTGGTTTCATTCAAATGTACAGTACATGTTCATAGATGTGTACAACACTTTAAGCTCTGACCCTGATTGTTCATGGTTTCGTTGACTTGCTATGCAGCTAATGTGGATTGTTTTAGTTTCAATTCTTTAGTTTAGTTAACTACTCTTTGTCACGTTTTGAAATCATTCAGATGATTGCATCAAACCCTACGATTTCACACATTACACCTACAAATGAAGATCCTAGCTACCCTACAATACACTCAAAAACATGATAGATTAGGAAAAAATTCATAATGCTTAGAGTGTACATGGTTGACCTTGGTAGTCACCCGTGCATATCCCGTGAATAATTGAGTATTGCACAACATTTGTAGGACTTTGTGTAGTTCTCCTAGTGCTTTGTGTCATTGTGCATGCATACTAATTGCCCTTGTCCTAGTGTCTACCCTTGTTAATATATACAAACATATTATAGCGGGTTAAGCTACTTCATCCTATTCAAACCCTGGTATGTCCTCTAATGAAATAAATAAGTAATGTATCCCCTCATAAAATGTAAATGTGTAATGTGAGTAATGTTTTATTCAATACTCCTTGATTATTTAACTTTCTTACATTTGGTAGATAGATAGAGTTTTGCTAGAATGAACTATTGTGCTTAAGATTAGTATGTACACACACACATCTTCACACGGCACACTGCACTACACACACACACACACACACACACATCACACACACACACATGACACACACACATGTGCACGCGCGAGTTTATTGATTTGAGAATTAATCACTCTTAGTGGTGGGAATAGGTCATGTTTTACACAAAAGATACAAAACAATAAATAAAAGAGGGAAAAATGGGCCCATAAAGATAAAATAGTCAAAATATAAAGGGGGGTAAGGCCATATAATGGGATCAGTGACTACATAGGGTCACTGACACACACACACATGGTTCACACACACACAGGTCAAACACACAGTAAACATGATAAAATATGTTAGATGCCAAATCATTACTTTGTATAAAATATTACAAGGTGTGGTGGATCAAAGTAAGGAAATTGATACTCGCCTAGTAAAAGGCAAATCAATAAGATTATTGATGCCACTACAGACGTTGTCTCATTGTATCATGTATATACTCATGTACGTATAAGATTTGTACATGACTCAAATCATGTATATAATAGTAGTATATTTTGGCACATTATTAGTGCCTAAAATATCAAACTAAAAGGAAATATGGTATGAAAATAAGATGTATGCCTAGATTGCTACCTAGATATCTGTGAACAAACATTGCTAATGCACTCAAATGTATTTCATGTTTCTACATGTGCATGAGGTTAGTGCCACATGATACTCCACATTAAATAAATAAATATAACACCCAAATTTTGTTGGGAAAGTAAAATTGAAGTCAAGTATCCTATCATATTTGGGCCTCTATACTTATCTAAAGTCCTTAACAAAATTACATTTATATTTTTAACAATTAGTCAAATGACACGTTTAGATATCAATCATCATTATTGCTATAGAGTTCATTTAAACTACGATGCAAAACTCAAAACTTGAATAAGTACTTTTCATCTCCAATTCATGATAATAGCTACATGTATGAAATGTGAAAATTAAGAAACATTCAATCCATTTTCATTTTCATTCAAATATATTTCATGTTTCAATAGCTATTAAAAATATTAAGTACAATAGTTACACTTAACTCCAAAAGGCTTATAAGGATGGTCAAACTAAAAAAATACCATTACCTAAGGGTGTTCCACAAGAATTTTAATAAGAAAGAAAACACATCATATCACTATTATCACTTTAATAAAACATCAATATTATATGACTTTCGATTTTCAATGATGGGTGAAGAAAATAAGTTAATAAAACATTGATATTATATAACTTTTGGTTTTCAATGATGATTGAAGAAAAAAGGTTTACATTCGATTATAAAATCACAATGATAATAATGACCAAATTTCTTCATAATAAGTCTAAGATTGTTAGGAAGTCTAGTTGTTAGTTTTATAAAAAATGAACAAAAAAAACTTGCAAAAGGGTCTTATATTTTATTTGGAGTCAACAAGGGTTCTTAAAATAATTGTGATTCTTAATGGTATATCCAAAATGACATACACATTACAAAAATGAAGACAAAGAAGAAGAATAAGATAGTCACAAAGGTATTTACCACGCATTTACACGCATGTTGCAAGGATAAAATTGTTTTAGGTTATGAAAGCATATATATATTGAGACATTGAGAAATATTTTATGATAATAATGTTTAGTCAAAGAAATCATCCATCCCAAAACAACACAACATATGCTTTAGAATCAACCTTAGTGAGTTACTTGATTAAAAATACTATGTATTAATAACTTAACAACATCTATCTAAATATGTGAACATATATCAAGTGTAAGATATTTATGGATTTTATCTCTAACTATATCTTATCTCCAACTTGCAAATGAAACCAAAACATGACAATAAACCCTAAATAAATTATTAAATTAATGGTTTGAAAATTGATAAAAGAGAGAATATAAAGATAAGTAATTGTTGGTTTTCTTTTATAACAACATGCTATAATTCAAGATTTTCCCTAACAACGAGTGATTACTTGAAAATTAGATTAATTAAATCAATCATGATACAAATGAGCACTTGAATCATTATAATGACATATTTTTGTGCAACGATATATTTATTTATCCTAATATATTTCACTAATAGAAGGATTTTCGTAAATGTAAAGAAACTAGGATTGCCCATATGATCTTGGAGAGATATCAACAGATCCATATTATAATATCTAATCACTAACTTATAGAAGTGAATTTCAATAACTCAATGTTGAATGTAGATATTCATTTTCTAAAGAGACATGCATAGTTCAATTGATCTTGGATAGATATAAACATAACCACATTAGTAATACGTAATCAATCATCTATAGAAGTAAATTTGAGTAGCCTAATATTGAATGTAAATCTTCATTTTCTAAAAATCACTTAAATTTTTTTATGTAGTTTTCATAGAAGCTACCCATGTGGACATAACATTGATTTTTTATATACATAGGGTAACATGATTAAAAAGAGGATAAATATGTAAATGCTTTCATTTCTTTATTAGGTTGTGCAACCATAATTAAATGTGCAATATTTGCCTTGCAATTGAATTACATTACTATCAAATAGGTATCAAATCCCATGTATTGATTGAAACATCTCTTTGCAGCAGAACATGAAACTCTATGATAATCAAAATTCACACATTGAAATTGCAATTTTTTCATTTAAAGTATGAGTCAAGCCAAAATCATGTTAACTACATTAACCTAGATAACTATGTTAACTACAATATTGACATCATTGTTACACTTAACATTAACGTATTATCATTATTTTTCCTAGGTTCTATTTGATGAAATCTAACAACACCATAGCCATATAAAATTTCCACTCAAAATAGTAAAGAACACCAACTCATAATTTGATAAATTGTAGAAATAGGGAACTTCGCAAGTGAATTAGGGAGATGAAAATATATATGTAGAGAAACTATAGGCCAAATATTTAATAAGCACCAATAAAATTGATTATGGTCAATATGTGAATGGGAACGTTATTAGCAATCATATGTAGGAACATTATTTGGAATATTAACTCACGAATTTATAAAATATCACATATAAACCATGCATACCAAAAGGTGATGCCTGAATAATATAAATAATTTGAGTTCACATGTGTAATTTATAGTCTACATGTAATGCCATTTTTTTTTTGAATTAAAATGAAAAGCAAGCACACTAAATTTTGTAGATTTTATATGTAATGCATATCTATATTTCATTTTTTCTAAACAACAAATCTTTCCAAATGAAGGCATTGAAAATAAAAAGTTCTTGATTTCATTATAAATTCAAATGACAATTTTACAAGATGCTTGCAACTACAAAACGGAAACTTTCCTTGTGGTGACCAATGTTTTCAAGAAACAATAAGTACAAAATAGTGATTTACAAGAGTGTATAGACTTGACAAGTCACATTCATTTACAAAGTGATGACAATGCCCACAAAAGAAGAGAATGACCAAGATGGTAAGAGGCTTCAACTATCTCCAACTTGAGCTCCAACTCCAATACTCCTACAAGAATCCAACTCCAAGAGAAGACATGGCTTGTTTACCACCCAACCAATAGGCATCATCACATGCCTTTCCATGGTTGGAAGTCATGCTAGCCTCCCCCAAGCCCATGGGAGAGAGGAACTAGCTCCCACAATGTGCACAAGTAATAATGGGGTTTAAACACACAACAAGAGAAAACATAAGACCATTCATCTACTTAGACCTACTATACAATGAAAACCACACATGAGGAGAACAATGTCAACCTCACAAGGGGGAAGAGAGGAAGAAGGATGCCCAAATCAAGGTGTCCAACCATAGGAGCATCAATAAATACATATATAAAAACTCCTTATACCTCATAATCATACATCCTCCTTATTCCTCCTTATACTATAGAGGTCCTTCTTGGGAGGATTTTCAAACCCACATGGGTTTCCTCACCAAGAATGGGGAAAGGATCAAGCCATATGAACCTTTCTCCCACCTCAAACCATATGAGGGGATGAGAAGGGACCTTCATGGCTTGACCAACAACCATGAGGTTTGAGAGGGAAATCCCTCTCTCTTCCCCTACATTCTCCAAAAACCATCAATCCAAATGATGGTGGAGAGACAACAAGAAAACCACAAGAACAAACAACAAATACATAACACATATTTCACACACATTATTTCATTGATCAAGCATACATACAAAATAAGCACAAACTAAGAAGAAGAAGATTAAGAACCCTACCTCTATAATGCTTTCCAAGACTCTAAGCTTTTCCCCTTTGTCCAAGCTCCCTTCCAAGCTCCAAAAATTCTCTAAGTGCTCCAAAAAAATGAACCAAGAAGACCCCTTCTTCCCACATGAGGAAGAATAAAAAGAGGATCCCAAAAGTTTCCTCACCAATGGGAAAGTGACAAGTGTCATCCCCTCTCCTCTCAAGAGTCAAAGATTCCAAAAACAAAAATAAGTAAGAGTAAACTCACCTTTTATCCCTTTTCACCAAAATACTAAAAACTTAAATAAAACAAAGTGGAGCAACTTTTAACACTTTCACACAATCCAACCATCTTATATGGATGGTGACTAAAGAGGGCTAAATGGGAGGGAAACTCCCTCCAAACCTTGGAAATAGGCCCCCCTACCTATTAGGTAGGGTCCAAGGGCCCATTTTCATGCTAAGGGAACCCCAAACTCAAAAGGGGTCCCTAAAATTACCCAAAATAACCCAATTTCGGGTTTGGCATGCTTGGGCACATGGGTAGAGGGTGTGGGGTCCACCCAAGGTTCACATGTGTCCCCAATCCCTTCTACTAACACACACACACTTTCCCAAAACCCACACTTAACTTAAGATAAGATTATTAACCCCTAAGCTAGTTTACTTAATACAAACACATCCTAAACCTAATTAATTTTACAAGACATGATTACATTACAAAATGAGGGTTCACCCATGGTGCCCAATTAAATACATCTAATCTAAGGCCTCAAACATTTAGCATGGTTAGGACTCAACCCGTGGGCCGCTTGTGCACAATTGCGTAGCTGCCCTGAAACCCATGCTCTCCTATACCTGTCACCTGCACACTCATTGCACACATTAACCGCACCTGTCCAATATAGTAAACATCATCTATACATCACAATATCAATCAAACTTATAATGTCCGAACATAATTTACAATTGATAGTGCAATGCATCCCATTATCCACATAGTTTGCCATGAATCATCCACACATAAAATTGTAACGACATACACTTAGGTTAACATGAAAATCACCATCATTAAATCTAAAACACTATATCATCAATCAAATTAACCACAAGAGACTAATATCTAACCGATAAGTCTATCATATAACCCTGTTAGTGTCATCACATCATACGAAATATATCAGTATATGAATCTAATCCAATTGGCGCTACGCGCCCAAAATGCCATAATGCCCAAGAGAATAAAATATCATAGTAAAATGTCCAACGTCTATCAGAGTCTCAATCAAAACATGTCTAGAAATAAAGGAACCAACAGATAACTTGAGCTATAAAAATGTGGGCACTACACTACATAATACAAAGAGGTTAAACTCGTTGTTCAATAACCTGTAAAATTTTGCCATGGTCTTCTATATCTAGTCTCCATATTTTGCATCCACATGTAATCTTCATTTGATGTAGATGTAACCCAATAATAATTATATGATGGGTATAATGACATACCTTGTAGTCTAGTTCATAATCAACAAAGTGAATCCCACTTTGGAGGACTTTCACTCGGCTTAAATATGTTCCCTACACTACAATTGAGCCAATACAAACAGTTTTCTCCTCACTTGTTATATAACTTGTTAGCTTTGTTCTCTCTCATGTGAAACACAACAAGTAATACTCTACTTTCTCATTATTTCCTTCTTCTGCAATGACTACAAAGACATCACCTGTAATACAATCATTATAAACAAGTTTTTTTTGTTAGAATCAAGGGATGAAATATTGTAATTATTTAAATTAATTATGTGTATTATAAATTATAAATTAATTCAATGATCAAAGAAAATCCTTTTACAAAAATACCTTGTTTAACAAGTCTAGATATGTGGTCATAATCAGGTGAAATCAGGGGCACACCTTCAAAATAATCATCCTCATCTAATCAATAATCATCAAGAATTAAAGGAACTTACTTCCACTCACCTAAATAACTACGTTGTTGAATTTTACACTATGTATATGTTTTCATCATGCATTCATAATAATAATAATAATAATCCATTGTACATATTTTCTAGTTATTACTATCCACAATCATCACATAGTGTAAAGACCTAGAATTAGGAATCCTTTCACATCCATGTTTTGTCCTTCAATCAACGACTAATTAATCATGCAAAATCAATAAAGGTTAACAAACACTAAAATTTAAGAAAATAAATGTGTACACAAGTTATGTGTAGCTTTTATAATCAATTTCACATCAAGATTTATGTTATGTGCATACTTTTTATCTCCCAAAACACTCTTTGTTGGGGCATGTTACTCTCATGCAAGGTTTCCTGAACTACAAAAAATTTCCTACACTATTTAACAACAGTGTGGGCATCAATCAATCAATCTCCCTCAAAATCAATAAAAATTTCTTTAGAGCATGTTTTATGCATGCACTGACACTATCGTGTTCCCCCCTCCCATGAACACTCACAAATAAACTCCAAAAATGAGGTATTTTGAGATAACGCTAATATCGTCTAAGTGAAAATAAGGGGTGAGAATATTTCAACTATGATGCGTAAGCATAAGAAAAAATAAATTTTTATTCAATTATACTCCTTGTTGACTAAGATATTGGAAAAATAACTAAAAATAGTGTTTTACGGAATAGGTTCCATGTTCCTTATCATCACTGATATAGAAGTGGTACTCCTTAATAAATTGCTTCTCATATGTACTTTTAACACCATCCAAAGCCAATTTTACATGCCTATATCATACATGAACCATTGTAGTAACCTGATCAATATGATAATATTGTGTTTGAATCTTCTTTTGATGAGAAAATGAGTAATTCTCAACAAAATCAACCACATACAATATATAACTGAAAAGGAATTTGTCTTTATTGGTCTTAAGTTGAGTAGCCTTCCACTTTTCATAGCGAGAATGTTTTATGCAAGTATTAATAAGACTTTAGAAACTATTCATGAATTTTCCAATGAGGATTTCCTCTTCTACCAAGTCCAACCTCATTTCGTTCTTTTCAAATATTATTGAGTATTTGATGTATTTGAACCTAAAAACCGATGTATTTGAGTGTTTATTCATGTTCACTCAACATACAATGTAAAATAAAATATATCCAAATTTATAATTATATAAATTTTCTTTGAAATTATCACCTCTTATAAGTCACCATTTGAACTTGTCCGAGTATTCATCTTTTTTTGGAAATTTTTTCAAATCCCCACACTTGTCACAAAAATATTTGATGTAAGCCATTAGACCATAAACATTATAATCATATATTGTGCAAATAATTGAAGCTACGAATTCACTCACACGCCTAGGGGGCATTTTCTGGACCATTCGATGCTTCTCTTAAGTTTTTTATACACCTGAAAAACATAGATCGTGATTACATGTATTAAATCACATGTTAAATAACAAAAGAATCATTTGCAATCATTTTGATGTTCTTCATAATCATTGCGACCCATCCTATGTTTCAAAACATCCCTTGTATTTGTAGAAACATGACTCCTCTCACTCCAAAATAAAAAATTACCTTCAAAATACTTTTTTCAATTTTATCAGAATGTGGATTCCTACATTAGTGCCCAATTTTCTTCCATAGTATAATTATCCAATGTATTTCTCCTCTTCATATACTTGATGAGATTATTTCTAAAAACACCCAAGGCTTGAGTAATAGCACTGATATGGTGATTCTTTGTTGTATTTTCAATTACCACTTATGTTAATATTGCTCTGCGAGAAACATTCTTTTCAACAAACTTAGTTTTTGTACCCACTAAACTTATTCCTTTGGAAACATTCACAACAAACTTTTGTTCCAATTTTTTTGGCTTTCACTGTCTGAAATCGACACCCAACATTTGTAATGTGTCCATATTAACATGATTAAAGAATGGAACCAACAAATGTGTTCTAGCAATTGTACTCAAATTAATGAATTCACTATATAATCTCTCAACAAATTTACTTGTTTTCTTTCTTGACAGCGGTTCTTGTTGGGCACATTATTTTAATTTATTGAAATCCATCTTCACCAAGTGTTTCACATTTTTCTTAGGAAGTAATTTCATAACTTCTGTTATAAAAGTGACATATGATTTATGGGGGGCTTCCACTTCTGCATCAACTGTGTTCATGACACCAAAATTTGTAAAAATATTAAAATACATGATTACACCATTCATGAATGTTTCTATATTCTAGTATTCAAAACAACTATCTAATACCAAGATTTTATATATGTATAAAATTTAAGTATACCATCTATATAAGAATGAAATACACCATGTGTAACTATGTACATGGTATATACAAATTTTATGTCTGCATAAATCACACTAAAATATTTAATTTACAACAATACATTAAAAACATAAGCAACTATACAATGAAAATTATTAAATTCATGAACCCTTACTACTTCACTAAATATCAAGAAATTGCCTGAAATACAAAATTCCCCTCAAAACTATGACATGTGGGTTTACCAACGTAAATATGGTAATGCACACATTATGTATAACTCAGTAATGTAAAAAAACACTTACAAGAAAGTAGGAATCTATGTCCCTCAATAAAAAGTATTCAACAAGTGGAAGAATTTTGGAAAATATCTTGTATACTTTTAATTATTTACACTCTACATAATTTATGCCCATCTAGAATATACATGTGTGTGGGTGGTTTCATCTCATGTTTATACAACCTAAAGTTTGGGTAGCCATTATATTGTAGTACTACTTGGATGTTTTCCTATTCAATAGTATCATGTAAATCATTGGTAACAAGATAAAATAATAAAGTGCATCATTTTTAGTAGAAGCAATTGTCTAAAAATAAAGTGTAATATGTTTAATTAGAATAGAAGAAAGGCATCTCATGTTGATATCTTCTTCCATATTAACATGTATAAAATGATGATAAGAGACACAATTAGATTCACCATTATTTATTTCAATAGGAAAACACCGATACCAAATTTAATTGTATCATTTTCCATTAAGATAGAAGAAGAGGAAAGAGAACATGTAATTGAATCATTTGAAATTTTAGTAATCATTTGATTTTTGATTTAAATGTAAGAGTGAGGAAAAGATATATCAAGTGCATCATTTATTCAGGGAATAAAATGTTTACAGTATATCATTTTACATTTCATCATGATAATAAGTAGAAAATCATTCAATATTATCATTTTCTATTTAAAGAGGGTGAAAGGAAGAGGAATCATGTTCAGTAAAAAGCATTCTTTATACAATATTTAAAATATAAATATTATGTTATATTTTATAGAAAATCATAATGATCATCATTAGATTCATTTCCATTATCACTATAGTCATCATTACGAACATACTTATTTGTATCTTCAAGACTAGGTACTATAACTTGTTCTTAAATAAAGGAAAAATCCATAGGAATTAGGAACCTTTAGCTTGGATTTGAGGGTTTTTCCATATTTATAGTGTTGAAACTAACCCATTTCTATTCAATGACTAGATAATCAAGAATATAATTAAGACTAAGATCATATTTGAAAGTAAATGAGGAGAGACAAAAGGTTGCGTAAAATCCATTTTCTAGGGGTAGTAACATGAATGTATTCAGATTGGATACTAATATTGGAAATGCCACTTGGATATGTAGAAAATTGATCCCTACCCATGAGTTGATAATGAGAATATTAATCTAGTTGAAGGGATGGTATCCCTCATCATCTTGGGAGGAAGAAAACCTTAGACTTTAAGCTAATCATGAAAATACAAATAAAAAGAACCCTATCGAAGCTAAGGGAAGAAAGATACATTTAATACTTAGGGGTCAAAATATTTCAGGTCATACAAGGGGTTTCATGCATGTGTAATACCTATGGTTTCACAAAAATACAACATTTAATACTTGTACTTCCCCGATAGCTTACTAACATTTATAACTTGATTAGTATTTTATATTAAGTTTCATACTCATTTAAAAAAACTCTCTAAATAATTTAAAATAAAGTTGGGTCCTAACTTGCTTATTAAATTATGTGAGTTGTGTGTGTAAGTGATTGAGAAATAACTCATAATTTAGTATTCAAATAAGAGAATACACACTCGAGTTAGGAAATCTTGTTAGGAAGATATGTACATGTACATGAGAATAACGATAGACAATTTTTTATATATTGTAAAATATTATAAGTCAGTTGTTACAACAAATCACATATATGAGGAGAGTGTGAAAGAATCATGGGATTAGAATTTGGAGAAAACTATTTGTTAATACACCTACATTAGTGCCAGGAAACTTAATGGAAATTCATGTGTGGTCCTACCATACATTACAGTTCATAATTCAAGTTATATAATATATTTAGATTATAAAATCATAATTATATGATAACAATAATTTATCTAAATTAAACCTTAATTTTCTATACACCATAAAATTACATCCCATTTTTCTATAAACCCTAAAATATCCTTAAAACTATTTAATATTTGAGTTATACCATGTAAATTG
Source organism: Taxus chinensis (assembly GCA_019776745.2). Lineage (NCBI taxonomy): Eukaryota > Viridiplantae > Streptophyta > Pinopsida > Cupressales > Taxaceae > Taxus > Taxus chinensis. The sequence goes on from JAHRHJ020000199.1 coordinate 183,761, forward strand.
ATCTTATTTTTGGATCTAGGTTGTCTATAAGTTTATATTATAGCTCCTCAACTCTTGCTTAAAGTTTTGAATTTTACCTTTTTTCAACATCTTCTTAAACCAATGTTTTTGTTTATATGTAAGGACCGTACATGTACATACACATATTATTTTAACTTAGCATTTTTATCGTAGATTTTGTTACAGTTAAACTAGATTTTTTTTGAAGATTTAACATACATATCAAAACTAAATTACGATTTTAAGGGTTTCAAGTATAAAAAATTACATACTAATATTTGATTGTTCAACAATCCCTTTCGCTACCTTCTCTGCCTCTTTTTTATTTCTCTTAAGAATTGATCTTCTCACATGCTGGTTTTGTAGATTTGCCTCACTATATTTTTGATTGTTAATATGATTATTTTTCATGATTCCTCCACTTCGTCAATTTTCACCTGCACAAAACTTGATATCTGAAACTAAGAATAATTTTAAAATTACACTATACACAAGCTCTTACTATATATAATTCTTAATAGATTATTTGTATTTAATTAGTGGTTTTTCTTATTTTAAAACAATTTTTCTTATATACAATTATTAAATAATTATAGTATTCTTTTATTTAAATATATATAGTGATTTGTAACTATACATGGTTTTAAATTTAATTTAATAATATACATATTCCAATAATATATCAAATATTATCTATTGTTATTTTTAGAAAAAAATTGTTTTTGTTTTGAATATATTGAAAAATAATATATACTATTGATTAAATACACTAAAATCTAAAAATAAAAGCTAATTATAACATATTTTATAAACTATAGCTTAAAAATATATATTAAAAACTATGGTTTTAAAAAAAAGTTGGAGGTGTTTGGGTGGCGGAGATAGGCATGGCAAGTATGGACATTATGGGTGTTCATATGCACGAAGGGGTGTTCACTCGAAACTCCCTTCATGCGCAAACACCTCTTCATGCGCGAACACCCTTACATGGAGCCTTTGTGGCATCTACATGGTCTGTTGTGACCCTTAATCCATTTGGAGGACAGTTATAGGCCTAAAGGTGGCACATAGATGCCACATATTTAGGTCTAATTGATTAATAAAATTATGAAAAATTATACTTAAATACAACTTTTTATTAGCTATCTAAAAATATAATTTTTATTTTTTGAAAATATGTTTTACTATTTTTTAAATTATTGCCAATGTCTGGTATTTAAAAAAAATCAGTACTACACATTCAACACAATATGAAAAATAGTAAAATATTTCCAAAAAAAATTGAAAATTAAAAGTTTTACAATTTTGTGAAGTCTTCTTTGTACTTATGGAAATAATTATTAAATTTCAATATAAATATGGAAATATATTATCATAAACATATGTATATCCCTAAATAGGAAAAAATATTTGCTAAAAATTTACTAAAAGTATATATAAATTAAAAAATACGAAAATTAAGTCACATACTTGATATTAGAGTCTAGAAAATATACCTAGAATTTCATGGTGAAAAAATAAGTTTTGGCTACAAAATAGGACACTGACCTTTTGTTGCTAAACTATAAAATAAGAAACAATCTTTGAAAAAAATTAAGAAAAAGACCAAAAAATCATTAAAAAAAATTGCATGCATTCTATATTCAAAACAAAACATTTTGTTAGTTTATGTTATTTCATGAATGCATACATTTTTGTGGCAATTGCCTTTGCAATTTCAATGGAGCCAAAAAATTCATGTTTTTGAAGATACCAAAAATGCAAAAATGTGAGATACACTTATGTGCTTTGACCCCTATAGGATAGATGGTTAAAACTATTAAAAGTTAATATTACATATGGATAAGTAATGATAGAGATGGGGTGATATTGTTTGTCTTGCACACTGATATAATTTTGGACAATTTTTAATTAAATAATCAGCATACAAATTAGTGTAGTATTATATTAATAGTTAGATATTAACCATATATATCTACCTGTTTTTAACATGAGTATTTAGGAATGATTGGCGAACACCTTAAATTCAAGTGCAATGATTTTAAAGGATATTTGTAAGATAATTAATTAGTCTTCAATATATTATTCTCATACGTGGAAGACCCTTTGGTTTATTGAATTCATTTGATGTATGGCATGTTTAATGAGCCCACCAAGTGATGCAATTCTTACGACACGGAGAAGTCAATGGTCCTGAGGCGAGGATACATGCTCAAGGGAGATGGATGGGTTTCTAGATATGTCTCAGGTAGATGAAAAAATGAGCCATTAAACTATATAACCTCAGTGCCTAAGGATGTAACACCCTTAAAGGTGCTCATTTGGAAAAAAATATTAATCTACATCATTGGTAAAATTTTGATAGTGTTTTACCTGTCCATAGCCATATGGTTGAGTATTAGATAAGATATTTGATTTTTTATATTTTGCTATGGATTTTTGATTGTTTTTAAAAAACCATTCAAATTAATGAAAAATTGTTGTTGAATCTAGCTAAAAATTTATATCATTTATCTTGGGATAGTTGAATTTTAAACACAATGAATTGTACCTCAAGAATTAGGTGGTAAATCAACTATTTTATTATTACCTTATGTGGTAAATCGGTTTTTTGATAGGGACCATACCCAAATGACATCAAAAGGGTCAAAGCCTCATGATGCCCCAAGAATAAAGTGGGAAGAAGGAATAGGTGAATTTAAGAATGATAGATAAGCAGTACAATATGTGTCACTGAAGATAAAGAAAAATCTGAACTACCCAACAGGAACATACGAGTAACAAAGCAGGTCAATAGCAACCAACCATGGATGACCTAATCTAAAGTAGAAGGAAAGTAGTCCACAAATAGTTGAACTACCCATACAGAAACACATGAGAACAAAGATTAGTGCCTGCAACCAACCAACGACCTAAATTTCAACAGACAAAATATGTACTGAAACAGAATGCCTCTAGCCCATATAAGGTCAATAATAACAAAAAATAGTAACAAAACTCAGTACCACATTTGACATGGTCAAGTTTTATTTTGGTGTGTCATTCCTTTCTCCTATCCACCACCATCCATTGAAGTCGACACCTTTCATAGCGCATTAAAAGTGAAGAACAAACTAGCCAATGTGTATGAATGATTCATTTAAATAGTTTAATGGTGACCCTTAGCGAGTGAAACGAGAGCACAATCCATCGCTAGACTTCTAAAAATGCTCTTTTGGGAGCCTCATTGAATCATGTGTTCTCCTTCCAGAGGCTAGATGGTTCTAGGAACTATTTCATTATAGTGTCTTAGCTCCAATGAGGGGCATAATGGAAATACTTCAACCTAGAAAGTCTGAATGGGGACTGATTCATTTTCGTTGTTCTAGAAGAGATTCCTTCCACCACATTGGTTTTTCCTTGTTTTCTGAGAAGTATTTCAGCATCTCATCAGAAAGTTTTGATAACATGTTAAGAACCACTAATGACCATATGGAAGGATTTCAAAGTCTTGGTGTTGACGATATTGGCCTCTGTACAACAATGTGTGTCACTGAAGCGTCTTCACATATCAATTCTTGTTGGAAGGGCTTTATAGGTAGTCATAGGATCTACTAAGATTATAGCAAAAATTGTATAAGTCTTGCCAGAGGTTTTATTATCATCTTCAATAGAGGATCATAGAGTCATCACGACTATAGCAATAAGATGTGATTTGCCTCACAGATGAGTGTGGATGAGAGTCCTGGAAAGTGAACCTAAATAGGATACTTGAATCAAATGTAGGGGGAAGCTTTAGTTATGGATCCACTTATTTTTACGCAGATCACCATGGCTTGAGCATGAGTCCATTTGTATCCCAGACTTTTGAATACTGGTCAAAAATTAGATCATTGGATTCTTGCATTTTTGGGTGTCAAAGACATCAATGAAATAAGCTTTATTCACAGAGTTTCTTGGATTCAATATTTTCATTTGATGAAGATATGGTTTCGCCTCCATCTTAGATAAATCCAGACGTGCGATTCCATTGATCCTTGTGAAATCTGGAACAAAGTGGAAGTTTAGGATTAATGAGAGGATTCACCTCCTCCTTGGTATAACCTTTCGTAACAGTTCTTCCTCAATTCTTTAGCACTCAGGTCTTTGATGACTATTATTAGACTAAACTAGGATGGTTGTCTAAGGTTTAATAATAATGGGTGACTAGAGATTTTCCTCCTCCTTCAGGATAGACTTTCGTAACAGTTCTTCCTTAGGATCTTCAGCACCAAGGATAGATGGTAATGAGAGGATAGAATGGAGCCCAAGGATAGATGGTAATTAGATTGATACTAATGGAGCCCAAGTATAGATGGTAATGAGTTAATAGGAGGTGATACAGAGGACTAAAAACGTTGATAAATGGGATGCTGAAAAATGGGGGATGATTGGAATAACCTTAAATTATTAGGAGATCCATCATGAAATAAAACCATAAGTATGCATTTCTCCATGCAAAAGGAAATGGGACTAATGTTGATTGATAAGAGGACTGTTACAAGTTGGTCGATGACAGGGGTCTAACTATTGAATTTAGGAGTCCAGTAAGTGATTTAGAATATATGAGGAATTTTTATAGCATGCAGGAAGGTAATGGGGCACCCTGAGGTGCCCTGCTCTGCAGAATAGGCGCTTATTAGTCTCTGTAAAGCTCAAAATTTGATTTTGGTAGTGTCGTAAAGATATCTTGAAATATCTTTGTCTGTCACACTAGATCTGTTTAACTACACTGGATGTATAAATGAGCATCTTTAGAGGATTGGTGAGGATAGATTAAGGTACGGTTTAGATGGCTTAAGGTTTAAAGAGAGATTGGATTTGGATTGTAATGTAGCCAAATTCTCAACAAACTCAATATACTGCAAATAAAATGAACTCCAAAAGAAAATAAATCTCCTTCTTCGTTAGTCAACCATGAATTACAATTCTTGATAAATAAGAAAACAACTCTCAAATTGATTTTCCCACTAAAATCTAAATATCTTTGACTAAATCATACTCTAGGTGGCAAAATTTACTATTTTTAGCAGTTTACCGAGAACTTGTTATTCTTAGTAAGTCCACATGCATATTCATATGGGCACAAGAAATTACCACACATCTTGTACATGCCTAAATGAGAGGAATTTCCAACTTTCTAACTCACTATGCATTTAAGAGACTAAAATTAACTAATGCCCTAAAATAGGAAAAACCCAAGTTACAAATTAAATCATAATTTTGACCCTCAGATGGTGGAATTTGGGCACAAAAATGTGCCGAAATGTGCTCCATCTGGCAGGGCTAGTTGACCGGTGTGTTCATCTCATCGAAACAAGTGTTTAAAAAAAATGGACTGAAACAGACACCCAGAGCACAAGTTATGACCTTTTCAAGTTCCTGCTAATTTCGGCACATCATTCTCCTCTGCTTGAAAAAAATGCAGCTCTGCAAGTTGTCTTCTTCAAATTGCTTCCATTTATCTGCATTCAAATTCTTAATATCTGACTTTGTTACCCATTTTTTGTCCTATTGTTCAAGTCCTTTCCAATGTACCAAATATTTGTTGTATTTTCCTATGTCACATGTCTAATGTTTTCCTTGTATAGAAATCTGATCCAATTCTTCTTTCTACTTGACTAGAACCTACTGCCTCCAATCTACTACTTCATCAATAACATCCCCTTCAGCACCATCTCCATGAAAATAATACTAGTTTGAAACATTAAACAATGGATAAATATAAAAATTACTTGGAAATTCTACTTCATAAGCATTATCATTTATCTTTTTCATGATTTTACAAGGACCAATTTTCTTGTACTTCAGCTTGTTATAGGTTCCTTTTGGAAACATTTCCTTTTGCAGGTATACCATAACCAAATCACAAACTAGTATAAACCTTTCTCTATCTATGCACATATGATATTTCCTTATACTTATCATTACTATTTTGCAAGCTTCTTCTACATTTCTTCCTACGATTGGTGTATATGTTTGGACAAATGCTTCTGCATCATCATTGATTCTGCCATCAACTGGTAGTTATACCAAATCTAACACCCCATTTGGATTACTCCCACACATAATAAAAAATTTATACTTGAACATGTGGATCTATCTATGGAACTGTTATATGTAAACTCATCTTGTGGTAATGCTAAGTCCCATTGTTTTGGCTTTTACCTAACTATGCACCTTAACAGAGTTTCTCGAACACCTATTTACAACCTCTATTTTCCCATCGGTATGAGGACGATAGGTATTGTTGAACTGTAGTTGAGTTCCCAAATTCTTCCATAAATTCCTCCAGAAGTGAAATAAGAACCTTGTGTCCCTATCTAAAGTAATGGTTTTTAGAGCACCATGTAAACAAACAACTTCCCTAAAAAAATAAATCTACTACTCCTATTCACATCACTTAGTTTCTTATAGGTAATAAAATGAACCATATTAAAAAACCTATCAACAACCACAAAAATTGAGTCATTACCTCATTGTTTTTTTGGTAATACCAAAACAAATTCCATACTCAAATCATGTCCACGGCCCTTTAGGAACATAGAAATGAAATATAACAACCATGTATTATGTGCATGGCCTTTCGAGACTTGGAAAATTTGACACCTCTCTACATATCTTACCTCATCTCTTTTCAATCTTTGGCAAATAGTATTTCTATGCTACTAAGGCTATCATCTTATCTTTACCAAAATTCCTAGCCAATCCTCCACTGATACATCTCTTTCACTATATTCTCTCTCATAGACCAAACTAGAGTACATAGTTGGTGTCCCTTGAATAGATAATCATTGTGTAAAAAGTAATCATCATGGACATCTCCTAGCATCATCTTAAAATGGACGAACTAAGCCTTTCAACAATATTCTTGAAATCAGAATGAGAAGAATAAAAAACCCTTTATTTCTTCAAAACCCACCACCTCATTTTCCATAGTGGTAAACAGAGTCACACACCTACTCAATGCATCTGTAACTTGATTTTTTTTTTCTTGGTTTATGTTTTAGATAAAAAGTATGACCCTAAAAAAACTTGACATGCCTACTATTCAACTTCTTTTGTGTAATCACATACTTTAGGGCTATGTGGTCTGTAAATAACACAAACTCCTTAGGCACTAAGTAATGCTTCCAATGCCTCAATGTTTGTACAATTGCATAAAATTCCACATCATAAGTATAGTTATTTATTACCTCATTCAATTTCTCACTAAAGAAAGCTACTCAATTTCCACCTTGACTTAGGACAACACCAATACTCACATGTGAGGCGTCACAATCAACCACAAACACTTTATCAAAATATGGTAGTGCCAAAATAGGTGCCTCTGTCACCTTATTCTTAAAGAACTAAAATCTATCCCTAGTTCCCTTTGTCCAAAAAATCTCCCTTCCTTTTGTGCAATCTGTTATAGGTGCTACAATACTGCTGAAATTTTTAATAAACTTTCTATAAAATGTTGTTAAACCATGAAAGCTTCTTACCTTTGTTATACTCCGTGGAGTAAGCCATTCAATAATTGTCTTTATCTTCTTTGAGTCCATATGTACCCCATCTGCTGAAATAATAAAACCCAAGAATACCAAAATCCCTTCCATAAACGTGTACTTCTTCATATTTGCATAGAGTTTCTCTTTCCTTAGCACTTCAAATATCACCCTCAGATGCCTCAAATGTTCTTATTTAGTTTTACTAAAGATCAAGATATCATCAAAATAAACCACAACAAATTTACCATTATACTCTCGCACTATAATGTTCATCAGCCTCATAAAAGTGCTAGGTGCATTGGATAACCCGAATGGCATCACAAACCACTCATATAATCCATTCCATGTCTTGAATGCTATTTTCCACTAATCTCCTTCTCTGATCCAAATTTGATGGTAACCACTTCGAAGATAAATCTTGGCGAAATACTTAGATCTAGCAAGCACATCCATCATATCATCAAGGCAAGGTATTGGGAACCTATACTTGATTGTAATTTTATTAATTTCTCTACTATCCATTCACATTATCCATGTTCCATCTTTCTTTGGAGTTAATAAAGTTGGGGTTGCACACAGACTCATGCTCTCCCTTACTACCCCCTTTCTCATGAGCTTTGCCACTTTCCTATTCAACTCTACATGCAAGGTCGGGCTCATCCTATAAGCTGCTTGATTTGGGAGTGAAGACCCTGTAATCAGATCAATATGGTGGTGAATATCTCTTTTGGGTGGTAATCCATTTGGTATCTCATCAAGAATAACATTAGAAAATTCTTCTATTAATTTTTTTGCTTCTACTGGCATTTGTGTACTTATAAGTTCATCCTTATTTATGACCAATACATAGCAAAACCCAGTTTCCTTTGCCTCCTTCACAAATTCCTTTGCAAACATAATATTTTCAGCCTTCCCCTCTTCCTTAAGAGGTAGCAAAACTATTTTTTTCCCATCCTTCCAGAAAGTATAAGTATTATTTCCCCCGTCATGAATAACTTTTCTATCGAATTGCCATGGTCTTCCTAGCAACATATGACATGCATCCATAGGAATAACATCACAACAAATCTCATCCTTATAAGTTTTCCTAATAGAAAAACTTATTAAACATCTCTTATCAATAGTAATTTCATTACCCTTTTTAAACCATGCAATACGGTAAGGGTCAAGATTCTCTTCACAATTGAGATCCAGTTTCTCAACCATCTCATTTGAAACCATGTTCTCATAACTACACCATCAATAATAACATTACATACCTTTCCTCCTGAAGTGCATCTTGTTATGAAATATTTTTTTCTTGTTATGCATCCCCCTTGATATAATTTCTTAGAGCAATCATCATCCTTTTGATTATCATATTTTCTCTGAAATCTGGTGGAATTTCTAGGTCACGTTCATCTTCTACTTGTTCAAATTCAATAAGGTTTAATCTTGGAGCATCTTCTTGCCTCTCGCCATGTGTATAATAATGCGGGCATTCGAAATCCCGATGCCCCTCTTCACCACATCTGTAACAAACAAATGGTCTTCGTGGAGCCTCCCATCCTCTATCGTCGGCATATCCTTTACCCCTAGAAAATCCTCTGCCTCTTTGTTGATTATGAGAATAATGTCTTGTATTGTCTTGGTTTTCTACTCCATGAGGTGATTCTATACTACCTTGGTTGAAACCAACTCATCCTGGAAAGGAGGATGAGGCCCCCCTATTCAGCCCAGTTGATCTCCTAAAACTTTGACAACTTTATTTTTTCTTGGCCTTTAAGGCTAATTGATAGGAATCCTCCACGATCTTTAATCTTGTGCATGCTTATCTAATCTTGAATAGAAAACTTTAATCCATTTACATATCTTGCAGCCATTTATTCCTCAGTTTCTTCATGCTCCACATGAATGGACAAGTTGTAGAACTCATTTGTGTATTCTTGCATGGTTTGTAAGTTCTGTTTGAGATTTTGAAACCTCATATATAGTGTTTGTGCATAATCCACAAGGAGAAATTTATCTTTCAGCTTCTTCTCTATCTTACTCCAGGTCCTAATTCTTTCTTTCCCTTTTCTTGATCACTCTTTCTGTACGTGATTCCACCATAACAAACCATGACCTTTCAATTCAGTGCATGTAAATTTTACCTTCTTTTCTTCTGATATAGCCTTCCACTCAAAACATTTCCCCATGCTAGTTAACTAGTCTATCAGCTCCTCTAGTTTTAGACTACCTCCATACTATGAAACATCAAAATTTATCTCATCATTCTTTCCTTCTAATGCTTTAAGCATCATTTCTTCAAAAGCTAAGGGTGGCACTTGCGTTTTCTCCTCTTCACAAACTTCTTCTTCATCTATGTCATCTCCACCTTGATTTCCTCTATGGGTTATCATTGTAGCAAGTGCAACAACTTGCCTCTGTAGATCTTGCATATTTCTATTCATATGGGAAATAATGCCTCCTCTTCCTTTTCCTCTTCCTGCTATTCTTTTTTTAAGAATTGAACCCACTTTGATACCAGATAATGTAGCTAAATTCTCAACAAAATCAATATACTGTAGATAACATGAACTCCAAAAGAAAATAGATCTCCTTCTTTGTTATTCAACCATGAATTACAATGCTTGATAAATAAGATAAAAACTCCCAACTCAAGTTGACCACTAAAATCTAACTATCTTTGACTAAATCTACTCTAGGTAGCGGAATTTACTATTTTTAGCAGTTTACCAAAACCTGTTATTCTTAGTAAGTCCACATGGTTATTCGTATGGGAAATTTTTTTTCACACATCTTGTACATGCTTAATTAGAGGAATTTCCAACTTTCGATACTAAAATTAACTAATGCCCTAAAATAGGAAAAACATGAGTTATAAATTAAATCCTAATTTCGGCCCTTAGATGGTGGAATTCAGGCTTGAAAATGTGTCGAAAGGTGCTGCAACCGATAGGGGTGGTTGAGCGGTGCATTCATATCATCAAAACACGTGGTTTAAAAACGGACTCATACAGACACTTGGAGAAAAAGTTATGACCTTTTCAAGTTCCTGCTAATTTTGGTGCCTCATATTGGTACATGTAGATGAATCATGAGACAAATTAAGATTTTTGGATTAGGATGGCTCGGGGGTTAAACTAGATTTGGTGCTTTGGGATAGCGCATGAGTCAGATTAGGTTTAGATTTTGATTTCTCAAAGACCAGATTAGATTTGGATTGGGATGGTTCAAGGGATGAATTATATTTGGATTTGGGATAGTTTGGTATTGGCTTGCTTAGAAGATAATTTAATGAGGAAAAAAGAAGGGGTTCTTGTGATTTGATTGTGTTAAAATGATCAAATTGGACTTTTGATTAGTGGAGTTTGGATTGACATGGATTTTTTAATAAGGGAAGATGCAATTTGGGTGACTAATTTATTTCTAGGAGAAACTTGATTGGGTGAGACTCAAGGATTTGAGTAGGATTGGTCTATAGATGGGATTTATTAGGCGATGAAGATTGAGAAGTAAGACCTATAATGGGTTCTCTATTACTGATAATAGAGGATCCATTGAATATCTAATCATGGATGTCATTGTTTGATTTGAAAACTTGACCTAGATTGTTTAATTAAACTATTTCATATTAAAGGAATGTCTAGGAAAATTTGGGTAGTGTAACAACTATAAAATGTGGGATTGAGCCTAGGTTTTGAGGATGTGTGACATTAATATGGATGCTTGACAAAATAAGGCAACATAATGACTGCAATCTAAATGTTTTATCTAGGTTTTAAGTTGGTTATTATTTGTTAAGGATGTTTAAATAATTGTTTCCATCATAATGGCCGTAAAATAGACTTTTTACCAAGTTTTTAGATTGTGATTGATAATTCTAAGGAAATCCATGTAAAATTGGGCAACATAACGACTGCAAATAAAGGTTTTGCCTAGGTTTTGAATTTTTTTTGGAAAAATGACTAAGTGTTCTAGGTATAATTTGGCATCCTAACAACATCATTGTGTTAATCAATCAACTTTGGAAAAGTTTAACTTTTGGGGTCAAAATGGCTTATCAAATTTTGGTAGAGTGTAGACACCAAATTTTGGTATCACCCCACATTTTTCTCAACAGGCTTATCCATGCGAATCACATCTCTTCCTAAAACAACACATTCAGTTAATTAATTTTGATTAATTAATTTAGCCCCTTAAACCCCATTATCTAAATATGCCAATTAGGTCACACTCATCCACTATTACACCCACCGTACAAATCAAGAACCCCACATGTTCCCCACTTAATCAAACTCAATTCAATCAAATCAAATCTAATACCCCACCTAATAATCAATCCCCAAAATTATTAATTCATGAACCCCACCCATAAATTTAATAATTTTAAAACCCAAATACATCAAAATCCAACATCTTATTCAAATGTTCAATAGTGTAAAGTAATCCACATGGGATTCACTATTAGACCTTGCATTTCAAAACACGTCCCCAGTCCACATCACACCTTTTTTTTAAAAATCATGAGCCCCACAGTCAAATCAACTCCTAATCATGTCCCATTAAGCAGGGTTACTTTTGCAAACCTCAGTTACTCATTAACCTCATATTTTAATCCATATTCAAGCTATAAATATAACCCTTTCCCCCCCTCTTAAAAATAATACAAAATCTTTAAAACATATTTTGAAGCTTGAAGGGTTGAAAATAAGAAGAAAATTCTGAAATAACTTTTGAATCCATGGAAAACCTCTAATATTGTAGCTAAGGATCTTATCAGTATCTCCCACATGCAGTAATTTGATGCTTATTTTACTGGGTGTATTGTATTTATCTACCTCTACATGCTATTTATTGTTCATTTTTTATTTCCATCTTTCTAACACAAGGGTTGAAATCCTCCATGTGAGTTCACAGCCTCTTAGAACTGACATTGTTCAGGAAACCCCCACATATCTTGATCTAATCACATCTATTCAAGTTTTTACAGGCGTTATCACACATTTTCCTCTTTTGCATTGCAAGCGTTGACATGTGATTTTTCTGGATAAGGAGTGTTCCTTTGATTTTTGGAAATCATGCTTGCCATGGATGAAGTCATTTCTGCTCTTGGATTCATTGGGCTGAAATGATATTGCTTGCAAAGAATCCATTTTTGTTTCGGATAGATAAGTTGTAATCTGGTAAATGAAGTTTGCAAACTTATCTCTTTTTACTAACAAATCCTTGGATCAATTCCATTGATCCAAGGTATGTTTTAAATCTTCTTACCTGATCTGAATGGTAAACTGACATTCATAGGTTGGAGGACATAATGGAATGAATTCTAGTATGTTTTCAAATTATTTTATCTTCTTGAAAGATCGTGCTACATTCTGTTGTATGTTATGTACTCAGATCTTTTTGAATGATCTCTTCAGGATGCTTAACAGTGTTAAGTGAAATGAGGCCTGCTTCAGGACTATTGAGGAACAATCTAAGTCCTAGACCTAAGAGATCTATCCTAACGGGATTCTAAACTAAGGTAGATGTACCTATTTTTCTATCTATGTCTACTTTATTTGGGATAGCATCCTATCCTAAGTTGCATGTTCTAAGTTGAGGGAACCACCTAAGGTGATGCTAGGTCTATTTCTAATCTAATACCTAATACTATATGGTTGTGAAGTATGACCTATCCTAGGATGGCAATTTACCTATTGTAATGTTTGTAAACCTATGGTAAATACTTCTAAACTATCCTATGGTCATAAGCTAATGGTATCTAGCCTAAACTAATGAAGTATTGAAAAGGGACCTAAGGGTCATATGGAAAAGTGGAGGTTTGGCGACGGTTCCTAAGTTATTAAGTTGATTTGATTTTTGAATTAATGTGACAGCGTACTACCAGTTTAGGCAGAGGCATGTAAATTGGAGGAAGTCTACATGGAGTCTTCACTAAAGTTAGTAATGCATGCAAAATTTGAATTAGGATTCACAAATTTTGGATGGTGGTGGCATGGAGAGATAGGTGGGAGTTTGGAATTAATGGCATTTATGAGTCTCATTTTTGGTGAGCAAACCGCCTAGGAAACTATGCAGGTGGATTTGTTGGAGGTTGTTTGGTCATTCATGCTCTCTGATTTTTTCTCTGCATGGAGCTATCTGGTTCTTCGAACCAGCAGTTCTACTTTCAATTTGTGGCTATTTTTTATTCCCTTGGTCTATTTTCGATTAAAGGGAAGTATATGAGACATTTGCGAAAGAATTTTTTGGTTGTTGATCTTGCTTGGAGAAGAAGAAGTTTTGGAAGCTCGGCTGGAAGTCTTCTTCAAATCGGCAGAAGCACTATCAGGCATGATAGGCTCTATCCATTAATATTTCTTGTGTTTCTTTAAATGTTTCATTAAAACAATTCTACTCTCATGAGATAAATGTTTTCTATTTTTATTCTGGTTATTTGTTTTCTTGTTGAAAGAATCTCTGTGCTTTTGTTTTGTGACCCTTACATGACAATGTTGTTTTTGGGTGCCCTTTCTGAATGAGTTAAAATGATGAAATGCATTTGCAACTGTTTTAGACTTTAGTGTTTTGATGGAAATATATATACTGGATTGTCTGCCGAAAAAAAAGAGTTTAAGTAAGTAGTTTTGTCTTGAGTTCAAACTGGAAATCTCTTCGAAAGGCTAGAAAAGTAAATAAATACTCTTCTCTGTTGCATCTTTGAGTTTTAAAGTGGTATTACTCCTTCTGTGATCTGTATGGGTATACGTTTTGTCTTATTGTATGAACACAATCTTGTATGAAGGTAAGGAATGGATATCTTGTTGCTTCTGTTCTGGGTAAACCTACATTGTTCAAACTGAATGTCTTTGATTGTTTGTGGAAGGTAGAAGAATACTCTCCTATATCATATCTTGTTTGTAGAAGTTTAAATACTCCTTTTCGGGACTTTTTTGTATACTTTGATTTGCAGTATGAACTCGAACTTGTGTTAGAAAAAGAGAGTTAATGGGTGAAGGAGGTTTTTGGAATCATCTGTATTTTGTACTCTAAACTTTCATAAATACCATGAAGGAATGATTTTCTCTATTTCTGTACTGCTTCAAACTTTAAAATTGATAGGGAGATGAGTCAATATGGTATTTTGATTAACAACTTCAGTTTGAATGCGTGAAGGAAATAGAAGGAAAGGTTGACTTAAACTTGTTGTTTGGTTTTAGTATCCTCTTTTGAAACTCTTGAAAGGACTTCTGGGTTTTATAATGGTCTTGGAATTTAACTGTGGAAATAGTAGTGATGAAGTCTTCTATGCAGTTATTATGTTTGAATCTTCCTTTAAAATTTTGGAAGTTGAGCTGTCGGTAGATAGTTGAAGTTATGTTTTATACTTTGGGTGACGGTTTTCTCCAATTCGATACCATTATTACCATTCTTATCTTTGTTCGGTTGTCTTAAGTTTGATCTTTCCCTCATTAACACTTTTAGGACTTGGATGTGAATCATAATTGTCTTGTTTCTCACATTCTTCTTGAAATGAATTAAGTAAATGATTAACGATTGATGTTTCTTTAATGGTGAAACTCTTGGATGGTTTATTCGAAGATACAGTTATGTATGTAATCGGTCTTGTATCTTATGTACCTTATTTATTTATCTTAAAAGATTTGGGGGTATGGGAAACTATCTCTATTAATTCTATTTCAACCTCATTTCTTTTGAATGAACAATAGAATCCTCTTCTGGCATAACTCCTTTCTCTTCCACTCTTAGTGGTAAACTCTCCATTTTCATTTTTAGAAAACTGTAGGGTAAGATGTTGACCCTTCTTGTCTGAAGATGCATATGGGAATTTGGTTTAACCGAATGATAAGGATGTTGTAAACTGTTTACTCTCCAATTTGATCTTCCTTTCTTTAGATAAACCTTGTTATAGGTTTAAGAGAATCAAACACATTACTTTTATTAAGGTAATTAAGTATTAATTGTTACTACTTTATTATAGTTGTTCAGTTAAATTGATGTAAACATTATGGCTGGGATATATTTCTTTTCTAATGTAATAAGAGGCCTAATCTAAGAACATAGACTATATATATTTTGACCTAGAATTAGGCTGCCACATTTGAATTGTGAATCTCTTAATTATTTTATGTGTTGGATGAATCATCCTATAAACGTTACTATGTTAGAATGAACTTGACCGTACATGTTTTCTTGAAACTTTGTAAAGATGAATAAGAAGGTCTTGGTTTCTGAAAGTAACTATTTTGTTTATATAGTGAAGTTGATTTTGTATTTCAAATTCAGAAAGAATTATGAAACAATTATTGATAGGAACTATTATTTGAGATAAATAAGTAATTGTTTGGGTCAATACTTATCTGATATAATGCAGTGGATTAGCTGATTATATTATGATCTCTTCCTATAAAGTGAATTCAGATTTATTATTGTGCTTCTTTTATGGATGTTATTACTTATGATTTATTTGGATGATTACATTAATTGTTTCATTAAAGAAGAGTTGTTTTAATGGAACAATTAGTGGAATGCACTTCGTTTTAATGCTTAGTGCTTATCATGCTCAGTTCGATGAACTGACCCGTGCTAGCAATTTTGCAGATGGACTTCGTAAGTGATAAAAGAAGGCAATAACTTTTATGATGTATTGGCTGATTTAAAGTCTGGCTCTTTTAAAGAGATCTCTGATTCATTCTTGAGATGTATTGAAAAGGAAAAAGTTGTATTCTTAATGATCTTAGTATTGTTTGACATGTAGTTTGTATGAGATGCATAGTCTTGTAAATTGTGTATTTTATCATGATGAATTGAAAATATTATAGGTTCACTTTGAATTGTTGTGTAAATTCTCTTGTACATTTATGAAGGTAGTTGGAATACTATCTTGATGATATTTGGCATATCTGTTTGTATTCTTATTTCTGTTGTCATTGATAAGTTGGACGAAGAGAAATAGTTCAATCTCTCTCTTTATTTAAAGCAACTTGTTAAGTTGCATAAGATTACGTTCTTTATCTAAATAATATATAATGATAATGGGATGTGTATTGAATATACAATTAAACTATAGAAAGTGTGAAAGATATAAAAGGTATGATAAACCCTAACACATAACCATGTAGAGAGGAAGACTCTTCCTCTCTCAAAAGAATGTAAAGTGAAATAATGGTGTTTTGATCGTTAATCACTCAGACTTCATTTTCTATGAAGTCTTCTCTAGTTGAACCTGCGTGGTTGTTGCACCTTATTTAAACAGTTGAGTTACATTAATTTAACCTTGTGATGTATGTTATTATATTTCTGATAATTGCACGACATGTCTTAGTTACCGAACATAAAAGAAATCATGAGTTAATGAAGTTCTTTAATATTAATTAAATCAAATATGGATGAAGAACTTAAGGGGTGTTGGATTTAGGGTTGGGCAAGGTTGTCCGTAATTCGAATCTTAATCCAAAATTAATTAAGTGTTAATGACCTCCTAGGGGTATGTACATTGTGATGAAGTAGTTCTGCCAGATGTTGGCACACGCCAACTACAGAACTGTACCTGCGTGAAGACCAAGGTCTTCACAAGGATACAATGTTGCAGTTGACATGTTGCAACACCCTTCCGCATTAGTTCATCTAGATCTACACACATCTGGACTTGAACTTAGTTTCTCTCTAGGCCAAGCTAGCAACATGAATTGGAATAGGAAGTAACTTTCTATGACTCAAGGGTATCTTGGCACATTCAGTCAACTTAGGTCAGATGAGTATGCCCATATACCCTAAGTCACCGTGAGCATCTCCCTATAACATATTATGTCGCTAACCTGGGTTAGGGTCAAACCTTGGGCAAGTGGACTGACAGAAGTCAGTGAAGACCATTCTAGATAACAGAAGAGTGAGGTGAAGGATGTATTCTGATTTGACGAGTATGTCGTCTAGGAATAGTAACATGAACAGTATGTTGGAAATATTTGGCCAAAGTATCACAAATTGCTGGTTGCGTTGTCCGATGTCACCTAGTTTAAGGAACATGATTTCAGATGAATATTGGTAACAAATATTCAGATAGGTTCTTTAAACAGGTCACTCAGTACCCAAATTAGGGTAAGAAAACCAAGTATACGTAGTATACATAAAAGTATTCAATACTTAGAGACAAGCATGAGAGATCAGTTAGGGACTGAGTCATGTAATGAGAGATCGGTAATTCACCGAGTCATTTACAGCTACATATGGTTATTTGTTATGAGATTGATTGGCATGGAATGTGTGTTCTAAATTATGTTTTATTTAGAACAGAGAACATTGTGTAAAAAAATCCCTTGTTTCTAAAGTCTTAAAATGGGAATGTTAGAAGTTTCCTTATCAACATTATGGCACGCCCGGTGGGACCAGATCTAAGATTTGGTTGTTTCGTTTGTTCTGTTCCTTTGCTCATCTTGTGCAGATGTTGTAAGTAAAATGGTTGTCCGGTTTCATAGCTCCCTCATTTAAATATCTTTTGTGGACATTTCATTGTACTCACTTGTTTGCAGGGTTTTTGTATTGTCTATGCCAATTTTGTGTGGTCAATTATTTATGTCATTGTCGAGGTAAGTGATTTGGTTGTTTTCAACAAGTTTGTTATTTCAATTGTTTGTTTTTAATACAAAGTTTATGTTTATTACATATAAAAATAGATTATAATAAAAAATAAAACAACAAAATCAAATAAAATACACAATAAATAAATAAAACACATTTGTTTTGTTGTTTTCACTTTGGGCTCTATTGGCATGGGATACGAATCCAGAAATTAATCTTATCAAGTGGCTTTTGTTTTTTAATCTTAATCGTACAATAAATATATATCTTGCCTTTCAAATACCTTCGCTTTGACCCAACATTTGATGTCTATATATTCATTCATATCCTAATTTTTAATTATATATAGATCTCCTCTTTCAAATCATAATAATCTATAGCCTATGGTCTATAGTTACTTATTAAACACATAATAATCTATAATCTATAATAATATATAGTCTTTATAATAGTCTATATTCATTTATTTAAATCAACAAAAACAATAAAATTAAAAACGAAATAATAATAATAATTCCTATTTATTCCTATTCCTCTCCTCTGGGCTCGGCAAGCTTGACCAAGCCATCTAATCACTCCCCTCAACCCACATGTACTCCAACCTTTCCTTCTCTCCACCCAACTCGCCATGTCCCTGGCTTACTCCTCATTTTCCAACTCCCCGACCCAATTCCCAACTCAGCACTAACTCTCCCCTCATCCCCAAGTTACTTTCTTCCCCGGCCACTTGGCCGCCTCTCTCGCCATCTAACTCACATGACTCCCTAATCCCCAGGCTCCAACTTCTCTCCTCTGCCGAGTTATTATCTTCCACCTCAAGTCTCCCTTCCTACCCACCCCCCTCTCTAGGGGAGAGGACCCGGTTGTGGTGCAGGGTCCATTAGTGGAGATAGTAGGTGAAAAGACATTCACCTTTTTAATAACATATTTTGAATGATATGTGAAGTTAATACAACCCAACTATTTTCTATTGTATCATTATTAATTAAACATGGAAGCATGAAATGTTGAATAAGACAGTTTTTAAATTGGTCAATATTCTCTTATTCATTGATAGAACTAAAAATATATATTAATTTATATACAAGTGTACAAAAACCAAGTCTATATAGTCAACTATTCATTAAGTAATATTTTCATTGTATGTACATCATATCTATTACAGTCACTTCAACAAGTCATTTCTCAATACTTTCCAAACCAGATCTCAAATATAATGCACTATTTTTGATGTAAGAGTCTTCAATCCCATGTAAACACCTGCATAACAATAAATTAAATTATGGTCAGTCTCACCTTTCACAGTGTTTAAAAACTCAGTACCATATGAACAATAAATTGTGTAACCAGCTGCATAAAATAATAAAAATGACCAACTAAAATATTATCCATTGGATTAAATGCCAATAAATCTCAGCCATTTGATTGAACTATCATAGTGAATCCATGTCAACTAACATCAACCAATTAGAATTTAGGATGATAGAATAAAAGCTGAAGGATGGATTACAATTCCATTTTTTCATGCAGTTTTCATCTCTCAAAGTTGAAGAAGTGAGGAGCAGTGCAGTTCAGGTAAGACACTTATGAATTACAAACTATTTCATAATTCAAGCCCTCTATTTATTTTTTCAGTGTTTGCATATTGCAGCAAAGTTGTATATGCCAATTGCATTTGCTTTAAAGTTTCTGAAGTATTTTCAACAAATCTAATTTGTGCATATCCTGCCATCATGGCATTCTATGAGACCACATTGGCTTGTAGTTATCTGCATAAGCATTCCTTGCAAAACCAAAAAAATCAAGCAGCGCAGTGCTCTGGAAATATTGACTGGTTTTAAAGCAAATAGTTCACAAGCTATAAACCTGTTAGCCATTTTGATAAAAGGCTTGTTAAATATGATGTTTATAACCAACTAGGATAAGTGCAAAAGTCCAACTATGAGTGTTTTTGTTGCAATTGATACTCTGTTCTGCCATGCACTACTAAAAACTATAGACTGAAATTTTGAGAAAAGTTTTCAAACTTCAGAAGGCTTCAGAAATTGGGATAAAACATATATTTCTTCCCTCTTACAAATTGTGAGGAGTTTTATGGCTACAATAATGCTGCTAAAACCATTAAGGATGAAGGAAATATTCAACTGGACAGTGATACATTTAACTGGCAAGTAACAAGTGCAGTATATTTCATATAAAGCTAATAATAAAGAACCTTTGCTTTTTAAGAACTCTTAATAAATGTTAAAATGAAGATTGCTACATGGAACATGTCTGTCATCCAATCATGTACTAAAATATCATATTTTATATAGAAGAGTTATACAGGGATACATCTGCTAGGGCCTAACGTATGTTTCCCACATCCTGGGAACATGGGATGTGAAGGTAATGTTCAACCCCCAGTCCACAAATGCAAGAGAAGCTAGGTGTTCCCTTGGAAGTTTCCCATGGGCCATTGAGAACCCAAAGGTATCTAGGGTATGTCAGCCATCCATCAACTCCAGGGGGGATGCCTAAACTTCCCCACAACTGGTAACAAAATCAAAGACAACAACTGAAAATTTAAAAAAGCAGTTTATTCAAAGATACCATTTTGCTTTGTTTTTTATTATCTTATCACAACTCACTAATTAGATCAATTTTGAGTCTTTACCATAGCTACGACATTGTACATGGTCATTGATGTGCTAGGCTATGACTATAGTTGAGTGTTCTTCATTCAAGAAGAAGATATGCCATGACAGTGCGTGCAAACAACAAATACACTTCTTTGGTAACATATATTCTTCTTCTCTAGTGTATAGTCATCACTGCTATATAGGCACAAGTTTAATTGTATACATAAAAATATGGAAAGTATTCTAATTACATGTGCAAAATTTATATTGAAAACATAACTTTAAATACAACACTACTGGAATATACAACTCTGTCGGAATATGACCACAACAGTGTTCTATAGTCCAGCAGTGTTGTATATTGCATTTCTGAATTCACTGTATTGTTCATTTTTTCCAAATATCTCATTCTCCAGTTGAAAAGTATTTTTTCCAATCATCACTGTGATATTAGCATAAGTTTTATTGTATACATAGAAATTTGGAAAGTATTATGATCATATGTGAAAATTTTATATTGAAAACATAACTTTAAAAACTACATAGGAAGAATCCGACGAATACACTAGTTTGTCAAGCTTTCATTAGAAATATGGAAGGAAAATTTTTAGTTCTATCAATGAATAAGATAATATTGACCAATTTAAAAACTGTCTTATTCAACATTTCATGCTTCTATGTTTACATAATAATAATACAATACAATACAGTCAATGTCTTTCACCCACTATCTCCATTATTGGACCCTGCACCACAACCGGTGCCTATCCCCTAGCAATGCTCACCCACCAGCCGTTAATGTTTTCATTATAAATTTTCCCTTCCATATTTCTAACAAAAACTTAGCTTTAACAACTACGGGAGAGGACCCGGTTGTGGTGCACCCTATCTTTGCACAGTCACCGCGCCACGTCACTGCCACCTGGGTGAGTAAAAACACTATAGATATAGGTATGTACTCTATAGATATAGATATGTACCATAATATCTGTTGCATTCATCATATAGACTGGTAAAATTGTTATCTTCTTTGCAAAATATACATGTCTAACCATTTAAACAACTAGATGAAACCAATCCTTTGCTGCATTGTCATTAGAAATATGGAAGGGAAAATTTATAGAGTAAAAACACCACCAATGGATGCAGCACCAAATTCTTGACCTCCAACATTGCACCGCCACCTCACTGCCACCTTTGCGCCATGTGGACGATCCACGTTTGTGGAGATGTCAAAAAAGTTGGTTTTTTTGCATGGGACCAAGTGTTGTCCACTCGCCGCGCCAGTTGTTGTCCGGGCTACCGCCATGCATTGAATGCTCACCCACCAGCCGTTAATGTTTTCATTATAAATTTTCCCTTCCATATTTCTAACGAACAATATAGTGAATTCTGAAATGCAATAAACAACATTGTTGAACTATACAGCATTGTGCTCATTTAGTCAAATATACACTGTCTATCCAAGCACTTTCTATATTCAACATATTCCATACAAGTTTCATTGTCATAATGAAAACTAAAAGTCGAATGAAACAAAATCATTCATATTCTAGCATATTCCATCATTCATTTTTGGTATATTTATAGTTTCTTTTCCAACAATCATCTTTCATGTTGTGAATCAGGTATTTCATTTACACCATGAGAAAAGGTGCTATTGCTAGAAGATCAAGGAGGCCAAAAGTGAGAGGTGTACAATTATCACATAATTTAAGTGATGAAGAGGATAATTCAGCACCAACTGGTAATGAACCAGAATGTAGAAACCCACCCATTGTCTTAGTTCAAAGAACATCTGCAACAAAGAAGCTTAGTGTCATCCGAGGTTGGACAAAAGAAGATATGGAAAAGGCGATAGATGATGTTGAGTTTAATGGGTTCTCAGTTAGAGCAGCAACAAAGAAGTATTCCATTCCACCCACATCATTACACTATTGGCTAAATGGTCTTGTTAGTGCAAAATCACAGCACCCCTGGACGCACATCAGGCTTCTAGGTTGATGTTCAGGCATCCAGTGTGATTGCACAACATGGAAACCTCTCTCCAAGCGTGGGACTTGTAAAACCGAGAGAGGAATCTCCAGAGAAGGCTGGTTCCTGCTCCTAAACTACCTGCCACAAGCTATTCCAGCAGGCAAGCTAATCTAATCCTAATCTAACCATGCCAAGGAGACAGAGAGAGAGAGAGAGGGGGGAAGAACAGCAAAAGCCTACACTAAAACGGTGATACACCAGAGAAGGAGAATGTTGAACATCTATCAAAACTACCATGGGACAAAGAGAGGTGAGCCATTGGGAAGGATGGACAGAAGCATCACAAACCCAAGGATAGATTTCACACAGAAAATGTCCCAAAACTCTATGAACACAGCTCCAGACCTGCAATGAACATTCAAACGTGCACAGACACCTGCAATGAAGAGAGGCAAGAAGAAGACAAGCAAAAACGAGAAAGGATGGACAGATGCATCACAAAACACATTTTGTTGCTCCAGAAGTTTGCACAGAACATCATTCCATTAGTAAAAGGCAAAAAATGCCATTACAGAGCAAGGGAGGAGGTTCGAACTCCATTTTCAACCCTAGAGAAGAAAAGAAGGGAGGGCTCCGAGCAGAAAGAATGAACAACCACTTTTTAAAATGAGCCAAATCTGGCTTTTACATTGCATGGGTCGAGCCCAGGGGGACAGAAACGTGGGAAAACGTGTAATCCCATTCCTCATTGAATACCAACGCATTAAAATGGCATAGGATACCTTACCAACCCATACCCTGCCATATTTGACCGATTTTGGAGGAGAATGTGACCCATTTGTATTAATTTGGCTGCTAAAATGTCATTTCTGTCCGTGCAGAAGAAGAATGCAACCCATTAGCATTAAAACGGGTTGTTGAAAAGTCACTTCTGGCCATTACCACACGTCAGAGCCGTTTCTTGATTTTCTCTCTTCAGACTGCACCAAAACTCGAGATTGATCCCAGAATCATGTAGAGCATCTCAACAGCTTTCCGTTGATATAAAGAACGTGGAAATCCGAGCTCTGGATCAAAAGATATGGCGATCTGAAGATTTAGGGCACGGAACAGATCAAAACGAATTTTAAAATGTTTTCCCACTCTTCGCCATCTGGACGACACGTGGCACGTGCTGATTGGACGAGCAATTCTCTCTCCTCCGTCTTTTGTGGGTTTTCGTTTTGAAATTGCTTGTGGGCCCCTTAAACTTGGACACGTGGCGCCATTTCATTGGTTCGGTTCAGCGCTCGATAACTCGTCCCTTTGACCTTTTGACTTTTCTCTTGTGAGGACACGTGGCACCTTCTGATTGGTCCTCGGCTGATTCGGCTCCTTTGCGTACTTCGCCTCCATTTGTCCTGGATGTCCCATTTGATTTGGGGCCCTTTGTGCTCATTTCGGCCGGTTCGGGCATTTCGCGTCCATTTGTCCCGGATGTCCCATTTGATTTGGGGCCCTTTGTGCTCATTTCGGCCGGTTCGGGCATTTCGCGTCCATTTGTCCCAGATGTCCCTTTTGACTTTGGACCCTCTGGACTCATTTCGGCCGATTCGGCCGGTTCGGGCATTTTTTGGCCCGCTTGTCCCACTTTGCTTCGGACTGACTTGACTCTTTTCGGCCGGTTCGGCCGGTTCGCGCCTTTTTGTCCCAAATGTCCCGACTGCCCCTAGGACTAGGACTTAGTCATTTTTACGATTTTTTCCTGGATCAACCTACTTGCCTTCTACAACCTCTTTTTGCATTTTCTCAGAGCTTGCTCTTTTCCTCTCAGACAGGGAACTTAGAAAATATTTGAGGGGGACTCTAGCAACATGATTTTTGGCCCCAAATCAATCAATTTTCCTAGGACTTGAATATTCTGATGCATGTTATCAAAATTACCCAGGGGGGGGTGAAATTTTGACAACAGGTCTCACCCACACAAAGAGGAGGGGTCCTCCAACAGTTCTAACTGAAGAAGAAGAAGAGGAAATTTTTGAATGGTGCAAAGAAATGGCTGATATGGATCATGGCTTGGAGTTAATGCAGCTAAAGGCAAATGTTGCTCAGATTTGTGAAACAAAACAAAACCCTTTCAGAGATGGGTTTCCTGGTAAATCATGGTGGGCTGGATTCAGAAAACGTCATCCAAACCTTGCAATCCGAACCACTGAGGGACTTGACAGGGATAGAGCTTTAAACTTGCACCCTGCAATAGTAACCAAATTTTATGATAATTTGGCCAAAATCTATGGAACCTATTCATACGGTGCTCATAAAATCTAGAATTGTGATGAGACTGGTTTGCAGGCTGGAAGAAATTGTGGAGTTCATGTAATTACAAAGAGGGGTAGTCGTAATGTCCCAAAGGCAATACCAAAGAGCAGGGAGTGGATCACTATATTGTGTTGTGTCAATGCAGTAGGTATGTCAATCCCAGGATTTTATTTGTTCAAGGGAAAAAGAATGATAAAGATTTACATTAACAATTGTGAACCTGGAGCATGTATGGCTGCACATCCAAATGCATGGATGACAAAGGAATTATTTTTAAACTGGCTATGTCATTTTGCATGTTCAGTACCAGGTGGTGTTTCTCCAAATAATAGACACCTATTGATATTTGATGGCCATGGTAGCCATGTAGCATTACAAACTGTGGAGGAGGCAAACAAATTGGGCATTGATTTGATAACACTACCAGCACATACTAGTCATAAGTTACAACCTCTTGACGTGAGTGTGTTCAGCCCTTTCAAGACATATTTTAGAGCTGAGAGGTCCAAATGGATGGCAGAGAACAAATGTGTAGATGTGAAAAGGAGTGACATTGCTGAGCTTGCAAGTAGAGCCTTAAAAAGGCACAAACACTATCTAACATAATTGCAGGTTTCAAAAGAACTGGTATTTGGCCATTGAATTATGATGCTCTCCTAAATGACATGGCATGCAGCCAGGCATTTGACATGCAAGGTGAGGAAGTTGTTGATGCTGTCACAAACATTTTGAGCCTATCTCAACAAATAAATCCTGAATTAAATGACAGTGAAGAGGTGGTACTTGAAACTCAATTCATGGAAAATGTTGACTCTAGAGATGATATGGAAGCAACTGCAACACATGGAGTGTAGCTAAACGGTGCTCTTGGAAACCCAAGTAACATCATCAACAATAAGGAGGGGTCTTCAGATTTTGTAAGTAACAATGATTTGTCCTTGCCAAGTCAAGTTAACCCGCCACAATGGTTAGAGGATGCCATGAAAAACTTGGGTTACAAGCTACCATCCAACACAGAAGATCAAAGCTTAAATCTGCCTTCCTTTCCTAAAGGACTAGAACAAGAAGCAATAATTCATTACTATGCAGATGTTGGAGGTGAGGATGAAAAAGACGAAGTCAAATTTCAAGAGGATGCTCAAGAAAATGAAATTAACTTAGAAGTTATGCAACATGAACCTCAACACCCTGAAGAGACTGAAAACCAAGATGGACGCGGTATGTTACTTTCCCATTTTCTACGACTTCCAAGGGAGATCATAAACAAATCAGATGGTTCTATTAGACTGAGTAGGCATTCACAGATTTTGACTGCACCTAAGTACATGGAGCTATTGGTTGATGCAGAAAGAAAAAAGGAGGAACAAGCAAAACTAAAGTTACGAAAAAAAGAAGTGGCACAAGAAAAAAAGGTTGCTAGACTTGCAGCAAAAGAAAAAAGATTGCAGGAGAAGCTTAAAAGAGAAAGGGAGAAGCAGGCTAAGGAGCAACAGAAAGAGATTGAGAAGGCACACAAGCAACAAAGGAAAGAGCAAGAGAAGAGGGAGAGGGAACTTGCAAATCAATTAAGGGAATACGAAAAGAGGATGCGTGTAAGTTCTACAACTGATCATGAAAATCGAAGGATTTTTCAAGATATGTTAAATATTCAAATTCCAGGTTATGCTCAAATTGGAACACCTCCATCACTTATGAATAACTCTTGTACAGTTCCATCTTGGTATGTATCACCTCATTTACTTTGTACAAGTTCAAGCAGTCCTAGTAGTTCACTTGCAATGCCACCATGGATGCAAGCTTCAACAGGGTAACCAACTCCTCTGTCAACAACAGGTGCAAATCCATTTTCAAGCGGACAACCAAATCCTTTTTCAGCAGGGTGACCAGATCCTTTATCAGTTGGGCAACCAAATGCTCTGTCAAAAGGGATTCTAAATCCCTTTTCAGTTGGCCAATCAAACACTGTATCGATAGGAAAAGAAAATCCAAAAGCAGTATAGAAAGAGGGCAATATTACTTATACTAACTAAGATATTGAACATGTGCCCGTAAACAATGCTTATTACCCCATATGATGATGGTAGTAATTTTGTTGGTGATACAATTTTTCTAGATGTATTCACCGAAGCCTTCCTATGTAGTCTCTAAAGTTATATAGTGCAATATAAATTTTGCGTATGTAATCAGAATACTTTCCAGCCGTCCATGTATACAATTAAACTTATGTTAATATATCAGTATGATGATGGTCTATATTTTACACCCTATTTGGCGGTGTAATCAGAATACTCATATTAATTTTGCGTATGTAATCAGAATACTTTCCAGGCGTCCATGTAAACAATTGAACTTATGTTAATATATCAATATGATGATGCTCTATATTTTACACCCTATTTGGCGGTGTAATCTGAATTCTCATATTAATTTTGTGTATGTAATCA
Organism: Taxus chinensis; assembly: GCA_019776745.2. Classification (NCBI taxonomy): domain Eukaryota; kingdom Viridiplantae; phylum Streptophyta; class Pinopsida; order Cupressales; family Taxaceae; genus Taxus; species Taxus chinensis. Next base: position 211,178 of record JAHRHJ020000199.1, read on the forward strand.
GAATACTTTCCATTGTTCTATGTATACAATTAAACTTATGTTAATATATCAGTATGATTATGCTCACTATTTTAATAGTGCAGTGTTTAAAAACATTAAGGATCATTGCTTGAGTGAGAACCCTCTCATCTCTGCCTTTTCTTCTCATCTTTGTAGTAGGCCGAGCCAATGCCGAGGATGAAGTCGGTCAGGAGTGGAGAAAACGCACGCACCCACCGGTCTATAAGATCCCACGAAATGGTCGCTCGAGCTCTGCAACTGAACCCGCAAAAAACCAGACTGAACAAGCTCCCTCTCCATTTCCCATGAAATCCAATGGCGCGTTTTGGCGGTGGCCATAAACCTACCCTGCGCACATTAATGGTTGGTGGGTGAGCATTCAATGCATGGCAGTAGCCCGGAAAATAACTGGCGTGGTGAATGGTGTGGTGTTTTTACTCGACCAGGTGGCAGTGACGTGGTGCAGTGACTATGCAAAGATAGGGTGCACCACAACCGGTGCAATGTGTTACAGCAATGCAGCCCGTGGGAGCAACATGTATATATGAACCATGGAAGACACTTCAAACATTTAGACTCAAGATCGAGAGAACGCTAATACAGAAGCGAGCAATTACAACAGAAAACAATGTAAAAGGCAGTAACAGAGAGTGGTAATGCCTATAATTAGACCTAGAAATTTCTTACAGGGGTAATGACTATACCATATGCTTATTGACAGTAACAGAGAGTGGTAATGACTATACCATATGCTTATTGACAAGCTTACAACAAATGCAATCATATACAACATAAAAAAAAAGCTATGACAGATGCTATAACATGAAACCAGAATATACACACTCACCTTACAAACATAAAATAAAATTCAATTGAATATACACACTTCATCAACCAAATCACGTAGCCTTTGAATCTCCCCCATGCATTCAGATCCCAAAACATATAATTTTTGCCACCTAAAACATATAATTTTTGCTACCCGAAACAGAAAACAAATTACATTTGTTGCTGCAAACATTGAAAATTGTTAGTTGCGTGTGTTTTTTAATGAGTGTGTTTTTAATCTTTGTTTCTATTATGACTGTCATACCTACACCAACACTGTTTTTACTTTTATTTTATTATGACAGTCGGGGTACCCAGGAAAATAGAAGAACCCGGGAGAAACCCAGACCAGTACCAGGTCTAGAACCATACTGGTAAAGTTACAGAGGCCTCCAAAGCAGTACCCATTAACATGGAAAATAAATCATACAGGATAATAAAACTTAGAAAAAAACTACTGGAAGATCCATAAACAAATGCAAGATCATTGGAACGAAGTACTCAATGGTAGGTGTGAAATAAATATGTATTCTTTTTTACAATGAAATGCCAGAGTAATTTGTTTACCCCCCCTGCAATATACTGAAACATGGGCATCGTAAGGAAAAAATAAGCAACAAAGGACATGATAGCAGATAAATCATCAGAAAATAATGAATATGAAACATCTAGCAAAGCATTTTCGCTTATGGACAATATAATATGTACAATAATACATTCGTCATCTCCAACCCGTGATTAGTGTTTACTGTGCACATGCAAAACATAGTGATCTACTCTCTCTTTTCTAGATATACCCTAAACAAAAAATAAACAAGAAAAACACTGTCCTTAAATTTTCTCAAAGCAATCCCTGCACAGAATCCTCTATCCTCATAACCTTGGGAACAAAACTCTGGACCAACCAATGCAACAAGGCCTTCAGACTCTAAGAGCGTAAGAAGGAGAAAAGGTATCTTGATGCCTATTTTCGCAACAACAGGTATAATATCCTTCGGGATATGACAAGTGCAATGCCTAAAGACTAATATCCAAGTAAAGGCATTTTAAGTAACAAAACACAGTACAATCATGTCAAAAGAAGTTACAAGAACAAATAATCCAAAGCCATATCATAACAGCACAGCAAAATCGTAAAACTTCTGCAGGTAGTAAAGCAAAATTGTAAAACTTCTAAACACAACTATACCCACAAATTAATGCTTTCGATAAATACAAAGTTGGCTTAAATCCCCAGTACCAATCACAAAGAACCATCCAGATCAATTGCATGCCTTAGAATACCACAATTCAGTCTCAATAGTTCTTTATATAACTTTGCATACAACTAGCAGATGTACTTGTAATCCCATTAACAGTAATAAGCAACTGAACATGAGCTCGCATGGCACCCATAAACCCGAGACTGGCACTCATAAACAAGACAAATACACCAATGATTTTAAGCTTAGAAGAAATAAAATAAGACGGGTGACAAAACAAATTTCTTTTACTGAATGGCAAACAACAAACTTTCCATAGTAGTACAGTGTTTAAAAACACTAAGGATCATTGCCTGAGTGAGAACCCTCTCACCTCTGCCTTTTCTTCTCATCTTCGTAGCAGGACGAGCCAATGCCGAGGATGAAGTCGGTCAGGATTGGAGAAAACGCACGCACCCACTGGTTTGGAAGATCCCACGAAATGGTCTCTCGAGCTCTGCAACCGAACCCGCAAAAAACCAGACTGAACAAGCTCCCTCTCCATTTCCCATGAAATCCATGGCACATTTTGGTGGTGGCAGGGTCCATAAACCTACCCCACGAGCATTAACGGATGGTGGGTGAGAATTCAATGCATGGCGGTAGCCCGGACAACAACTGGCGTAGCGAGTGGACAACACTTGGTCCCATGCAAAAAAAACATACTTTTTTGACATCTCCACGAACGCGGATCGTCCACGTGGCGCTAAGGTGGCAGTATAATGCTGGAGGTCAAGAATTTGGTCCTACATCCATTGGTGGTGTTTTTACTCGTCTAGGTGGCAGTGACGTGGCGCGGTGACTGTGTAAAGATAGGGTGCACCACAACTGGGTCCTCTCCCCTAGGAACTCTAGTTCCCTCTCAGCCACTCGGCTGAGCTATCCTCACCTACCGAGTTCCCACACACCCCTTTCGCTCTATGATTTACCCATATAACTTGACTTCCACACCATCTATCCCTACCCATATCTCCCCCCTTTCCATCCACACAGTCCTCACTTAATCCCGGCTTCCTTCGCATTCACTGAGAAAACTATAAAGACCATAACATTGGGGTTCATTATAACAAGATTTGTAAAGACATTATGAATAGATGATTCGTTTGATCTTGATCCAACTCATTCAAGTACACCCAAACGAGCTTGTGCATTTACAATCATGAGAAAAACATATCCACATAGACTCACAAGATTTTGATGCGTGACGCTTACAACTGTTCCCATCTCAGTTACAAATTCATGCAGCTTTGTGGGTCATGATTGTACAGTCTCTCTATTGTACATTTAAATAGATTCACATTTAAATAGATTCGAACACATTTAAATAGATTCACCTGATCCCAATTCACTTCCAACTATTTCCAGCTCAGTTTCAAATCCACGCAAGCTTTGTGGGTACGACTGTACAGTGCCTCTCTTACAATTGGCTTCCAAATCTTTAGAGCACATTTATAAATAGTGCCAGTATTAACACAGTCGTTTAGCAACTCGTACAGTCTCCTTATAGCAGTTGGCTTACAATTCTTTACATTCACGCAGGCACTATGGGATTCCGTGCATGTATGAGTCCAACTTTTCATTAGCGAGTAGGTTTAAATTCATAAGTGAAAATATATGACTGCAGATCTTCATACCAATTGGCTTATACCATTCTCCAGAACTCAGGTTTCAATTCATGCAAGCGTTGTGAGAGCGAGTGGCTTCCAATTCTTTATGATCACATTTACAAACAGTGCACGTAGCACCATGGCCGATTATATGTTTCTTGTTTAGATTTTCTGTGATTCTCATTATGTCAGTCCAACATGTGAAGAGCCAAGTCCATATTGCAGAATGACCAACCATGAAACTTTTGACCTTGCTTTTGTTAAAAAGTGAGATTTAATTTGATTTGTCGTTGACATTAAACAATCATGCCATTCTTGAATCGAGCTACCTGGGTTGGTAATGATCTTCCCTTATTTTCCCACATGAAAGCACTCCTTAGCCCTTATTTCGATTAGGTAAATTTGTTTGTCCCACATAGGTGGGTGAATATATTTTGAGGAACCATCAGTAATGCTTGACTGACCATAGTAGTTTGTGGCATGGGGATTGGATTATTTTGGTCGATTTTCTCTGAGCTCTCAGAATCCGCTATCTAACCGCCAACCATTACCATCCCAGCCACTCGACTCCTCTACACTCCTACATAATCAATCTTCACGAGTATTCATCCTTGTAGTATCATTAATTAATTAAATCATTGAAGAGCCAGTCTTGTTGAGGTTAGCTCTTACATAGCCTATAAATAATATAATCTTCCATTTTTTTATCATATAGGTTATCATTTCAATATAATCTATATTTTAGTTGGTTTTCCATAATAGCATAAACGATCTACCAGTTGGTTAGTTTGATGGGAAGTTTATAACCTTGTTGGCCCCATTCATTTCATGTGCTTTGATGTTAGTTGAGTCGTAGATTTCTCAAAGGATAAGACCATTTCATTTGTAAGACACCTAGCATCGTCTTTTTGTTTATTTCATGGATTATTTTTATAATTTGTCTTATCATTTTATATCTCATTTTAGTTATCATCTCAAATAGATTAACGTATTTTAGTTAATTGTTTTATTTTTTACTTCAATGGTTTCTTCATTGATTTAAATTCAATTCAATAGTTATTTTATCAATTACCCATTCTTTGATTTATAGTTGTCCACTCCTTTTTAATAGATTATATTAAATCAATAATTATTGTTAATATTATTTAGGCCATTACGATTTTCATTATCATTAATTTGTACATTATCGTTTCCCGATTATTTAAGTTTTCTATTTTTAAACATATCATACAACTATCTTATGATCTTTCTATTTTCCTTAACATCATTTATGACCAATCAACTAATTGTGTTCTTCGATTTTGCAGGGTAAATTCTACAATTTGCGACACACTCAGTTACGTCGTTAAAGATCAATTACAAAACATAAAACACGCCTAAAATTTCTTTCATCAAACCCCTCTTGCAATCATGAATTGTGTAATTTTAAGGTCACTGGATGTTCTGGGTCAATGATTAGTACCTCCAAACACCGTGCAACCAGATAAAAAGGAACAAGCAATATCCAGGTATTCCTCATTTTTCCCTATTTTCTCCTTTTGCATTACAATTTCCCCTTTTCTGCGTGTGTTCTCATTGAAAGTTCACATTTTGTTTTGGTTTAAAACAAACCCTGTGCATCCTACCTGATCAGATAGTTTAAATAGGGGGTCTAACCTTATGCATTTCACTTATCACACACAACCTCCACTCACAAACATAATCGACACATCAAAATACTCCTATCACCTGGTTAATTGATTGAGACTTGAACACCCAACAAGAAACCATTTCAGACATTTCCCTAGCCAAAACTACTGAAAACCAACCTTAGACTATCGTTCTCTAGGCACCTTTGTTATCCAATTTTCTGTTCACATCCTCTAAATTAAACATGATGATAAAAAAATGTTGCTTGATTTGTTTGTCAACAAATTACATAAACAAATGTTTCTCTATTTCATGCCTATTGTCACTCTCTCTCAAATCGAAACAAAATAACAATGTCCTCCATCCAATAAAATTACTTCTCCTAACGATATCTCCCAACAAGATTCTATACTTGAGGCTATACCTTTAGTTACCCAACCCTCTATCTCTGTGGCCTCGCTTCATGTGGACCGTGTCATCCACAATCATTCCCACCTTGAAACCAATTCCCATGTCCCTCATCAATCCAATCTTCCTAAACCAACCACACCAACTACATCTTCCGCTCCTTTAGAAAATCTTGGACCTCCTCCTAACCCCATATGTGATTTTCATATTTCAAAAATCCCTCAAAATATCTCAATCCTCTCAATCTCCTCAATTGGTGTATCACATTCCACCCACATTCCTTTTTGTCAACTCTACTCAATCCGCTACTAGTATGCATGTCCAACCATCTCAACATCTTCACACTTACATTCCAGCCCCTTGTATGCTCCAACCATCTCAACCCCTTAACACTCATATCCCCACTTCTCATTTACCACAACAACCTACCCAGCTTCAACTATCATATCATGTCCCTATTTCTCAACACTAATCATTGCAACAACAAATCCAATCTCAACCTATGACGCATGTTAATCCTTATCAAATGGTTCACACAACACATCCAAATTAATCAACTATGACACATATTATCCACAAGTTCCGCAAACATCCCATCCACAAGTTATCAACTGCCTTATCAAATGATTCCCCAAACACCCACACATCCACAAATGTATCATTCACCTTATCAAGCTACATTTCAAACCACACAACCAATCCAATCTCAACCTAACATCACGTCAAATGATCCAATTCATGCTTTAATGAATCGGTTGGCCAATTTAGAAGCCGCTACCTTGGCACCCAAAGATGCATTATCCTATGAACAAATATGTAATGAACCGATTCATCTGTCGGTTCCAATCAAACCCTACCCTCCTCATTGGAAACTTCTCGAGTTTACTAAGTTCAACAGTAAGGAAGATCCCCAACAACATCTCCATGCATTTAAACACGCATGTTGTCTTATTACACATGATCATGATCTACTGCTTCACACTTTCCCCATGTCCTTGTCTGGTCCCGCGTTGGACTGGTACAACCATAACCTGCAATATTTCATATTCTCTTTCACTTAGCTTGCACAAATATTTTTAGAACACTTTTCTATTAACATTGCACACCAAACTACCATCACTAACCTATACACCATCTGACAGTTTGAAGATGATCCCATCGTTGAATTCGTTGCATGATGGCATGGTGTTATAAACCAACTATCCTTCTCTCTTCCGCAAACCAAACTCATCTAACTATTCTCACGATCATGTGTAAAACACATATCATCTACTTTACAAATCCAATCATTCCAAACCTTTGACGAAGCCTTCACCATGGCTTGCAAACTCGAAACCCATGCCATTGAACATGGTCATCTTAAACTCAAATCAATTGAAACTAAAATTGAATCTACTAAACCATCCACACATAATGACACATTTAAGAGTGCGGCCAACACCGTGGTCATTAAGCCCTCATCCGCATCTACATCTAGCACATGGCCTCAACAATGAGCCCCTCAATCAATAATCAACTATACTCCCTTGGGAGAATCATATAGTTCCGTATTTGACAAGTTGATGGCCGTAAACTCCATCCAACTTCCTCCCATACGACCCGTGGACAATTTGCAAGCTAAGACTATTCGGTATCATGAAGCCCACTATTGTAAATATCATCAGGTCAAAGGTCATGACATTGAGAAATGTCATTCTTTCAAATATCATATCCAACAACTCATAAATCAAGGGGATATCCAAATGGATAGCTCCACCACTTCATCTAGCCAACCTCTCAACAAAATTACAAAAACTTTTCCTAATCAACCACCAATAAATCAAGCCACACCATTTACATCTCAATTATCAAATGCTTATATGATTGACACTGTAAATCAAGATCTCATCTTATCACCAACTCCACATGTTCCTACCTTAGACATTATTCCCACTCCTTATTCAGAACCTAGCACACCTATATCAACTTTTACTACTTGTCCTGAACCTACACCTTCTTCTACCCTTACCACATCTGCATCAAATTTGACTATACCATCTACTTTATCCACTTCGATCATGCCCCAATCTATCACATCCGATTCATCCTTAGCACCCATTTTGGCCCCATTGATATCCACACCTATCCCTACATCTCTCACATCTATGCCTTCACCCACATTTGTATCAAACACACCTATTACTACACCTACATCACTCATCTCTACAACCATCCCAACTAAACTCATTTCTACCACATGTACCTTTGCAACCCCACCTACAACATCAACCCCATTCGAAACATTTATGAATCTACCATTCCCACCTACTTCTACACCCGATATTACTCTTACATTTTACTTCATTACCTATCATGTCTACTCCATCGGTTACCACATCCCCTTCAGTAGATTTGACTACCTTATCTACATCCATTCCACCTTCACCCATTATACCATCCTTAGAGTTAATCCCAGTTCCTCCTTCTACACTTTCTTTCATACTAACCACACCAACGACCTTAACCACATCCACATCGGCTTCAAGTATACATACCACTTCATCCACATCTCTCGTGCCCCAACCTATCATATTCAACCCCTTAACCACATCTACATCAAACATGCCCATCACACATCACCCACATCTCCAAATATCCCAAATATTCCTACATCCCTATCTATCCCAACTACCCCTACATCTATCATATAAACAAATCCACCTATCCCTACCTTGACAGCTTTACCTATATCCTTGCCCATGGCCACATCACCCATCTTATCCTAATATTATTTATCTAATCCTTCTATCATAATGACCAAATCCTCTCGATTTGTAACCCTATCAAAGATACCCTTTGAAACATTTATTGATGAAACACCTCCACCTAATTCAAATAAATATGGTTTACATCCTTCCACTGCAAAATTAGCTACTTTCCACATTGGATAATCCAAAACCTACACAATTCACATCTCACATAAACCTCATTAATCACATCATACAAACACCTCTTCCTCCACTAATATCCACACCTACACTACCATAATCTTTAGATCCTCCAATTGAGATTATTATCATCCCTGCCAAAGGTAAATCTTCTCGATCGAAATCTAAGGCTTATGGAAAACATCCACAACAGTCTCCTATATATCCCTATAAAAATGTGTGTCTTCCCTCTTTTTAGCAATCTAATGTTGCAACATCTATTTTAGGGCCAATCCCTTCTTCTACGACATCTCACAATGATAAATTTACATCCAAACAATCCAATCCTCCAATCAAATTTGATTTGTCATCCAAGACATATAATCTACCCATCCAATGTACATCCTCACCTAAATCCCAATCCAAACAATCCAATCCTCCAACCAAATTTGACTTATCTAATTCACCCATCCAATCTATACCCATACCAAAGTCTAAGCCAAAACATCATAAGAGTTATCTTCCTTTTAACACTGTGATGGGGTCCTGCGAAAATATCCTTCAACATTTAACTCAAATTTCCACCATCAAGCTTCCTCCCATTAAAGCCTTTAATCCCTATGGTCCAAAGCCATTATGGTTTAATCCTAATTGCAGTTGCGCTTATCATCGTACCCCAAGCCATGACATTGAACATTGTAAGGCCTTTCAGTTAATCATCCACAACCTTATTGAGAAAGATGATTTCCTCATTCAGGGGAAATATCCTTCTCCATCTACATCTAATCCAATTCATATCCCATCCATCGGGTTTCCCACGATTCCTCCATCCATATCATCCCTTAACATCCCTCCTACACATGACATTCCTCCTAAGGAAGGTCCTTCATTGTTCACGAATGTTGCTTATGTTGCCAAGAAAACTTGTGGTCTTCGACTATTTATCCAATCCAAATTCAAAACAATCTCATCTAAACTATTTTGACATCCTTTAACTCATCCACATTTAATTCATTGGGGGAGAAACCTTCCCTCGCCCTTGAGCATATCATTTGTACAACTCCCTTGACAATAGGGGACTTCACTCCTTGACATTGTTTTATTTACCTCATCCAAATTCATCCAATCTAAACTAATTCTATCCAAATCTTCATCTCACCTTAAGTCCACTATTGTGGCCATATTTTTCCTTCCGTTGAGGGACCATTTATTTTATCATCTTTGTGGCCATAAGTGCCTCCTTTGAGGCCATGTTTGTCTTTCCGTTGAGGGACCATTTTTTCTTATTTGCTTATCAAATTCCACTGGCCATTGTGGACATATTTGTGCCTCTTTTGGACCATATTTTCCATCATCATTTCATCCAAGTCCATTTGTGGCCATTTTTTTCCTTCCATATTTGTGTCTCTCTTGGGGCACCATTTATTTTCATCAAAATCCACCATCGTGGTCATATTTTTGCTTCCTTAAGGACATAGTTTTATTTCCCACTTGTCTATCACATCTAATCCTTTGCAAGCTATCATCTCATCTTGTCGCAACTTTAATGTCTTCCCTCCCTTGGTGGTAAACTAGAGACAAAACCTCTTAATGCATTTCACTTGCAACCAGTCTATTGTTAGCATATCTACCAATGAGCACTTAGTCATATCTTTAGATCATTCCTCCATCATTAGCTCTTTCCATCTATCATTGTAATGATATGGAACTATGTGGTCTACCGTCACTTCCTCGAAATGACCTTAAATATGGGCACCACGGCTCTATCCATAGCATTTTCCTTATGGATAGGTTCTCCCTTATTGGTGAGAACTCCATGATCATTACATCCATCACCCTCTCATTCACCTATTGGAGCCATGCAAAGGGTCCAGGGGTGTCTCTTGTACATTCATTATCCCCTCCTAAGTGGTCTACCTAGCTATACCCAGCTCTTCCCCATCAAATTGAAAATATATAAAAAGAAGAAAGTACAGATTATGGATGCTCCTATCTCATGCTATCTTATCCAAAAACAGATTGATCCCTTGAAGGACAATTGTTCATTCAAAAAACATATATCAAAAATAGACTACTCCCCCGAAGGACAACTATCATGCATATCTTTTCCTGCCATCTAAAAGTAAAAATCAAATGAAAATCCAAAATAAAAAGAAAAAAGTAGACCATACCCTCGAAGGATGGTTACTCTATTGTATCATGGCAGTGAAGGCTTCTCGTATTGATCAACCTTTCACTATATTAGCATCCTAAGAAAGCTTCATGCATTGATCAAATTTCTCATATACATTGCAGACTTACCACATTGATCATTTCACATCTTCCCCCTTCCCAAAGCTAGGGCATAATCCTAGGAACAACCACCTATGGAGATCCCTCTTCCTGCATACAAGTTACATCTCCAACCCCTTTTTCGTGTTGACATCAACTTCATGAGCATATTTCATCCATATTTCCCTCATGGCCTTTTGGTATAACTAACTATCATTGGTTATGTGTTAACACCTACTATTGGCTACAAGTGCAATGCCTTGAGTGGACCCCTATCTTGTTTACCTCCAATCTGGTTCGAGGCATGGTTTCCCCATATCCTCCTTGCTATGCCTATGTGTCATTAAGGTCATATTTTATCAAAACATATTCTTCCATTTCAAATCATGAATTTTATATCTATTTGTTTACATCTAAGGATGGCATATCTGACCATCATCCATAATCCCATGAATTATGTTACTATCTATACACTTTTCAGTTTGGGAATTCTACTTGATCTCCATTGCAGTTTGTGAATCCTACTTGAGGATCTCTTTCAAGGAGAGTTCGTTATCCTGCAACTTCTTATCCCCCCATCATGGTTAATAATGTTTTTTATCCAGTGATCCTAGCTCCTCATTTCCACTCATCACCACTTATCCCTACATTATCCTTCTCACCTTTCTGTCCCCTTTCACCACTAGAGAATCTTGTTAAGGTATCTTCCTTTCATTTCCTCCCCTATAGAAACTTCTCACCTTTTCCCTTTCTTCAACTGTATAATGCTTGACATTTTTGCATCATCACTCCCACCTCACATGTGGGCATCCAATTAAGGATTTCCCTTACACTCTCCATCTACACTCCATATATTCCTTGATCCATTCATGTCACACTCCTTTGTTTCCTTATTATCACATTGTTATCACCTCCTTTCTCCTTTTGTTCCATTTTGGCATACACCACTCACTCTTTTCTCATCCTTCCTAGTATTCACCTTCTGCTTGGTCATCTTACTTACACACTTTCACAAGTATGGAAAATTTACTTGAGGTTTCCCATCTTTAGTCCCTATTCCATCAAATCATTGCTTAATTCTTCTCATCATTCTCATCATTCTTCTTTGACTTGGTGATCCTAATTAACCATCCCCATCACATGACAATCTTACTTAAGAGTCCCTCTTAAGGTTGATCCGTCATCCACCCTTCCGCCATCTCATCATATTTCCCTCATCTTATTTCTCCAGCCTCTTGTCGTATTCATCTATTCTAGTCAACCATTCCACACGTATATCCATTACAATGTTGTATTTCTCCTTGCATATCATCACTACCAGTTTGGAAATCTTACTTAACCACTCCTGTGGCATGGTGATCTTACTTAAGAGTCCCTCTTAAGGATGATCTATCATCCTGCACTTTCCCATCACTCCACATCATCACCATCCATATTTTCTCATCATTCCCCATCATCACATCCTCTCACCTCCTCTTCCATTCTCGTAAATACCACCTCCTGTTTTCCCACTTTTCATCTCCATCATCCCTCACTTGGTAATATTACTTAACCATTTCTTCCCCATTCATTTCATGTCTTGTTTCTTCATCTTTACCTCATTCATCCTCATCCACTGCACCCTCTCCTCACCTTCATCCTCACACAACTCATTATCCCTCCTTTCTTTACTCTTTCCACTCCATCTTCTAGAGTTCTCCCACATATCTATTCCCATGCTCACCCTCCATTGTTATAGGTATTCTCCTAAACTTATTTCATCATCTTCTATTTCTGCGCTAAAAATTATCAGTGGAATTATCCTAAAAATCACTCCTCCCCATTATGCATGGCCTTGTTCCTTCTCTTTGACCTCCTCCATTCTATCTTCATTCCTTCCTTCCTCTGTGCCCTCTGATCATTATCGGGGGACTTCTCCTAATGTCCCTTCATTGGTGTTTCCTCTTCCATTCCTCATTTACTTTCTCCCTCTTCTCACCTTTCCTCCCATCCTTCCCTACCGATCATTATCGATGGATTTCTCCTAACATCCCCTCCCTGACATTGCCTCTCCTATTCCTTCCTCTCTTTTTCTTCACCACCTCTCCATCTTCCATTCTTCCTTGCCAATTTCTTTATTGTCTTCATCATACACCCTCTCTCTATTTTCTCATCATCAACTTATCCTCATCTCACACATCTCTGCATATTTTCCAATCTGTGTCATTCCTCCCCTCCAGCTTCTCTTTACATTCCTGATACTGCTCACTCTTTACCAAATATCTCCATTTTTGGTTCCCTTCCTTCTGCATAATTTTCTCCATTGTCTTCTCCTCCTTTTTTCTCCTCATCTTATTTCACTTCCTTTGTATCATCTTCATCCCCTTTTTAATCGCATTTCCTTCTTACCTCCCCACTGATAACTTGGCTCTTCAATGTTGTCCCATATGTTTTATCATCCCACCATCCAAATGAATTTCCATGTGGTCAGTTCCATATTCTTTACCTTGGATTTCATCACCATGATCTGGTTCCTTCAATCTTCTTCACTCTATCATCTCTTTATTTTTCCGTTACTTCTCTCCCTTCATCTGCTTCACCCTCCTTCAAGTCTTTCATTTTAAATAACTTTCTCTCTTTTTCATAATTTCACCCTCTACTCTGTCATTTTCTTGTCTTCTCATTTCCTTGTTCCCTTATCATCCCTTCTCCTCTCTTCCATATTTGTTATCCTCTTCCTCCCCTTTCATTCCATTTTTATTCTCCTCCTCCATCTCCATTACTATATTAGATGCCCTTGTCTCATTCACCTTTGACCTTTCTTGCTCTTCTCATAATTAACTAATACTCTTGTCCATTCCCTTTTCTCTTTCTCATTACATCCTTGAACACATCCTCACACCTAGCATTCACAATCGACTCTGATGTTTCTTCATTTATACACCAGCTTCTTTTCCTTCTCTCTACAACATTGACCTCTTCTCTTTTTGAGAACTCTATTGCATCTTCTATTATTGTCAGCCCTCTCACAAGAGCATCATCATATCCATTTCTAATAACTTCTTCCCATGGTATTTTCATCTTCGAGGATACCACGACAACCATCACCTATCACATTTTCCCTCACAAGTGCCCGCTCTACTTTTTTCTTGGAAAACGTCGATCACAATCCTTCCCCCATTTCCATGAATCATAGTTTTTTTTTACTTTCTGGCCAACAAAACATCTTCCTTATAAAATATTTATTCAAAACTATTCACTTCCCCTTTTGGGGGCATTTATCTCATACTTGTATCCAATTAGTTCTTCATGGCCACCTTTGTGCCCATAAAATTTCCCCCTTTGCGGAATTTATGTATGCATTCATCTTCCACTTTTTCACTTTCATGCCCTATGTGGGGCATCATTATCTTCATCCTTGTCCCTTTTACAGATGCATGATTTTTCACTCGATTCCTTTCATACGAAGGATTTCGCATACCTTTCACATTTAGTTGTGCATACTTTGATGTTTTCCTATGACCCATTGGTCATCATGGTTTGCATCCATATTGTAGTGGTCTTCACCCACTCACTGGTCCATAGAACATTGTTGTCACCTGTCTCCATTGAGACCACAATGGTTCCTCTACCGATGTGATATTGGAGTCACCGCCATATTTTTCATTGTTATTTGATCCTTTTTATTGCATCTTCCTCATGTTTTTCCCATCCCCATTTTTGCATCTTGCCTTGTTTGTGTGGACACATGATTTCATCCAACCCTTTTTGTTTTTATCTCGTGGCTTGCTATCACAAACAACTCAACAAAAAGGGAAAAATGTAGACACCAAAATTTGGTATCACCCCACATTTTCTCAGTAGGCTTATCCATGCGAATCACATCTCCTACCAAAACAACATAATTATTTAGTCAATTTTGATTAATTAATTGAGCCCCTTAAACCTCATTATCTAAATATGCCAATTAAGTCACACTCATCCACTATTACACCCACTGTACAAATCAAGAACCCCACATGTTCCCCACTTAATCAAACTCAATTCAATCAAATCAAATCAAATCAAATACCCCACCTAATAATCAATCCCCAAAATTATTAATTCATGAACCCCACCCATGAATTTAATAATTCTAAAACCCAAATACATCAAAATCTGACATCTTATTCAAATATTCAATAGTGTAAAGTAATCCACATGGGATTCACTATTACACCTAACATTTCAAATCATGTCCCCACTCCATATCACACCTTTTATTTTTTTTAAATCATGAGCCCCATAGTAAAATCAACTCCTAATCAAGTCCCATTAAGAAGGGTTACTTTCGTAAACCTCGATTACTTGTTAACCTCATATTTTAATCCATATTAAAGCTATAAATATAACCCTTCCCCCCCTTTTAAAAATAATATGTAATTTCTAAAACATATTTTGAAGCTTGAAGTGTTGGATAAGAAAATTTTCTGAAAGTTAAGTTTTCAAATTTTTAGAAAACAAGCAATAAGTTTTGAAGCCATGGCAAACCTCTGACGTTGTAGCTGAGGATCTTATCAATCTCTCCCACATGCAGTACTTCACTACTCATTTTACTAGGTGTATTGTATTTCTCTACCTCTACATGCTATCTATTGTTCATTTTTTATTTCCATCTTTCTAACACGGGGGTTGACATCCTCCAAGGGAGTTCACAGCCTCTTGGAACCGACATTGTCTAGGTAACCCCTGCATATCTTGATCTAATCATATATGTTTGAGTTTTTGCAAACATTATCACACATCTCTCTTCTTGGTGCCCCTAAATCCGTATCCACATCCGAGGTACTAAGCCCTCCGTCATTTGAATTTTTTGGTGGTTTCTAGTATCGAAATTCACCCACACGAGAATGAAGTTTCCTGATCAACACAAAGTTCCAGTTTAGTGTTTTTGAAAAATGGGGGTAAATTTCTGCAGATTGTAAGGCCTTGATGTAAGATACACTTGGTTTATCTTAGAAAGAGTTTCACTTTGTTTTATTATTAAAAAAAGGTTTAACTAGGATAAAGTTTCACCTCGTGAGGTCTAAAATCCAAGTTTTTACTCGAATAGAGCTACACGTTTTAGTCTGTTTTCAAACAAGTTTTGGTGATAGTCAAACAAAAATAACTTAGAATAATTTTGGCAGCCTAACTAAGATTAAACAAGGTTTCTATGAGTTTCATCAATATAATTTTTAGTATGTGAGGCACAAGTTCGTGAAATTAGGAAGTGTTGTCTAATGGTATGGATCGAAGGTTCGAATCCCCCTCCCCTTCACTCCATCAAATTTAGTGGAACTTTTCCAAAAAATGACAACTATTTCTTGTGAAGTCTAGTTTGGGGCTTGGGTATTGGAGGAAAATTCACCCCTTACTTCATATAAGCCACATAAAAGTGAACTCTGACTTAGCCAAAAATGATTGGTATTCCCACAAATTTATAAAGCCCATCGTCACATGAGCTTTGTTCAAATGACTAGGTAATAATGTCCAAGCTACCAAACCCTACTAAAAATAAAAATCTCCTAATTGCTTCTAATGTATAAGATCACCTTATGGTGCAAGGAAATATTGTACACAGTTGAGATGAGGTACAAACAAACAACCAAAGATGTGGAATGGAAACAAACATATCAATAAAATGGTTAAGATGAAGGTTAATCCAATATAACGCTTTTGCAAGTAATCTAAATGAGTAAGGTAATGATTAATCCAATATTATATGAAAACATTTGCAATGAAAATTTGATTTCCCAATCGAAACAACCAAATTTCAAAACAAGATAAAGAAAAGTATGAGTACATAAATTTGGTTTTTTGTTTAATTGTTTGTTTTTTTGACAATAGTAATCTTTGGAAAATGAATATGGAAACCTACATACTGATGTTAGTAGTGTTGAAAATAACAAATGACACATAACAAGTAATGAAGTTACTAATTATGAGATAAGAACAACCCCGAGTTCTTTATCATTTAAGGCTACTGATACATATAGCAAGTCTGTTGTTTGACAAAGAGAGTTTGGTGACAATGAGGTCACTGCTATGTATTTCAAGGCCACTGAAATAAATATAAGTATATGTTCAATCTGTTGAAGCGAGGTCACTGCAACATGGAGTGAGTATGAGGAAACAAAAATTGAATTTGATGAACAAAACAACAAATTCACTGGGAAGGGAACTTTTTGTTTTTGCCTCCCAAAGAACAATTTCACTAGAAAAGTTGTTTTCTCCACCTAGCTACATATTACTACTACATCATGAAGCATGATCAAAGGTACCTATAAGTGACAACCATGTAATGAGTGTCCATGACAACTAAATTATGCATACAATCAATAAATATACTACAAATGATTGAAAAAAAATAACACAACCAACAAAGCAATGCCGGAAAAGAAATAAACAAAAAACAAAAGGTCAAAAACAACAAAAGAAGCTTTGAAATAAATTTTCTTCTTTGTGATAGAGTGATTCCTTTGCAATTTAAAGTGAGGTCATTGCTATCTGTCAAGTTTGCTACCCTATACCATGCAAATATTAAAAAAAAATCTGACATACAATCCCACAAGGCTGCTGAAAGATGTAAATCCATTGTATAATGATTTGAGGATGCTAAAATATGCAAGGACCATGTTTGATGCCACAAATATGCTGAAATGTTCCTTCGCAGAGGCTAAAGAACATATAGAGAATTCACCACAGGATGAGGTGAGGCCATTGTTTACCAGTGCATGTCCGTTGAAACATAGATGGGATAAAAACTAAGACAAAAGACCAAAAATGACATATTTTTCTTTCCAAGTCCAAATTTTGACAGCACCTAACCTCCTTAATATCTTCCAACAAAAATCAATACTACCAAACACAAGAAAAGATCAACAAAAACATGGAATTTTGAAACAAATTCAAATAACTTGAAGAAAAATTGCATGCGAGACAAAGGGGTGTCCTACCAAGTGTTCCAAATGTATGCATACAAATTAAATTAGAAAAGCTAAGCTAGGATCTAACACCAAGTAAGTCCCAATCTACTTCTATTACAAATACATCAAGCTAAAGCTAAGAAAGAAAGACACGTGAATTACATAAACATCACCATTGTAAACATAAAGCTCCCTTCAATGTGTGGATTTTCTGTAGAAATGTGGGTATCTTTGTGATCCTAGTGCAAACCACAATTAGTTTTGATCCAAGGAGGGAGATTGGTGAAGGAAGATATCTCCTAAAAATTTCCCAAAATCCATATTTTATTCTCCTCTTACTACTTCAAGGAAGGCTTTTATCAAATTTGTAAGTTTTTTGGTGATACAGTGCTCATATGAGAAAATGGATGTATATGTCTTACACGGATATGGTGTGTTTTGGGATGGGGTAGAGGGTTGATTTTATAGCCTTCCATCTTGGAAAGAGTGCCATTCTAAATGAATGTAAGACAATGAGAATATAGGCTTAACCTTGGTTAAGTAGGATTTAGAGAAATTAAATGGTATTAGTGCTCCATAAAACTTGAATGTGGATAAAGGAGGCCTAATTAATCAATTGGAGATTAATTAATGTGCCTAGATTATCTTGTAGAAGCTATTTGAGATTTTTTCAAAGTAAATAGATGAGGTTATAGAGCTGATTTGGAGTTGATTTTAATTAATGAAGTATTATTAATTAATAGAAGGGGGATTCTTAGTTAATTAATAAACAAACGAGATTTTAATTAACGAAATTTCATTAATTATTGTCTAAAATATGATTCTAATTAATTAAATGAAGGTTGTTAATTAATAAATGAAGACAAGTATTAATGTGATTTGAGTGACTTTAGACTATGTTTAATGTGTCATAATTTAGGTGTCTACATAGTGTGTGAATTTTTTGGGTGCACAAGACTTGCCCGTGTGAATAAAAACACCTTCCTGTTTTGTAGTTGCTAAGATTAACTTTGAAGGACATCCTTATTTTTGTTTGAATCCGAAATTTCATAGATTAGCTGCACACAGAATTAGAAAGGCAAGTGTGGCTACGTACCAAGGCAAAGTGGGTTGCACGAGAAGGTATCATTACCAATTCGTTGTGGTCAGAAGGAAATAATGCAAAGTGGCACACAACTCACTCCATTATGTTGCAAGAGCGAAAATTAATTTATAAAAAGTATTGAAATATACTTTGAGGGATGGGAACTTGTGCAATATTTTTAAAATGTGTAGTTGTACCCATGACCTACCCTTTTAATTACACTAGAGGCATCCTTATTTGAGGAGACATTTGTCGGCGAACATCCATGTTTTGTGGTGGATGTTTTTTCATTAAAAATTTATGTCAAACTTTTCTGTAGTAAATAATATTTTTAATGCTTTATCATAGATTGAGTTTTTGTTTTGCACTATCGACTTTATCTTTCACTAATTCAAGTGCTTAAACTCATTTGATTCTGGAAGGCCCTTTTATCATGACACTCCTACAAAGGGATGATGCCACTACAAAACATTTTCTAGGCATGCAATGATAATTGTTGGCCATGGTAGGATTGTATGTGGTAAGTGCACTGTGGATAGAGGACATGGGATGCTTTATGGTTGATGAGCATATTACCTTAAAAAATGAGATCTAAAAAGGGATTTTATTATTTGACTAGTTTGTTATTTGTAACTTTTCCTCATGGAATATCACATATGCAACTTATGAAATACATAGGTATCCTCACTAGGCATTGACTATGTTTCAAAAAATGTAACCAGGGGGTGTTCATCCTGATCATTTAATTTTTGCCAGCATACTCCCAACTCTACCAAAATAAGATCTTTGAAACAAGTATGACATCCACCAAAGCATAAAGGAAAAGGTTTTCAATTGTTTTAGTTGCAAGTGCCCTAGTAGATATGCATGCAAAAAGTGGAAGCATATAAAAGGCATGTGAAATTATCTATAAAATGCCTGAAAGAAATGTTGTCTCATTGAATTCAAATATTCCAGGAAATTCACAAAATTGGTTTGTTGAAAAGGCCGTGTCAGCTTTCATGCAAATGTGATTAGCAATTGTAAAGATAGACACCACTAGATTAGGGCATCGATTTCTATCATAGCATAATAGAAAGATATTTTTTTATACGTAGTTGCAAGAATGTGGAAGCATACATGAGAACTATTTTTAAAAATGTCTCAAAGAGATGCAATCTCATGAATATTTATGAGAGATAAAAATTGGTTCCAAGCATTTAAAAAAAGGAAAATGTTATTATATAGATTATTGGTAATGTTGTGTGAAACAATATGTAAACTTAGGATTGCACTGTGACAAGGTGCACCATGTAAGGTGTGCAATGATAAAGAAGGGCTAATGTACTATTATTTCTCTCATGTTTCTTTATCACCACACGCCTCACATGGTGCACCTTGTTGCAGTGTAATCCTAAGTTTACCTATTGTTTCACACAACATTACCAATAATCTATATAATAACATTTTGGGCTAATGTATTATTATTTCTCTCATGTTTATTTTATTACGTAATATCATAATTACAGATGACATAAGTCATGGGTATCTTCATGAAGTGCTCACACTATGCTACATCAAATGCAACCAACAGTTGCCCAACCTGATTGGATCACCTTTGCTAGCATACTCCCTGCCTGTGCACTAAAATAGGAGCTTTGAAACCGGGTGTGGACATCAGCACAAAGCATTATGGAGAAGGGACATTTGTTTAGAAACTTAGATGTTTTAGTTGCAAGTGCCCCTGGCAGATGCGTATGCAAAACTGTGCAAGCATGTGAATTGTTAGAAAAAATATCCGGAAATAAATGTAGTCTATGGACTACAATGATTGCAAGATGTGCAAAAATGAAAGTTTGTTGAAAAGGCCTTGGAAACTTTCAAGCATAGGCGCAGTTGGCATGTGTAAAGCCAGACTCCACAACCTTTTCCAGCATCCTCCCAGCCTCTGTCAAAATGGAAGCTTTAGAGAAGGCCATGGACAACCGTAAAAGCATAATGGTATCATATTTCTGTCAGATGTAGTTGCAAGTATCCTAGTACATATGTATGCAGATTGTGGAAGCATTCACAAGGCAAATCCAACTTTTGGACAAAACGCCTCCAAGAGATGCATGGTCTCATGGAACATATCTTGATCATATAAGATTCTTTTTTGTTTTATTAGCATGTAGCCATGAAATTTTAGTGAATAAGGGTTGTAAGTACTTCAATGACACGAGTGCCTCTTACAAAACTACACCTAGAATTAATTAATTGATCATTGTGTCTACATGGTTGAAATTTTTTGTTTTGTTGGATATCTTAAGGAAACTATTTATCATCAACATGCCAATTAAACCTGAAGTGGTTGTGTGGATGTGTTTGCTTGGTGCTTGTAGAGCATCATAAAAATATGGTGTTGCATGATTATTTAGAGCAACTCTTCTTTCTGACTTGGATCCTGAATATGTTGCAACTTGTGATCTTCTATCAAACATCTAATACAGAAAGTGTACATGTGGGTTGAGGTATCAAATGGTAAGAGAGATTGATGAAGGATATAGGAATTAAAAATATACTTGGATGGCGTTGGATTAAAGGCCATAAAATGGTGCATGCTTTTTGTATAGGAGACAGATCACACCCACAGACATAGGAGATCTGTGCAAAGTTGGAGATCATGTCTCGGCCCTCAGGAGATGAAGGCAGCAGAATATTTTTTATACTCATAACATATACTCAGTGACATGGACAATGAGTGGAAAAAAATATTCCTCTACCACCATAGGAAAATGTTACCACCATAGTGAGAAATTGGCAATTGTGTTTGGATTGTTAAATATTCCCCCTCGAACAACTTTTGGAGTTGTCAAGAACCTTTGTGTATGTGTTGACTACCACATTGCAACCAAGTTTTTCTGCAAGATTGTTGCACAAAAAAATATTAAGAGAGATGTAAAGTGGTTCCGTCATTTTAAAAAGGAAAATGTTCTTATAGATATTATTGGTAATGTTATGTGAAGCAATCAATAGACAAGGAAATGGTGTTTATAATTAATCTCCTTTTTGTAGACGTTTTAATTGTTTACATTCTTCCTAATTCATAAATATTTCACCATCTCCATCACAACATACAAAACAAACAACCTTAATACATGCATTACACATCACTTATCACATTAAAATACATTTCTAAAGTAGTTTGACATTTGCATTCCATCTGATGTACCTTGCTCTAAATGATTTGTAATGATAAAGAAGAGCCCAAGTTCTATTTTCTCTCTCATTTTTCTTTTATGATGGAATAGAAATAATTGTAGATAACAAAATTCGTGGGCATCTTCACAAACAGTTTACATTGTTTCACCAAATGTAATCAATATTTGTTCCACCTAATCAGTTCACCTTTACTAGCATATTTTCAACCTATGTCAAAATAGGAGATTTGAAACAACATATGGACATCTTCCAAACCATTATGGAGAAGGATGTTTTTCATATGCTTTAGTTGGGAATACATTGGTACATATGTATGCATAATGAAGATTCATACACAAGGCATGAGAAATTTATTTCTTTATGGTTTTCGTTTGTCATTATTTTTGGGATTTTCAAGGGTTCCTTATTTAGATAATTGATATTGATATTAAAAAATAAACTAAAATTAAATTGTATTGTAAAATGAGAATATTCCATTTACGTCCCATCCAAGGTATCTTGCAATTCATGTGCAATTTCTAGTCTAGCATATAGTTATCTCATTATTAAGTGTTTCTATTTAACATTCTAGCATACAATCATCTCATTGCTAAATGTTGCTATATATCATTCTAGTATATAATTGTATCATTTTCTAAATGTCATTGATCTAACATGCATGTATACAATTATCTCATTGTTGAATGTTTCAAAATTTCTAGTATTTTATTATACATCTCATTTATCTAATGTTGCTAACAAACTTTCTAGCATATTCACTTATATATCTTTTACAAAAGTTGCTAGCTAATTCCTAGCATATAGTTATATCATATTCAAATATCACTACCTAAAATTCTTAGCATATAATTATCTCATTGATAAATGTCAATGTCGAGATATAATGTCATTATATTATTCTAAACAATGATGATATCAATGATATACACTATTATAAGCCACTAATAATATCACATTTCTATATCAATAATAGTACTACTAGAGTTTCTCATTGAGTTCATTGAACACTTTTAGTAAGTGTCCATGGGAACTCTTTAGATAAGCATCAAACTTATCCAATTGGACTAGGTGGAACACAATGGGGCTCTATGAATGTGGATTACTTGGTGGACATTAAGGACCAAATCCAACCTCCATGTCTCACTTTGGGAAGGTGCTCTACCACTCTAGTTGATAGATATGGTATGATAAAAATGTTTACCATCCAAAATTTTATGATGACTACTTGTTGAGAACAAATCATGATAAAGAGTAGGATTCTCGGGAGATTTGAGATTTTCAAATTGAGATGAGCATGAATCATGGTAAACATCTTGAATTTGGTAGATCTATAAAAAAAACTCAAGTGGTGGATTGCCTAAAAATTAGGAGGGGCAAAAGAAAAATCCTCACTTGGAGAAGTCAATATATTTTCCAGATGGACAATCTTGTATGGACTAGGTATCACAATATTGTTCAAAGAAATAGCCACATAAAGTATCTTCATTATCCTCCACTAAGGATGAGGAGGGCCCTTTTTTGTTATCCTTGACAAACTAGTGGACCTGGCATAGATCCATTTAGACAACACACATGTCAATAATGTTTTGGGCATGAAACAAAATATCGACTTGGTTATATGGTGGGAAAATAGAAAGTGGAAGTTGAATGGCTAGCTAGAGGTAACGACCATGAAAAATGGATATTTAATTTTCTCCTCTATTTATAAGGAATATTAGTTAATAAACTTACTAACAACCCTTGGCTCATTGGAAAATTCATCTTTTCCTTGTTCACATGGGAATTAGGCTTCAATATTTTGAATGAAATTTCCCACAAGGTCCTAATCTAGATAAAAATCCCAGGATTACCCCTAAAGTTTTAGGAAGAAGAAATTGTTGTAGGGATTGGAAATTATTTGGGCCTACTCCTTCTAATTGACTCTACCACTAAATCTATGAGAAGGATAATTTATGTCAGAATGTTTTTTAGTTTTCCAAGGGGTGTATCCATACTAACAACCATTTAATTAAAATCAAAATATGGGACATGGAATTAGAATATAAACTATAAATTGGTATCTCAGATTTGTGGATGTTACAAAATAGTGAGACATAACAAAAATATTTCCCAAATATCAGTGGAATGACCCAAGAGTGAGGTGAAGGAGCTTCCCTAAGGTTAGGAAAAAGGGGTGGATGGAGCTTCTAAACTATGTCCCGAATAAACTATGATTCATAAAAACTCAAATGAGGAACCCTCATTAGGCAATAAAAACTCCCAAGAATACTAATAAGGGAAAAAACACTCTTGTTCTTCTATAGGAACATATACATGGAAATAAAAAACCCCTAAATTGTCTACCCTTAAAGGAAAAGTCAATCACAATGGAGCTTGAAATAACCTATGAAAGGAAACCACTAGCAAGTGTAGGTAAGCCATGAGATGAATGAAATATGAGACTTGAAAAGAAGAAATACTACTCTTAAAAGAGGATATCTCTAAAGATACAGTCCCATGTACCCCCTTCCCAATTCATAGGAAACTAGAAATGTCACACACTGCATTTTCATTATGTTTTGTTGCGAAGATAAGTTGTGATGTATTAAGTAATTTACGAGTGTAAATTTATTAATGTTGTTACGGTATTGTGTATGTAATTACACATATGTACATATTTTATGAAATGATATATATATATATATATATATATATATATATATATATATATATAGACACACACACACATGTGTAGGTACATACCCAACACAGTAATTGCACTCGTCATCACACAATCATTTATTATCTGATACTTGTAGCTTATTTTTTTGTACTTGTTTAGATGGTTGTACCTTACCTTGCTATTATTTATGATGATTGAAAGGAACGATAAGAATATTGTTCCAAACCATGAAGATCTCAGATGATAATAACACACCACATTAGATTTGTAAAATAGAAGAGCTAAAATATCATATATGGAAATCCATCATAATCCATAATGCTCAATACATTACAATAGATCATATTGAATTTCACAATAAGAAGGATGTACATATAGGAGGAGGGAAGTACAACTAATACCTAGATCAGTGGTGAAGAAATCCCACTAACTGATATTGGTAGTTAAGTTAACTCCACAAGACTAGTAAGTTAACTCCATAAGACTAGTAAGCTAACTCCACACAACTAGTATACCTAAGAAAGCTAAACCAACAAGTGTAAGGCTAACATAAGTGAAAGAATTATCCTAATAAACAAATAAAAGGATAAATAATAACCTACCTCTCTAGCACGGATTTCCAAGATCCCCAAAAGTATCAAAGATCTACAAGATTCCCAAATCCTTGGCATATAGGAACTTTGAAAAGCCAAAGAAAAAACCCATTACCGAACATAAAAACCCCAAAAAGTGTTTTTCTGGATGTCCTTCCTCTCGGAACGAATGTCTAAATGGATCCATAAATCTTCAAATCCTATCCACACAGGAACTATGCAAATTGGAAGAAAAAAACTGAAAAAAATTAGAAATTGTTTTACTGGAATTTTTATTTCCCGTACACAAATTTCTTCCCCTGGAAAAAAAAATATGATTTTCAGTTCCCTATCAAACAGAAACTCTAAGAAACAGAAGAAAAAAACCCATTACTGAATGCAAAAAACTCATAAAACCCAAAAAATACTTTTCTAGATTTTCTACTTTCTCGGTAAGGATTTCCCCAAGTACAAACTTGTAAGATATCTAAATTCTCACCAAATATGAATGTTGCAAAGTGGAAGAAAAAAACCCAGTACCGAAGGTGAAAAACCCAGAAAGCATTTTTATGGACTTTCTACTTCCCCATGGCACAGATTTCTAAGTGGATCTATATGTATCAATGTTCACCTCTACAAAACCAAAACAAATTGTCTCCTTCAATGGACAAGTTTATAGTTGTTCCTAGGGTTTTTCCACCTTTCGAATCTAACAAAGCCCTCTGTTTTGCGTAAAAATGGACAATGCAACAAAGTGCTAACAAATTAAAAAATATATGAAAACAAATAAACTCTTGCTTGTAAAAACTTATAGATGGATGTCTACATTATCTACCGCTTTGATACCATGAAAGGAATGATAAGAAGATTTTTCTAAGCCATGAAGATCTCAGATGATAATAACACACCACATTAGATTTGTAAAAAAAATGAGCTAAAATATCATATATGGAAATCCATCATAATCCATAATGCTCAATACATTAAAATAGATCACATTGAATTAATCGATAAGAAGGATGTACATATAGGAAGAGGGAAGTACAACTACTACTAGATCAGTAGTGAAGAACTCCCACTAACTGATACTCGTAGATATGCTAATTCCACAAGAATAGTAAGATAACTTGTAATGTCCCCTTTACAATCGAAGACCTTTGGCCTATTTTGTCAACCCGACGGCCAAAGGAAAAATATAAGGGTGACTTAAGTTATAATAAATTATTATAAAGTGCTATAATAAAATAAAATAAAATTATTAAAGCACTTATATTAATTTTTTTAGCTTAATTACAATAAATTGTAATCCCTATGGAAAATACGATTTGTCTTAAGTGGCAAAAGTCATTGTAAAGGGATTTATTATATTTTATTCCTCCTAGAAAGGATAATGGCGACTTGGGCCAAAGGGGAGTAATGAAGTCTAGGAAAGATAAAAACATAATTAATTTATGTATTCCCCCTAGAGAAATGCAACTTGCACTAGAAGGAAAATGTTGTTAGAAAAAACATTTAATATGGGAAAATATTAAATGTTTGCATAGGGAAAATCATGTGAGCTCAATGGCTGGTTTGGAGGTTGGTTGTTGGCCCTTTTCCTTTAAAAGGGAAGTCGCCTTGCCTCTTCCATAATCCAGATTTTTATATGATATTTTCTCTTGCATAGAGCTTCAGCTTTTGCATTAAAAATTCTAAGGACGAAACCCCTTGTGAATTCTACCTCTTGTGAACGAAAACCCCAAGAAGTTTGAGAGGGTTTTTCACTTAGAAATTCCCATTGATTGTAATCAGATTTTCAGAGTTATTTCAATCATTTCCAGCAGTGTATTTTGAAGGGTATTTTGGAAAATAAATTGCAGCATGGGTTCTCCACTCTATTGGATCGACCCAGTTTGGGACTGATTTGGCATATTATTTGAGGTATTTAAATTTGCAATTCTATTGTCAAATCATCTACAGATTTTTGTGAAGTGAAGCAAAACAAATTTATAATTTCTAGACGGTTCTCACAGTGGTTTTCAAGCAATTTTATAATCATATCATTTTCATTCTCAGAATACCTCAAAACTCAAACAACAGTATTCTGAGTTATCAAACATATCATTCTAAGTATCATTATCTGGTACCATTCAAAGTATGAGTCCATTATATTATTATAAGAATCCAAAGTATGAGTCCAAATAGGTTGAGAGGTACCAGATTCTAAAGTTTAGTACCAGTTCATGTTACAAATTATTAGTTATAACCATACTGTGGACATGCCACAATTTTATAATTTTTGTGATATGATAGTCTCTTTGTATGGAGCTATTCTGGTGGAACCCAGTGTTAGTTGTTTTTGAGTTTTGTGATCGAGCAGTAGATTCAGACCATAGTGCACACCAAACTTCTTCAGTTATAAAATCTGATTTTTTTGAGCCGAGCTTCTTGGGATGCCTAGAGGAGTGGGTCTTTAACTCTCTTTACTTTGTTGTTAACTGGTTTTGGGTACCTTGTGGTGTGCCCATTTTTCCTGAGTTATTGTACATGAGTATCTCATCAGGCCTAGTTTTATCGTATGACTCATACTGTGGACATGCCACTTCTATTTTGGCCCCTAGCTTCACTTGAGGGGGGTGTTAGGGTAGGTATTTACCTTAGCCTCATGTTCACCTAGGTACTTTATTTACCTTTATTGTATTTATCCTCACCCACTTATGTGTGTGGATATTTCTTTTATCTTATTTAGATATTAGGAGATATTATCTAGTTGTTAGGTGTAGTTCTTTCAATAACCATGATACTATGAAAGTTACCACATAGTGGGTTCATTCGAAGTATGATATGAGATAATGAGTCCGGGACTAAAGAGAATGTGGTACTTCAGAGAAAAGCATATCATTCTCAGAATCCATGATAGGTATAAACTACAACTCCCAAAAATTTAGGATGTTAGGCTCAGCTTTTGAAATTACATCCACAATTGATTACAACACTCCTCCATGTTTAGAACTTTATAATTATAGTGAAAGTCTCAAAATAAATAAATCAAATGGAAAGAGCACAAAAAACCAAGCACTTTTACAAAAAAATGGCACTCAAAACCAAGTTACCGATCAAAGTTACAAGCTTTTTAATATTTTTCTCTGTTATTTATTTTATTGTTGCCACTAAAACTAAAATAGTAATTGTTGTTGCCTTCACCACACAAATAAAATTGGCACTAGGGGGATTCAATTTAAGCACCTACTAGGAATCGTGTGTTTTAAGCAATGTCATATCCAACCATGTTTACCACTTTATGACCAAGGGCTAAGGATTTTAATGGGTGAGCTACGCCACAACAAAAGATTGCCTTGCGCAGATCTCAAAAAATCCAATCTATGGAGGCCCAAAAAAAATCCCATGATTTCTTATCTGGTGGGCAAGATTGAGAAAGCATATCCTGAGGTAGAACCAATGTGCTTCTGTGCAACAATAAAAAATCCAACAGTTAAAAAATGACTGTCTGCAGAAACCCAAGTTTACAGTCGATCTTATTGTTCACGCCTTTTGGGGATCTAATGGAAGCTTCTCTGTTTTCCATAAAAATGCATGCAGCAATTAAAATACGACCACAATCCCAAGTCTATCATGAATACACAAATAATTTTTTTGCAAAATAAAACTTATAGATGGATGTTAACAGCAATCTCCAGCTCTGATACTATGAAAGGAACAATAACCAGATCGTACCAAGCCAAGAACACAGATGCTAATCAAACATCACGATCAATAAGATGAAAGCAATTCACCAGAATAACTTCACATAAACCTTTGCAAAAAAATGAGCAGCAATCTCATATATTATTATGGAACTCAATGCAATACATTGAGAATGGGCCTTGCTTAAATAGGCAAGGAATAACAATCTAAGAACTAGTCAAGGTCGTAGATCAAGCCATAAATCAAGGAAATAACTAGTCATCAAAGAACTAGTCAAGACCATAGATTTATGAGAGAACTAGACATCAAGGATCTAGTCAATACCATAGATCAAGGAAATAACTAGTCAATACCATGGATTAAGGAAATAACTATACCTAACAACTAGATAATATCTCCTAATATCTAAATAAGATAAAGGCTAAATATCCACACACATATAAGTGGGTGAGGATAAATATAATAAAGGTAAATAATGTACCTAGGTGAACATGAGCCAAGGTAAATACCTACTCTACCGCACATCGGCAAGTTAGCAGCACAGAACTTTGAGGTCTTTAAATTTGATTCTGATTGTCAAATCATCCATATTTTTGTGAAGTGAAGTAACCAACAACATTTATAATTCTTTAGATGGTTCTCATAGTGACAAATTTTCTCCTTAGTGAGAATAATCAGATTTCAGATCTGATTTCAGATTATTTGTGGCTTCTAAAAACTCTGATTTTAATATATTTGGGCTTCAAAAAATATGGCAATCAGTTTGTGAAAAGAATATAATTTTTTTAGAGTGATTTGCATTGGTTTCTCATCCTCAAACCCTAGTTATGCATTTCCTCTATTTAAACCCAGATTTTACTAATTTTATTGTCTAGTTTTCAACCACTTCCATTTGTTAGTCATTTGTGATTGGAGACAAATTCGCTTCTGGCACGCAGACAAATGGGGACCTTCTCAATAAATCCATTGCAAGACTAGGTAATCTCATACAATAAGCTAAGATACTTACTCCAGCACAATCCTAGTCAACTTCTCCATTCAAGTCCTATGTATGAGTGGCAACAAATTCCACGTTGCCTTTAGGGCTGCTACAAAGTATGATTCAAGCTTCATTCATCCTAACAACTGAGACAAAAAGGTATTAATCAATGCCAACTCAATGACAAGTCAATTAGCCTCACCAGGGGTAATTGCCTCTAGTCTGTCATTAAGGCTGGTACTCACCCCCCATTTAGAATGTCCCAAAATGCCAGGCAATTTGTGCTCAACCAATGGAAAGTGTCAGCAAGAAAGCGTAATAATGTGTGGTAGATGAGGTTTTACAGGAAGGAATGCATGTGAGAAGTTTGATAGAACTGAGATTCAGGATCAAACCTTACAGTCAGGTATGTTGGACCCTTGATAATCACTATGCTTCAAAGCATAAGTGCAAGCAGCCTCTAGCTCAATCTTGGTGGCTTACTTGGAATTCTGATTCCTGAAGCTCTCCTAATCGGAGTTACGTATACCAAATAAATATCGTCAAATTGCATAATTGAAGTAAAAGACAGTATATGGTTGGCTCACTTTTTACAACGTGTACATGAGGTTCTGTTCCAATTATGTTTTTCATTCTGCATTAGCACTGATAAGATAAATTGACTAAACTACAGAGAAATAAAAAAACAGTAGCGTACATAAATGCTTTCAGATAGCTGTTGCATGTGAATCAAGGCATGATAACATCACCATTATGTATAGAACGTTCGTTTTTTATGCAAATTTCATAGACAAAAATACAAGCTCAGGGGAAACATTGTGATGCAAGGCTAACATACTAAGGACCCAAGTTATGGCTCAATTGATAAGTTACATCCCAAGAGTATTATTAAGGATGGTTCGATCAGTTTTCTACCTTGGAATTTGAGCCAATCAGACAGGTAAGCAAATTTTGTGCACCAACTCGTCTCAAATATTTAGGCCATAAGGTCGCATTGCAATGCACCTCCCATTGTGAGCCCTTGGACCTCAATACTTGAGACAGCATTTTGGAAATGCAGCTTAGCATGCTGGACTTATGTTCGCTCTAGAGGGAGTGCTTATGGTAAACTAGCATTCAGCTGCTGGATCCAACTTTCAGTAGCACTGTTGTTAGGATTCTTTGTTGCCTGTGATATGCGAACTTGCCTTCTAGTCATGAGCTATTTCACAAACCTATAAAGGTGGAAGGATGCTAAGGGTTTTAGCTGTCTTATCAGCCCCAGTGCCAATATCTAAATTATTTTGGTCAATTATACAAAGTTAAGTTGTCATAGTGGCCTAATAAGCTCCACTTAGGGGGTGCACGTTCTTGACATTGAAGATATTTCACACCTCTTTTGTTTGGACGATTGCTACAAGCTCAGTGTGTTCCTTCCCAATAGGGATGCTGCAGTTTACCATATGCATTTTTTTTGTTGTTTATGCTCAACTTAATCGGTTTTAACAGTGCTACTTGCACATACTGCATTGTGTCTTACTTAGCACTGCGTTGTGAGATTTCTTCAATCCCTTCCATTGTTGAAATAATTTCAGCATGTCTAAAGCTTTGTCATTGCAAATTTAGTTTTGTTAGGTAAGTGATCTTAGTTGACTGATTTAACAAGAAAAATAGTAGGAATATCAATATACTCAAGCATTAATTATCAAATCACCTGGTCTTCATTTGCTTACATTTGAATTTGATGAAAATATCAATTGGGTTATCTTTCTTGGTCTGTGTGATTAGGCCTTTCACTATCGATCACATACTTAATGAAAATTTGTATAACTTAGTAAAAGTTGAAATGGAATGAATACGTAAACTTTCAAAGTAAAAATTGTGCTATTTTGTAAGTGGAAATAGGCTTCAAAGTACACCAGGAATAAGGATTCTGGCAACTATGGGTTATTATTTATTAACATAACGGTTAAATGAAGTTTAATACTAGCGTATTTCATGAACTTAATGGATTTTTGAAATTTATTTGATGTTTGCAATACCTGTATCAATGGGCTCATGTTCAAAAAAATGGGAAAATTGGTTGCATGAGCCTTTTAGTTGTATCTTTATGGTTAATTTATGAAACTTTGTTTGGAATGGGTAGTGCCTCTTCAAATGCCCTTGTATTTAAACTCTTATTTGTAAAACTTGATCGGATAGATCTATCATTGACCTAAGGATTTGAACAGATAATTCAGATGTCCATTCTGTGAGTTATTTTGTGAAATACTATGTTTCCTTTGCCATTAATTTCAAGGTTATGAGTATTCAAGGTTTTCAATAAGCTTAGGAATTGCTTATCTGAGAAATGGGTATCAGTAGTTTGGTGAATGAATATTTCATTTTGCAAATAAGGTTATAGATCCTGCAAAAGATAGTGGAATTCATCTATGACTCAATTTCATTATACTTCAGTTCATTACTTTGAAGATTATTTTCCTTTATTTGCACTACTAAGTTTTGCCTAAATTCATTCGCCTGATAGGAGTATAAAAATTTATTTGTTGCAATGTTGTACTTTGTGAAAATTATGAGTGGTTTTGATAGAATGTATTTTTTCACTTGAAGTTGATCATTTGATATGATTCATCAGTAGCCTATGTAATGTTATAAGCATGTTCTCTTGTGAGTGTTTATAAATGTGCATTAAATATCCATAAGAAAAAAAATTGTGAACAATTTTGGATATTAATTTGGAGGATCATTATTTATAATTTCATTGTTGATTTCTTGGCATTGACCCATTTTCATTGAATAGCTCCATGATGTTTGTGTAACTCCTTATGAGTAAAGAAAGGTTAATCAAGGATTTTTTTAATAAAATAGTTTCTAGTAGAATGATATGGTTGAATGAAAAAAGTATTATCATTTTACCATGAATAATAATTTGAAAACAAGAGGGTTGAGTTGAAAGTAAATTATTTAAAATCATTATGAGAATTTGTTTTCTTATTCAATCTCTTGAATTTTACAAATAATGGAATCCTTAATATCAATGAATTAGATTTTAAGTGCAAAGTGATGGTGTTTTATCTTCAATGAATAAGAGTTCATTTTACTTGATATTGTTAAATGAGTTAATAAACTCTATTGAAGATATATAATAATAATTCATAAAGATCTTACTTGATTGAAAATGTTGATTGTTGGAAACATGTGTATACATCATTAGATTCACTTCATTAGACAATGGAAATTGTTTATATTATAAATTTATATGACCATGAAATATAATTTGTAATAAAAGATTAACCATACTTTATATTCATTTAGTTTGTAATACAACAAAATGATTGTGAGTTGTTAATTCATGCCAATTCGATGAAATGGCCATATGTATACCTTCTCCCTTTCCTTCGGATGCAGGATGGAGTACATAAGTGACGTGATTTTTGGATAGTTACCGATGTGATTTGATCATGTATTATTGATTGAAAATATAAATACGAATCATGGTATTTAATTGAAAAGCAGAAAACCTTATTTCACATATTTTCATAAGGCATTCTTCCTATCTGTAATAATATGGAAACTACTGTAATATTTGAGATGAATAAGGATTCTACCTTGTTGAGTTAATAAATAAATTTATTATTTGCAATCCTTGTGTGAGTTGTAATAATATTTTTTACCTTGTTTTTAATATTGCGGTATATAGTTTTGAAAACTAATTACAAAATTATAATTGTTATAATAATTTGATGGTACTTTACAAAAATCATTATCATTAAATATTGAATGGAATTTATTACAACAATAGGTGCAGGGCAGACATCATTATTATCAATGTTTAATTAAATGAGAAAATGATTACACAAAGTTGTTATGGACAACAGTATGAAGTTATGAAATAATGATAATTCGTCTCTAGCTTAGTAACAATGTGATTAATTAATTAATTAATATTTATGCATAGTACAACTATATATTATCATATTGATATAGATCAATATCTATACCTTGAACAACATAAACATTAATTATGTACAAAATATTTATGACTTAATAACGTATGTCATACTTTCTAAATGCGTGAATTAGGATGATTCATATGTATAATGTGATTAATACATTTACGTAATGGCAGATAAAACCTTAAGTTGTCCTAATACTTAAGGGATTTATATCTCTTTCTTAAGGGGATAGAAAGACATAACATTAGATAACAAACTAGTGCGAGACTAAATGATACAATGCAGGAGGAGATTGGATCATTATAAAAGAGGACATGTTAAACCAAATCTATTCCGTAGAAACCTAAAAGTTATGTTATGATACTACAAGATGAGATAATTTGTAATTTAGCAACATCAGTTAAGTTACTAGAGATCTTGTCTAGGTAAATGGTCATGGTATGAATTTAACATCGAAATGATGAAATATACCTAGTATTAAGATAATGATGTGTGAATGAAATCGTGGGCTTTATGTCTAACACCTATCCAATATGATTGAACCCTATCTGTACCACCTATGAAGATCACAAGTATCACAGTTGTATGTGCAACTGGTAGTACAAAATGGGATGGAAACTTCAACAGTCAGGTGACATGAACAAGTCCCTCCTCTTTGATGGGAGATGGTGATCTCAAGTAAGAGGTATACATGACCCGACCAGAAGGATTATTTACAAATGGGCAACATCTTTCATCAAAGGTATGTCGTCTGACATATGAAAATATGTCTCTTCTCCATGGACTCAAACACCACACACAAGGGCATGGAAGAATGAAGGGGAACATAGAAGGTAGAATCAGGCAATACTTTCGAAGAATGGAATCAGGTTGCATAGAGCCCCTCTGATTGCAAAATTTGTATATTAAAAATATTTGACAGAGAAGATTCTCATTTTGGTTTTGTATGTAGATGATCTTGTGATCACATGGAGTTCTGATAATCTAAATTTCGAAGAACACAAAGTTTGTGAGGAATCTATTTGAATCAAATCCTTCAACATGATAGAGCAAAGGGCTACTTCACTATTTTCTTGAAACTTAAAGGATATGTCAGAAAAAGAATCATATTGTATTGATCTCCCAGTATAAAATTACAGTCACAACATATTAGAACTCCCTCCGAAAATGGCTATCTAGAGCCCATGTCAGATATCTCGCAAAACGTATGTTACCACTTCCTCCAGGTGAGAAAAAATGGTTTGCAAACTTTGGAGATCCATCTTAAGATTCACCTTCAAGTAGATGGTACTCAATCTATGAAGAAAAACCATGTTGCGGGTTTCCAATTTCAATGCACATATACACAGACATTTCATTTTACCTTTGCCAGTTGTCAATGTGAGCCATCAATCTGCTATTAAGACGTTCAAATCAGGCAGCCCACATCGAAGGGGAAGATTGGCAGCTGGGTAGCAGTGAAGCATGTGTTGAGATATGTACAAGGTATAGTATGACTATGGTCTTGAGTACTCTGGAACAAATTGCCCCAAAGCTCTCCGCCTTGACTTATTATAGAGATGGACATAGTGGCAGACTATGAATGGAATCTGTTGATGTTGCGAAATGAAACTTCATGATATATTTTCCATCTCGGGCCTGGACCTACCTCGTGGATAAGTAAGAATGCAAATATCTCATGTTAATCTCTGCCGGCCCGCAGCTCCGATGCTAGCGTGGATCACGTGGCTACATGAGTTGATGGGTGACAGTGATGTTCGGCTCTACGTCGCATCATTTGGTAGATATGAGCATTTGCAAAAAGGTACAAAATCTTCTCCCATCCCGTCATTCCCGTAGCTTTGACTTGGCTGTGTTGGACAGCGTGGTGCCCTAAAAAATCACTACGTTTTCTATGAGAGAACAACAACTTAAATTAAGGTCGACTTGTCACTAACATTCAAGCAACAAGGCTTGAACCACCTTTACATTTCTCCATCGCCTCGCAAGTACTACCTAGCAGATTCAGAGACTACAAATATACTCACCTTTGATTTCTTGCGGTCCTTAAGTGAAATTTCAATTTATTCTCCCCATGGGGTACATTTGCCAAATCAATGTATTAAGGGGGTGGATGAAATTTTAAATTATCAAAATAATACATTGTTCGCAAATACCTCCGCAGCTTCGACAATTATGGACTCAAGTGGAAAATTTTTTCACTTTGCTTTGCCATTGTTCCATGAACTTAAAAAGTATAAGGAGTTAGCATGTATTTATTTGGGCTTTTTCTATGCTTGAAATATCAAGAAATCATTCCCATCTGATGCAATCCCTATCACCAGTCCAAATATTCACATGGATAATGTTCACTAAAACTATTAGCAAAGTAATACATCTGATTAGCAAGAATGCTTTCATGGGCATCCAACTCAAAATGCGGAGGTTCCATTAGACTTGGTGAACTGTACGAAGAATTTTTAGTGGCGACAACATATATGAAGTTTAATGAATATTTGGCAAGGTGTTGAATTTAATTAAGTAGTCATTCCCTACCTTCCCATAGGGGTATTTGAGCATGTGACTGATAATGTACTGTCGAATCAATGTGGCAAGTCCTGGATCCTATGTCTTCGAAAGAAGAAAATTTCAGATAATCTAAATAATGACATGCCCCGATCCAGATAACTGTGTATAGATCTATATCAGCGGTCATTTGTGTTCAAGTTTAATTATGTCTTCATGTATCTAATTCATTTTTCATAAGATTGAAATGCATTGTTTGAAGATCAGGGTGGATTTCAACTGTGATTGTATCATATAAGTACCAAATTCGGATACCCTTTTGGTTTTTTGGTTTTTAGGGTTGTATTCAAATCATGGATGGTAATGCAATTTTTGAGGGTTGGGTTTTATTTAGTGATCGTGTCATAAAAGGTACAAAATTTGGATTCCCTTTGTGGCTCTTTTATCTCTGTTTTTATTCTAGTCATGTATAGTAATGCAAGGTTCCAGGATTGGGGTGGATTTCAATTGCTGAACATGATCAAAAGGTACTGAAATTGGAGACCCTCTTTTGGTTCTTGTGTTTGTTTTCTAATTCAAATTATCGATAGTATTGTGAGGTTTGAGGACTAGGATGGATTTCATTTTTTGATTGTATTGAAAAAGGTACCTTATATGGATGCTCTTTTTGGTTCTTGTATTTGGGTTTTTATTCAAATCATGTACAATAACGAAAGGTTTGAGGACTGAGGTGGATTCCAATTGGTTATTGTTCTGAAAACATTCGTGAATTCAAGTACTCTTTGTGGTTCTTGTATTTGTGTTTTTGTTCAAATCATGGATGGTAATACAACTTTTAAGGATTTGTGCGGATTTCAACTGGTGATTATACTGGAAAGGTACGAAATTCAGATACCCTTTTTGGTACTCATATATGGGTGTTTGTTCAGTTCATGGATTGTAATAAAAAGATTGGGAATTGCCATGGATTTCAATTGGTGATCATCCTGAAAAAGGTGCCAAATTTGGATACCCTTTCTGGTTCTTGTATTCAGATTTCTATTCAATCATGGATGGTAACGCAAATTTTAGTTTTAGGGTGGATTCCAACTGGATTTATGTAGATCCGTATAAGCAGTGGCCTAGATTGTCACGGAGTTAGGGATACGAAGGTTTGGCTATGTATGGGAAAACATATTCGAGTCAGTTGTTTGTGTTTTTTTTGGTTTGAGACATGATCTTGATTGTTTGGTAATATGAGGTCTTGGAGGAAGGAGCAAAAACACGACCTTTGATAATTTGATTCATTCGAGCCAACAGGTCTATTGGAGACCAGAGATGTAATGAGTTGATTTTTAATAGACTCTAGGCCAAATTTGGTCCTTAGGATCATCAAGGTCTATTAACATGCTTAAACAATTGTTCCTTTCTGTGTACAATTTTAAAATAAATTCTCCAAGCTCTTGTTGATTGCCTTGATTTAAGACTTCATGTAATAGTTGTGTCTAATATTGTAATATAATATAACAGGTAAGATAAGTGTGATTTATCATCTGCTCATCTCAACTATACCTCTTATAGATCTTTATTCTTAAGGTGTTTTTAGATGGGTGCATCTACCTGTTTTCTGTGTAATTCGCGAGTCGGTTATCAATTTTTGCAGTCATCATTTTCTTCTTCAGGCCATTGGCCGGTTGTAGATCAACATAATTGTGGTAAGATCCGTATTGTTTATTTCTGGTCTGCTATAAAGATAAGCCCTTTTGTTTGACAGTATCCTTTACTAGATTCAGAAATGGGATTTCTGTTGTTCTATTTTTGTTTTCCCATGCATAGTGTTTTCATAATCATCCAAACTTTTCTTAATTAGATTGCAGTCTTCTGAATGTGGTTTTTAACTTGCACTAGGTTTCATTGACGTGTCATTTATGTGGCAGGGGTGTAGAGCCAAAGCAGTTAGCCCTGTCCGCAGCACTGGGCCTTACTTTGGGCGTTTTTCCCATTTGTGGTATGTAACACAATCAGATTATGAGTATTTGTAGAATCTAGAGCTCTGAAATACTTTCTTGAGAATTTAAGTTTTCATAAATGTGGTCTACTGTTGAAAATTGTACACCTTTAGTCAGCAAGGCCTGGTTCACTGGGGAGTTTGGCAGAGTTTCATACTGCCTGATTCCACTCTAGATGAAGTCTGTCCTATTAAAATTACATGCATATAAAAGATATGAGATTGGGTGCTAGTCCTCAGCGACTTGGTTAGAATGGATACCCCATATCTGGCTTTAAGTCAAAAGGAAGTCCATGTTATTCAGCGCAACACCTTCAACTGTCCCACTCTTCCTAACAAAGAAAACAATTTTATGCTCTTTTTAATGCCTATGGAAGGAAACATTCATTCTCTACTGTGCAAGATGTTTGAAAAGGGCTGAGCAAAACTTCCAACAAAAGCACCAATGAAGCGCTTGCTTTCTGCAAAATCTCGTTGACTATTGTAAGTTTTGAACTCATGGATGATGGAAAGATAACAGAAGGATCACTGGAACCTTGATAATCTTGAGCAGTCCTCGGGGTGAAGAGCGACAAAAGGAGCATGGGACCTTGATAATCATAAGCACTACTCGGGGCGGTAAATGGATTAAGAGTATTTGTAAAAACTAAAATCTAGAGCTCTGATATGTTTTCTTGAGAATTTAAGTTTTCTTAAATGCAAAGTCTACCGTTGAAATTTGTGCACCTTTAGTCAACGAGGCATTGTTCGCTGGTTAGTTTAAGGAAGTTTCATATTGCCCATTAAATTCCACACTAGGTGTCGTCTGCTCCATTTAAATGATGGGTGTACAAGTGTTGAGTTTTGACTTACATTGCTCATTGCAAAAACCACAAGGACTCCAAGTAGAACAACTCAACAACATATACGACACCTACATCAGTCACCAAATCACATAGACACATGACTACGCCATATACCTGTTTATACCACACTTTTCCAAATGAAAGAGTACTAGCAAAAACCCAACCACAAGACAAAAGACTCAAGGATTGGCGAACCCACAACACATCATTTCTTTAATTGCATCTTAGTTACGATTAACATTCTAAGAACATTATTGTGCAAGGATAGTTTTCTCCTTTTTTTTCCATCTACAAGATCTTAAGCTCATTCCACCTTTAATTTACAGTTCGATCAATTTAGGTTGGCTTCCTTTATGCATAGTGGAACTTTCCATAATTTAATTGCTTATTTGGCACAATTCAAATCACATATACATTACTTGATTATCTTGTTCTTATATTAAGAATGTGCTTCTCAAACGTTTATTTAATGTTTAAAATTTACCCTTGCTACACAAGTGCAACTAACGTGATGTCAAGATGAAATCTTGGGATTAAGGAAGACATAGATTGAAATAGATTTTTCCCCAAGAACATCCATCGATCACGGAATAGTTATTTCGCTACCATGGTTGTTAAAGTTCAATAACTTATGGAATTCCATTTATATTTATATATATCTTTTGTTTTCTCGAAGTTTGGTCACACCAAGGCAATTTATATTCTTTGTAACACATGAAGATGTTTAAATTAAGTCATGAGGACTCCCAGTGACATTATTCCTAACCTCAAATTTTGGTTTTACTCTCATATGATTTACTTTTGCGTCGCACTAGGGTCTCATTATTACTATCGTTTTAAACATAAGAGTTACGAAAGTACTTGTCTGACATATTAAAGAAGCACATGGTTAAGCTTAATTCCAGTTTCACCCAGGGCTTTAATCTCTATTATAGGTGTGATTAAGGTTAAAATGTATTTACCCTATAATCCTTTCGTGAAAGATCAAGGCACTAAATTTTCACAAGCCCAAGACAAGACATTTATCTACGAGGGACAAAAGGGTTCACTAATGAGAATGCAAGACATAGAACAACTATATCGCGATCTTCATTTAGGTCGTTTGGATCCAACAGGGATTTCATTCACTGATGAAGTTAATTTCTAGATCTAATTTCGTAAGGCCCGGAAATCCAATAGGATACAAGGGAGTAATATCTCTACCTACTCCACAGATGGGAAGGTTACACCGCTTAGTCATTCCTTCTAACAAGGACTCATAAGGTGACTTCCAAGGCGGTCTTCACCACTCAGCCTGGTGTCGGACCTGAAGAGAGGACATTCTTCTCGCGATTACCAAAACTAGAAGGAAACCGCATACTCTGGATAAAGTTGGACCATGTCATTCCTAAAATATGGGTTCACGACAATGTCGCTAAACATAATGACTATGACGGTAAACTCCAACTAGGGGTTTTATTTACCTAACCTAGGAGGTCTCATCGAGTGCAAAGCTTAAGTTCGTTCTACGGTCTTAAATTTCTTATATGGTAAAAAGGATCACACATGCAGGCAAGTTATGCACGAATATTTTATTAAGGTTGAGTGTTCCCATTAAAACTCTTTATTATGTTTGCAAGGTAAGAAGATAACCCAGTAATTAATTTAATCGTTTATTGAATACTGAGAAAGTACTACAATATATTAACTTCAATTTCAATTTACTATGTATAAATCAAACCCTTTTTGCCATACACAACTAAGAAACAAATTGAACCGGTGATTAGATGCACATTTCCTAAGTATCCCTAAAACTAGCATCTCATGCATATTAACAAATTTCAATTATAACTTTTCAGTAACAAGAGACTACATTAGACAGTTATTCATTTTACAATGACCTATAAAAATTACAATAATAATAATTAAATTACACATCACCTTTTTCGTCGTCGTTCTTCCATCCTGCAAAACCCACGTGAGCATGATATCAGCGATAAATCGCTGGCATGGCATCCACCCTAATCAATCATAATTATCATTTTTCAGTTTCCCATTTACATCTGACAATAATTACAATTTGCAATCGAAATAAAAAGGTCTAGAAACATGTATCCATCGCATTTCATTTTTCTTCATTTTGTAACCCAGGAGAGAGAAAGAGAAGGGAAGAGAGAGAAAACACCATTTTGTCAAAAGTTATAATGCACACAAAAATTTACATTATAGTGTTTTAAATAGTTAGTTACATGTGTTAAAAGTTTCCAGGGTGATTTGGCAACCCTACGAGGGTCTTGCAGCTTTCTATTTTTACATTTTCTCACTAGCTACAAAACGTTCAAAACGGGCTCGGAGGCTAAGAAACTGCTTCTAAAAGTTATCTTCCGATGGGAACACACAACATGATTAACTTTCTACGTGTCCCCAGATATACCAAGAGTTCATAGCAACTGACGGAATTGAAAAAGAGTGAACGGTTTGCGTTTGGCGGCTAGTTCTGGGGCCACTGGTCGTAGTTCACCCAGTTGTAAAATGACAAAAGTTAGCTCGAGGGCCCAGAAAACCACGTCCAAAATGACGTTCGATGGAGGAGCACGCAATGAGACATCTCCTACTAGTTCCCCTATATAAAGAGAATTCATCAGAGTCGACGGGACTGAGAACTAGAGAACCATTTTTAAACGGCAACAAGTTTTCTGGAGCGACAAGATGAAATTGGACCAGTTTGACCTCGTCAAACTGCGACCGGAGGCCTACAAAATGGCTTCGCCAAACTATCCCGAAAAGTGCTCTTTCCTATACTGAATGTTCCATGCATTTGTCTAGTATAAACGCTAGAGGTTTGCGAAGACGGGACGTAATTTCTCCATTCAGGTTTCAAATGGCGGTTCAAAACGAAAGCCAACTTTCTAGATTTAACAGCTTTCTACTGTTGTAAACCAGTGTAACAGGGCTCCTATAAGAGCGTCAAAAGGATGTCATATGTTCGTTTCGGGTCAAACCAAAGGTCAAGGTGACTCCTCGTATACCAAGGTACACGAATGAAACTTCACATCTCGTTTCCAGAGTTGCGAAGGGTACTTAGTGAGTCTCCGAAAATTGCAAAATTTAACTATTTAAAACAAGGAGAAGGTCAACTTTATCAATGGGGAGTCAAATTCGTCTGGTCGATAAAACGATATTGGAGCGATCAAGAAGGGTAAGAGTTTTCTAAATCATCTCGAAGTGAGGGTGATAGTTCATGGTTTAAAGTAGACGAGTTATAATGACTTCGAGAGTTGCGACACGACACTTTATTGTTTTGCAAAGAGTTGAAGGGACATTTAACTGTATTAAAAATCCTAATAATTTAAAATTCTATTTAGTTGCAAAAGAGAACTAAAACATGAGAATTATGAGAGGTAAGGGAAGAAGAACCATGCCTGGAGAGTGGAAGTCGGTCGAAGCCGCAGGCTTTGGTTCAGTCTCTTGCTTGGGCACTTCGTCAACCGGTTCAGATCACGAGCATCCACAGCTCCACCATTTAACATACATGTCTGTCAAAAAAAATATGTAACTACATACTTGAAAACCATTCCGCTACTCTGATCACATTTCTCCTACCTTATGGATTCAACCCACCACTTGCTGAGCATGATCAAATGGTTTCTTATTGTTGTTGTTTGTGGTAGGATGAGATCTTCCTCCTTTTGTGCATAGCCTCAAATCTTGCAACCATTAGACCATGATTTTTGAAGGCATTTAGTCAAACACTTCACATGCCTTAAGCATGCCCCCACATTTTGCACATTCTCATGTGCTCATCAAAAACCAGCAAACATAATGATTAATTCTAGGCATGATACTACAAGAGGCACTCATGCCATCGAAGTATTTACAACCCTCATGCACTGAACCTGCATGTCTGAAAGCTAATTAAACCAAAAATGAAGCTTACAAGGTCAGGGTATGTTCCATAAGACCACATCTCTTGAGACATTCTGCCAAACAGACCACAGGCCTTTTCTACACATCCATTTTGTGCATATGCTGCCATCATGGCACTCCATGAGACAACATTTCTTTGAGGCATTCTATCAAACAGTTCATCACCTTTTTAACATACCCATTTTTTGCATACCCTGCTATCATTGCAGTCCAGGAGACCACACATCTTTCAGGTATTTTGTCAAACAGTTCACATGCATTGTGTATGCCTTCACATTTTGCATACATGTTGATCTGGGTACCTGACAAGACATTTAGAGATAATATCTTCCCATGATGCTTTGATGGATGTCCATGCCTGTTCTAAAGCTCCCATTTTGACACAGCTGGGAAGATATCAACAAAGGTTGTGGGGTGTGGCTTCACAACCTGCCAAGGTATTTTCTTGGAAAAGTTCCATGCCTAGTTTCAACAAAACCATTTTGTGCATATCCTGAAAATCATTGCAGTCCATGGAACTGCATTTCTTCCATGCATTTAGTCGAACAGTTCGCATGCTTCCACGTTTTACATATGTATCTACTAGGGCACTTGCGACTGCAACATCTGACAAAGTTCCTCTGCTTTTTTTTTTTAATTTCCTGGGAGCCCACGCAGGTCTGGGCATGGCTGGGAGGATGTTGGCAATGTGACAAGCTAAAACAAACAAAAATCCTCCTCCATTTTCTTTGATGAACGTCCATACACTGTCCCCAAGCATCTGTGACTGCAACACATCAGAACCCCCTCTTCCCTGCTTGGAGTTTGGACGGCCTGGGAGGATGCTGAAATGGTTGTGGAGTCTGGCTTTACGTGAATCAAAGGCATTTTCTTGAAAGTTTCCAAGGCCTCTTCAACAAACTCATTCTGAGCAGATCCCTGCGCCCCCAAGCCAACCACCCCATGCCCAAAACTAACTCATTCCAAAAGCCAAAATGACAAAACCCTAACTGCGTTTTTTTTTTATTTCCTCCACTTTTCCCTAATCCGCCCCTTTTACGGGCTTTCATTTATTTATTTTTAATTCCTTTTATATTTATTTATCTATTTCTTTTGTTTGTTTTAATCTAAAAACGTCATAAAACCCTAAAACGAAGTAGACAAATAAATAAAATATAACTTAAAGTCAATCCATTACCAGAGGTGAAATTTTGACACAAAAGCGACTGATCGAAGTCGGTGATATGAGTTATAATAGTATTATAAACATTATTTTAATAATTTTACGGCTTAATAATGATAATAATTATTAATCCTATTAATGTCGACGACCCGACAAACTCGAAG
The DNA here is from genome assembly GCA_019776745.2 of Taxus chinensis. Lineage (NCBI taxonomy): Eukaryota > Viridiplantae > Streptophyta > Pinopsida > Cupressales > Taxaceae > Taxus > Taxus chinensis. The sequence goes on from JAHRHJ020000199.1 coordinate 255,659, forward strand.
AGCCGAGAACCAAATTTTCCTTTAACCGGATAACCGTCCATGACGCTACGGGGTCCACAGTTTGGGGTGTCGACAATGACCCGAAAGGCAAGAAGGAGAGGGAAGGTGAAAATTCTTCACTGCGACCTGGACACGGTCAACAACGGTCAACGAAAACACACGCACACCAGTCTCCCAGGCTTAGCAACGTTTATTTGATGAAGAAATTAGTTTAATTCTAAAATGCATGAAGGTGGATCTATATCAAGCCATTTGAATGATTTATGTTCCATTGTAAATCAATTAAAATTGGTTAATATTCCGTTTGATGATGAAGTGAAAGAACTTTTATTCTTATGCTATTTTATAGATAGTTGGGATAACTTGGTAATGGTTGTTAGTAATAAAACATCTGCTACTAATATTTTGAAGTTTGATGATGTGGTTAGTATAATCCTTAATGAAGAAATATGCAGGAAAAGTACATGAGAGTCATCATCTTGAAATGCTTTGAATGTAGAAATCAGAGGAAGGAAGGAGATATCCAAGAGCAAGAATAATGGAAAATCAAAGTCTAAGAATAACATATCTAAATCCAGAGGTAAAGGAATAACTTGTTGGAATTGTGGAAAGAAAGGACATGCAAAGAAGGATTGTTGGTTCAAGGAAAACAAAGAGAATGTACCATATAAAGGTAAAGAGGAAAATGTTACAACTGAGGTAATACAAGATGCCCTTATTCTCTCTTGGATAATAAAATAGAATCTTGGGTTTTAGATTCATGAGCTTCTTTCCATACTACCCCTAATAAGGGTTATTTAAGAAATTATGTCTAGGGTAATTTTGGGCATGTTTATTTAGGAGATGATGAACCATGCAATATTACTGGTAAAGGGGAAGTTCATCTAAAATTTCAGAATGGAAATACATGGATATTGAAATATGTGAGGCATGTGCCAAGCCTCGAGAGAAATCTAATTTCTGCAGGACAACTAGGTGAAGTTGGTTGCATGGTTACATTCACAACCGACTCTTGGAAAGTTACCAAGGGATCTCTTGTTGTGGCAAGAGGCAAGAAGGTAGGAACATTGTATTTGTCTACATGTATTACTGATTCCTTTTTCGGTTCTATCTACTTCAGATTTAGATGCAAGCATGTGGCATAATCGGCTAGGCCATATGAGTAAAAAGGGAATGCAAATCTTAAAGGCAAAGGGTAAGTTATTAGATTTGAAAAATGTAGATCTTGATTTCTGTGAGCATTGCATATTTGGAAAGCAAAAGAGAGTGAGATTTCTCAAAGTTGGGGAAACAAAGAAGGAGAAAAATTGGAGCTTGTGCACTCAAATATGTGGGGATTCACAACTCAGGTATTTCTCATGGAGGATCCCAATATTATGTGACTTTCATTGATGATGATACCATTCTAAAAAAGGTATGGCTTTATTGTATTAACACTGTAAATCTAATGTTTTTGAGACTTTTAAAAGATGGAAATCAACCTTGTGGAAAATGAAATATTTAAAGTTAAAATGCCTTAGATATGACAATGGTGGTGAGTACTACTTAGCAAACCATATTTCAATTATTAATGTTAAGTGAATGGAATATTCCACAGAAAGAACGATTCCTAAACACCACATGAGAATGTCTCAAAAGAATCCTCAAATATCACTGATGTGCAAGAAGCATGAGGATACATGATCATTACCCTTATAGTTTTGACCAGAAGTAGTAGATACACAGTATATTTAATTCTAACCGTGGGCCTTCAAGTGCACTGGATGATGGAATATCAGAAGAAGCATTGGACTGGAAAAGAGGTAGATCATTTCTTTTCTTAGATATATTTGGTTCAGAAGCTTTTGTGCATGTTGATAAAGAAAATATAAAGAAGTTGGATGCTAAATCCAAGAGATGCACTTTTATTGGTTATGGCATAGGTGATATTCCATAGATTCTGATTTTTGGGATTTAGATGATTCTAAGATTATTAGGAATCCAGTGATAGTGAGTGGAATTGAAACGCTGAATGTATAGGCAATCAAATTTTTCACCGGATAAAGATGAACCGGGGCCAGAGTAATCGGTAAGAATCCAAAATGAGTATTCTCAGCCCATTCACCAAAACAAGACACGACCCTACGTGTCTGTTGACAACCCACTAACTTGAATACAAAAGATTAGTGAGCTAGATAACCAGAAAATCAAACAACCTCAAAACAAGGGTTTAAGGTAACTCAGATTGATATGCAGGATAAGGAGGTAAAGGTCCTGATGTCCTCCGCTGATAACAGCTATCATATGACAGATGTGAACGGAGGCACTAAGAGGAAATTCGAAATTAGACGGTAGAGGGTTCCTGATGAAGTCAGGTTCATTTTATCATCCTTAAGGATGTGGAACCATTTCATTTGATAAGATAAAAATGATATAAATGCTCCAGATGCCATAACATGCGGGAATTGATAAACTAACAGAACCTAAATCAGGTTGATGATAGAGGACGCCTGATTTGATCAAAACAAATAGAACAAACAAAATAAGAGATCCTGATCAAGGGAATGAGGATGGTATTATGGTGAAACAAGTGGCATCACAAGGGAACTATGATGATATTATGACAAAAAGTAGGTTATGTCTTTCAACCAAATTTCTCTGGTTAATCTTCACTTACTTGCTTCTAAAACAGTGGGGGAAGGCCTTGTATTTACATTGGAGATTGGGGTTAGTTTAGGGGTTATCGGGTAACCTGGGTTTGACAAAGTAACCCTGATTAAGTGAGTGGGGGGAGAAATTATTGAAAGAAAGTGATGTAGGTGAGAATAATGGATTTGGTAGAGGATTTTTCTACAGTATTTAAATCATGAGTGGGGTTCATGATATTGAATGCATTTTGGATGTATTTCAATTATCCTTGGGGTGATATGAATTAATTTGGAATCTTTTGATATTATCATATGCCTGAGTTTAGACCTTCGAAAGGGGAAATTTACCAATTGCTTGAGCTTAATTGAATATGTATTTTTCAATGTGGGCAATGGGATTTGATTCAAATGGGTTCCTGCAAAGTATGAAACTAATTGACCTGGAGAAAACATGGGATGAAGCGGAGGAATGATACCATTCAAGTGTCTACAACCTGCGAACTCCTGTGTGGTTATGAAACTCTAGAAATCAAAATGTTTCTGACTTCTTTGACATTCCATTGTCAGAGCCTAGGACTGATGGGAAAAGGTCAATCTTTGATTGCAAAAGATTGATCCCATACAGTGCCTTGGGATGATGCCATAAGAAAGGTGATCCATAGGGATCCGAAAAAAATACACCACTTCATTGATTTCCATCAGACCAAGAAGGAGAAACATGGAAAAGTGAAAAAATGAGGTAAACGGAGGTTCTGGATTAGAACCGCCATCTATGTGCAGAGTGGTGGTTTATAGAATTATTGCCCTTGCAGGGAAGTGGTCCAATGAATTGCCAATTCCTAGACACCACATGGGTGGTAGTCCTGGACCACCATTCTGTGCAAGGGTGGTGGTCATTGACACTTTGAATAGAAACAAAGAAATAAACATGAATGGATGTGAATTTGAAGCAGTTAGACACAGTGATCTCTTCCCTTCCATGACCTTTCACATCCTCCAGTGCATGGGAGGAATGGGAAGGTTATAAATGCTTGGAAAGGAGCAAGAGAATTGATTCATTTTCAAGATCTAAAGAGATTGAGAATAGAGTTTAATAATGATAAAGTGAGCAAGATCTTCAATGCTAGTATGGAATTGTAGGAGCAAGGTGTAGAAATAGAGCAACAAGCATATTGGAGAGAAGGTTTACATTGTTGCTTCATTTTCATACTTATTGTAATATGTAATTCTCTATATTAGACCAATAAAAGTGGGAAGAAAGAGCATTTTCCCTTCCACTGGTTTTCCTCCATGGAGGTTTTTAGGATAAAATTGTTGGATGTTAAGTTTGAATACTTTCCTACTCTACAATTTCCTTTCTATAGCACTAGATAATCATGTCAGAAGCTCTAATTTTTCAAGAAAATCTCTATCATTTTCCAAAGTTGCAAAAGTAGAACATCATAATTGTGTGATTCATAGAGTTCCAAAGTAGAAGTTTACGAATCACTTAGCTCCCTTAGCCAAACCCCATAATTTCTATGAGAAGGTCACAATAGATAAGTAACACCTCCAAATATCCTTTTCACCTTCCTGAGCAATTTTATCTATTATTGATTTGATAGTACGTTGAAACCAAAAGTTTTGAAGAAGCAATGCAGCAGGAAACTCTTTCCCACCAAGAAGTGGGAGCATGACATATGAGGAGATGGATTCCTTGAAACAACTTCTCTAGACATAAGTAGATTTGGTTAAGTTTCAATTATCGTAAGAGAACAGGATGCAAACAAATGGGTTTATAGGATCAAGGAAGAAGAGGGTGGACAGAAAAGATACAAGTCAATGGCTTGTGGTAAAACCCATTCTTTACACAAAAAAGGTATTGACTTTGGTGATATTTTTTCTCTTGTAGTAAAAATGACTTCCATTCAATACTGTTTTGAGTTTAGTTCAGTACAAGATTTACACTTAGAACAACTTGATGTTAAGACGGAAATTATCTTCACGATGATTTGGAGGAAGAGATATATATCAGTAACCTTTTGGTTATGAAGTCAAGGGTAAGGCATGAAATTGTGTGCATGTTGAAAAACAGCTTGCATGGGCTCAACTACCAAGCTCCAAGGCAATGGTACAGGAGGTTTGACAATTTTATGCATGAGCATGGTTATCATGAGATGTGAATCTGATCATTGTGTTTATTTGAAGAAGCTTGAAAATGGAAGCTATATTATTTTGTTACTATATGTAGATGATATGCTTATTGCAGGATCTAGTATCCAGGACATTGTTGAGCTTAAAGAAAAGTTAGCTCACATACATTTGCAATGAAGGATTTAGGAGCTGTAAAGAAAATCCCCTTGGCATGCAAATTCACAAGAGACATGAAGAACATGAAATTATATTTGTCTCAATAAAGATTATATCAATAAGGTGTTAGAAAGGTTTAAAATGTAGAATTCAAAACCTTGTAAGTACACCTATGGCTAGACACTTTAAATTAAATAAATAGATCTCAGTGTCCTACATCACATGAGGAGGTCGAGTACATGCACATGTTCCATATGCTTTAGCAGTTGAAACCTTATGTATGTAATGGTTTGTACCAGACACAAACATTGCACATAGGCAGTGGGAGTTGTGAGCCAAATTTATGGCCAATCCAAAGGTAAAGAGAATTGGAAAGTAGTCCAATGGATACTCAGATATTTGAGAGGGACATCTACATGCATGCAACCCATTATGGAGGGTCAGATACTTCTTTATGCAACTATGTTGATTTGGATATGGCTAGAGATTTGGATGGTAGGATAAACACAGCTAGATATGTATTCATAGTAGGTGGAACAACAATTATCTAGATTTTGAGATTACATAAAGTTGTGGCCTTTTCTACTACATAGGCAGAATATGTTGTAGCTATAGAGGCTCTTTAAAGAGATGATATGGATGAGCAGGTTCATGTGAAGAGTTGGGAAAGGAGCAAGAGGATTGTAATTGTACAGTGATAGTCAAAGTTGATTCATCTGGAAAATCAACTCAATGTCATTTCATTCAAGAATGAAACACATTTAGTTGAGGTATCACCATACACAAGGTGTTGGAGGATGGGCAACTGAAACTGGAGAAAATTCATACAAATGAGAATCATATATGCTAACGAAGCCTTGGCAAAGGAGAAGTTGGAGCTTCACTCCACTTCTGTTGGTCTTCAAGTTTGAGACTTGAAGAGGAAGAAAATTAGGGCTAAGGACATCTTGATCCAAGAATGGACACTGTACAGGTATAATGCAACAATTTTATCTCCAAGTGGGAGATTGTTGAGTTGTGGAGCTAAATAGCTTGGTAATTGGCATGCATTACAAACTTGCTGGTAAGGGGCTACATCATAACCAACATTTTGTCAGGGTAACCGACATTTCAGCCTAGGAGCAATCAATCGATTTGGTTAACTATGAGTCAAACCATCATGTTTCATATTCAACTACGCAATGAAAGATACCCTTGATTTATAAAGGTGATTAAAGGTTGTAAATGCATAGCTAAGTTGCCCTAATGTTTGTATATGCTTATAATCTAGAAAACTAGGGTTAGAAGCTTTCCTTTGAAAATAGAGATTATTGTAAGAATTTTCTTGGAGAAATCTTAGAGAAGCTTGTGAAGTCAAAAGTATGATGTACATCGTGAGAGGTGTGGAAGATTCCTATAAATCTTCATTGTATATCCTCTTGTAACAAAGATAATAGATTGGTTGTTTCTTGGTGGACGTAGCCCACACTGGGTGAACCACGTTATATCTGGTGTGAGGGCTCATATCTCATGTTATATGTTATAACCTCCCATTGGTGTCCGTGTTTATTTGCATGCAGGCACAAATACCAGATTTAATGGAATATTGATCTTTACATACATTAGTGTATGTCTAATGAAAAAAGTGTTCATCAGTACAAACCTATCCCAGGAAAATTCACCTTTTCAAAGTTGAGATGAATTTAAATGATCAAGCAATGGGTTTATGACGGGGACCACCTATCCAAACAAGGTAAACCCATTAGATTTCACACATTAAAAAAATCTAGGTGACCGAGTTCAAATAGGGAAGACAACTTGACAAAAAAGGGAAAACAATTTGAGCAAAAATAGTATTGGATTCTATGCACTCTAAATTTAACTAAAATTTAATTTGAATTGTATACAGAGTCACTCATTGAAATATGAATGAATCATATAAATACATGAAATGACACAAGAAATAATCTAAATAATATTTGGTTGCCTAAGAAAAAAGAAGGAGAGAAATATGACTTAGCTGATTTGCTTGATCCTGGGACTTGTTGCAACTAGATGAAAAATGTTGAACAAGAGGTGAGAAGATCGTAAATGCTTGTGATAAATTATGGACTGCACATAGGAATAAGGTTAGACACGGGTGCCCATGACTGGACAGGGGCACCTGGGTGTTGAAGAAATGCATTTTGGGCACATGTGACTGTGCAAATGGTCAGAATCTAATTTTTTTGTGTCGCACAAGTGTTGTAAATACTTCCTTGTTGATCACCTGTGTGTTCATCTATTGATCATTCAAGGGTACTTGTAACCTGCAAAATATTAAGTTCACCTAAAAAACCCACAAACCACATCAAATATAAAAAAAGAAAGATGTAATATGGGGAGTCAAACTGACCCCAGCGGTCACTAGAAAGAGTGAACTTACGACCGAGCACTACACGACATCTCAGACTCCATATAGTTCTTATGAGTGTGTGTAGAAATTGTGCCCTAGGATGCCCTTGTGTAAGTTGCACTTGATAAAGGGACTGTAGCTAGAATGTAGCAATGTAGTAGAATGTGTGGATGGAATAAATAACTTCCCCTTCCTATGTATGTATGCAAGTCCCTTGTCCCTTGAATGGATGAGCTAGATGGATGCCTTTAAAGTGCTTTAGGTGCCTTTTGATGCAAGATTAGGTGATAGATAGTAATGCTTAGAGCTTGGTCCTTAATTTTGAACACATAACTATGTATTTATATGATTCCCTTGTTTGAATTTCATAATTGACAACTGGAAGGCCGAACCCATAAGTGAAAAATATTCCCAAAAGATAAAAGAGACCTAAAAGAATGAGTAAGGTGAAAAAGGGTCAGGCACCCAAGAGGGGATAGGGGCTCCTGGGTGCTCCTGTCCTGGCTGGGCACTGGTGTCTATGAGCCATAAAAGATAAATAAGTAAAATACCGATTGGGTTGTAGGGTGTGAAAGACCAAATAGAAAACAAGAAACACAAAAAAGAGGCCAAAGACAATCGTCAATTACTAGTTTTCTTGCTTAGGAATCATATGAATGCTAGTATGTTTTTAGGACCTAGAAATGTACCCAAGTGCATGATTTTGTGTCTACATTTGCCTCCCCCACTTTATGTTGTTGAGTGAATACTCGATAACATAAAGTAGATAAGAGATGCGTACCTAATAACCATGTAGAGTGTACAGTGGCAAGAATAAGTGTCGAGTGGACAAGTGAAGCGTGGAATCGAAGATGTAAAGTGAAGTGTGGAAACTAGGAAAGAAAGTGACCCTAGGGGTGAAGTGTATGTGTTATTGTTGTGTTGTACTTGTTGTAGCTTGTTGTTGTTTCTTTTGTAAGGATGGACCTGTGAAAAGAAGAGCAAGAATATAGTCAAAGTCATGTATATGAAAAAAGAGAAAATGTGCATAAGTATGTAAAAGTATGTGTAAAAGGAAAGTGTGCACTTGATGTAAAAGAGTGTAAAAGGATAGAAAATGTCCTAAAAATTGGTGATCTCATGCAAGAGTGAGTTTTTGGGTGATCTCATGCCAAGTGTGAGTTTTTTTTGGACGATCTCATGCCAAGTGTGAGTTTTTTGGGTCATCTCACACAAAGAGAAAGTGTTGGGGAGAGAGGTCTAGTGTTACTCTCCTTCCATGACTCTTCCTGATAAACACCATTATAGATGGTGTGTCCTTGTTTTGTTCCTGTTATCCTAAATTGGTTCTGATTGTTCCATTTATACTTATTGTAGGAGATAAAGTGTATTCTGTCACTAGAGGACTGTTCTTGTAACTAAAAAAACTACTCTGAAGACTTATGTGAATTAAAAGCGATTTGATAAATCATATATGCCCCCAGGATATTAGCACTAAGAGAACATTAGCCCAGGTGCCTAGTCTGAAGTCTTGGGCATAGTGTATTGTGTTATGATTATGACCCAATTTATTCTGAGCCATTGATGTAACTGTAACCTATGTTAATTTTGTGTTGTAAATCTATGTTTGTTGTAGCTTTGACCTGTTGTATGGGGTGATTTGTTCACCCAATGTATGCCCCCATTCATTTGGGGTGCATGCGAATCCACTGTAGGAGTAATGCAACCCAAAGGAGAGGACTTGATGTTGTGTTGTACTGTATCCCTATAAGGGGTAAGGGGATGTGCATGGTAAAACCAAGGTAGCATGCAAACAAATAAAGTAGTTAGGAACATATGTTAAGTAGAAAAAGTAAACATGTAATAGAAGAAACAATAGGAATCAAGAAAGTGTAAACAAAGTGGACCATGAAAACAGTGGGTTTCACACATAGGACATCACTCACAATGTCATAAGAAAATTAGGGTCAAAGCAGCTAAAATCATACAAACAGTGATCAAACAAGACATATAGCATAACCCACAAACAATAACATATAAGTAAAAAGTTAATGGAAAGAGGAAAGTGTATCAGATAACCATGGTGGCATATAGTCTTGCAAGGAAAATGCTACAATGATGAAGTGTTAGCATGTTAGAAAGATAAATAGTATGTCAAGGTGATGTATGTATCAATGGAAAGTAAATGTCTAGAGAAGTGAATTGGTAAATGAATGAAATAATAACACATGTAATGTGTGAAAGTATGAAAGTAGATTCCATTAGAAGCCTCAGTGGGACTGGTAAGAGGTATAGTGCCAAGCATCATTACAATGTGTAAGAATGTGTGTAAGATATTCTGTATTCACAACTAGAGACCAAGTGAATTGAATGTGTATATAGAAATATAATGACATACTGAAGTATGAATAACATAATAAACTAAAGTGCATCATGTAAGTAGAATACAGAAAGCAAGTGTAAGTGCAACCAAGATATGCATATGTTGTATGAGTGTGAACCAAATGGTATGCAATGTGTGAATGTGATAGGATGTAGCAAATGTCCCCCAATGAGATGTGTATGAGATGAGGTTCATTTATAAAAGACCCCAAGTGGGACAATCAAGAATGAACCATATAACAAGATAAAATGTGTCATCAGGAAATGGTTTGAAATGTGTGTATAGAAATATAGATCATGAAGCATAGAGTGTGAAAAGTGAACAAAAAGTGAGGTTCATTTGATTTAGACCCTCAACAGTCAAGTATGAACCATGGAACTAGAGTGCGTCATAAGGGAAATGAAGATACTTATGTGTATCGCACAGATGAGGAAGTATAACAACGAGTTAGTAACCATTGTTTCCATAAAGAGGCTTGACATAGGCTAGATTTGTAGTAAAGACACACTATATGCCCCCCCAAGTTACACGGTGATCACTCCACTAGAACTAGCCAATCATGTCATTTGGTTCCTCAAACCTTAAATGGTTTTCTCTGATTTTAAATATAAGGAATCCCACCAATATGATTATAAATCCACACATAGGATCATAACACACTTACTAAGTGGAGTAGGATGTGGGTTGGGATCTTGCTAATAAGGTATCTTCATGAAAGCATAAACATAATGTTGTATAAGAGTGATGTGAGGTTCAAGGTTTGGAACTATTTCAGAGGAAATTTCTTAGTATGGAGTTGGAAGACAGTGCATTATAGGAGAAGATGATAGTCAGAGTGTGAGGGGATGGACTGAGTTTGTGAGTAAAAATGTTGATACAAAAGAGTTAAGAATGGTGATAGTAGGTGCTCTTGACTGATAGTGCTAAGGTAGGAAAGTATGTAATTACTAGCCAATGATGGCTCATATGTGATGATCAAATGGATCTGGGCACTAGGTTGCAAGTTTGAACCCTTGGTGGGATCTTAGTTTTGACCAATTGGAGAATGGAACAACATGTAGCAGCATTTGAATGGTGGTAGCTTATGTAGCAAATTGATAAACTGTGAGACCATAAATACTTAAGGTGGCCAAGGTTTCGTTGAATTTTTTTAGAGCATAGTAAATCATTTCATTATGTCCATTAATTCGATGATAATTGCAATATGGGTGACCTTAATATTTAGAGGAGCCGATAAGGAGGATATTGAATGAGTGATGGAAGGTTTGATCAATTGGTGACTATGGAAGGAGCTAGACATAGATGAATCAAATTTAGGAGCCCATAATATTTAGCCATTGAACATTAGGATATATTGTGAAGCAAAGAAATAAAACTGGAGAGGTGTGAGTAATGGTAAGACTTGAGGGTCATTATGTCATTAAATATGATAATTACAACATGTAGAACTTGGTCAGGGAAGGAGGATAACATAAGTAGTTGGCAAGTTATCAATTGATGAGTGAGGAGCTGAAAGAATATCATGTTGCATGGGCAAACTTGAGAGGCATGGGTAATGGTAAGACTTGAGGTTCTTTTGGCATGAAGCCATTGAAGATATAGAAGTGGATTTTAGATTTAGACAAAGAACTAGCATGGGTTTATCTTTGAGATGTTATTTAAAATTTATAGAGAGCTTGATAGCTTAAATTTTGTCTTGAAATAAAAATGTAAATATTGAATTGAATCTAAGATGGGTTGATTGGATTAAGGATTAGGACTAATAGAGTCATCAAATAGACAGATAAAAAATGACACTTACTTGAGCAGGTGCAATATACTGTGAGGGAGATACATAGTGTCTAGGGTTTTTTTGGAGAACATATCTTGCAATGTGGGTGCATTTGAAGTAAATCGTGCAAGGAGATTTTAGAGGATTTTTAGGATCCATGAAATAAGGTTGGAAACTGAAAAATAAGGGATCCAAGTGTTATGATCACAAGAGTGGGGGTTCACCAAATGATTTAATTAATTTAGAATTAAATCTAATATTGCAGAGTCACTACTGAACCAAAAGATGTATAAATGCTAAATGAAGAAATGACACAAGCAATCTAAGATGTAATATTTAAAACCCTAAGTAAAGAAGAAGGAGAGAGGACTTAGTTGATTTATCCTCGCATCCTGGACTGATTTGAGACTAGGAAAAGTGATGAACAGACTAGGCAGAAGTGTCGTTATTAACTCGCAATAAATTATGGAATGCAGGAATAAGGCCAGACACAGGTGCCCATGACAGGACAGGGGATCCTAGGAACTATTGAAGACCTCTTCTGGGTGCCTGTGACTATGTAAATGTTCAGAATATGATTTTCACTGTGTCACAAGATCTCATCATTTTTGCTTCATGTTGATCACCTCACAGTAGTCACAACAATGAATGCCAAAGGTACCTGTAACCTGTAAAATAGAAGTTCACTTGTAAAAAACCCACAAACCACATCAAACCTAAAAAATAAAGATGCAATATGGGGAGTCAGACTGACCCCATAAGGTCACCCCAGGAGTGAACTTATGACCAAGCATTGCACTACATCTCAAGACTTCATGTAGTTCTTGTGTATGTGTGTGTAAAAATTGTGCCCTATGATGTCCTTGTGCAAGTTGCACTTGATAGTAGGCTGTAGCTAAATGTAGTAATGTAGTAGAATGTGTGGATGGAATATAATGAAATTCCCCTTCCTATGTTGTGTATGTAGAGTTAATATAGCCCTTGTCCCTTAAATGGATGCTAGATAGATGCTTTAGAGTACTTTAGGTGCCTTTGAATGCAATCCTAGGTGATGATATATGATAGTAATGCTTAGTGTTTGGTCCTTATTTTTTGAACACATAACTATGTATTTATATGATTCCCTTGTTTGAATTTTGTAATTGACAACTGGAAGGCTGACCCATAAGTGAAAAATATGCCCAAAAGATAAAAGATACCCAAAAGAAGCGAGTAAGGTGAAAAAGGGTTAGGGGCACCCAGAGGGGACAGGGGCACTTGGGTGCTTCTCTCCTGGCTAGGAAATGGTGTCTGGAGCCATAAAAGATAAATAAGTAAAATACCGACTGGGATGTAGGGTGTGTAAGACCAAATAGAAAAAAGAAGCAAAGTAAAGAGGATAAAGATAGACGTCAATTACTAGTTTTCTTGCTTAGGAGCCATAGGAATGCCAATATACATTTAGGACCTATAAATGTACCCAAGTGCATGATTTTTTGTCTACATGTATAAGCTCTTATTGATTTGTGTTGTTGTACAAGTTTAAATTCAACCCTCATTTGGTTTTGAGAACAACATTGTGATTCAACTCTTAATGAGATTGACCATTTTGTGGGTTTTTAGCTCAATATAAGATTTATTGAAAACAATTGTTATGAAGTTCCTTAGAACATTAATATTACTATTTTATCTCTCACTCTCTATTGATCAGGTTTTGATTGTGATAATCATCATGAACTTGAAAATAAATCTATTTTGGGGATTTGGTTATTTTGTTTATTTGGAAAAGTTGTAAAGGTCAATATAGATCTAATGGATCCTTGTTGTTGTTTGGTTACAACTTATTTAGATATTTTTTGACATCATTGACTATTTTATGGTTATTAGCTTAGTATGAGATTTGTTTTTATCATTTTATATTTAGTTATTAAGAACATGAATAAAATTGATCTCTCCTACTCAAGCACATTTTGGTTTAGATAATCATTATGTACTAAATACAAGTGAGGTTATTTGGTATAGTTGTTAATGTTATAAAAATGAAGACAACCCTTATAGAGATTAGTTTATTTGTGGTTTTGGTTCATCTTTGAACTTGACTATTATTATTATTTCTAGCTCTTAACAAGTATGATTGTTTTTAGTTGTTTATGAACATGTATTGTTTTAGGTTTGTGGAATGAATCTAGACAATGTGTTAGGAAATGATATAATTTTATTATAAGATATAATTATTGAAAGCACCAATGACTGAGAAGGGGTGAATCAATCATACAAAAACTTCTACTTAATTTACCATAACTTACATACATTATTCAAATCAACCATTCAACATATATAATCAATGTGAGCTTATTAAGTGTGTAACATCCATCCACAAGTACATGAAACAAGAGAGAAAACATGAACACCAAATATAAATTGGGAAATCATCAAAGGGAGGAAAAACCACTAAACTTCTGCATAAATTACACAACACAAAGGAATTTAGTGAAACATCAACTTCACAAGGAGCACTAACCCCTAATTTAGTAGGGCATCAACGTTACAATGAGCATTAACTCCTAATTTAGTGAGGCACTAACCCCAAAAGGAGGATATAACCCCATAAGATGATCAAGCACCATCTCATCCACCTGAAATGAAGATCAATTGAATTAATTATTGCTCCAATAACTTATTGTGATCACTATGTTAGTTCTCTCACTCAAAAACCTTCTCAAACAACTTTCTCTCCTTCTTCGCTCAAAATTACACCTTCACATGTTGATTAGGTATAATGACATGTAGATACTTCTCTACCCTTCTCATCTTCTCATACCTCTTCCTTTCTCTATTCTTGACCTCACACTTTCCTCTATCTCGCTCAAACTTCCATCATCCAACCTTACTCAAATGAGCTATTACAACACAACTTTATACATGTCTCTTCTCATAAAAAATAACAGGTCAGATAAGACCATTAAGTTCAGTCATGTTAACATAAAAACACATCCTACACACTCATATAAATAACTAATAATTATCTTATAGGTCAGCAATATCCTAAACAAACCAATGCACCACAATTAGGCTTGAAACACAAACTTCATTCCCAACGGTCATAATTTGAACTCCAAGGGCATATATCAACTCCACCAACACTCCAAAATCTCTACACACTCCATAAACATCCTCTTAACACATTCTAAAATATCAACCATATTAGTAACAACCATCTTTACCATGGAACACACCAAGAAACAAGCACACACAATTAGGTCTTAAGCACCTAGTTTACACTCCACAAGACTGAGAAATTTCACATACCAAAAAATTTATTCGAGACAAAAATGACATATAAACAAGAATTTATTGATGTCATATAACTAATGTAACTCATGTAACTCATGGTATTCACCAAATCAAGACATAATGCCTTGAAACACCACCATCTCTGAAACTTCTCAAATATAGTTCTAGGTCTCAAGAACTAGTCTTCTAATCAACATGATCAAACACTAACAAGACCACTTCCACACACAACCATTTCATGGAAAATTTTATGGAAAAATTGATACACTTCCTCAAACACTCACATGCACTTGTCTCATGGATAAAATCAAACTTGCATACATGTTCCCATCACCTTCTTGACAGGCCTAATTAGGATTGATTGGGCCATTATGGTTTAAGCAAAAAACCACCTCAAATTATCACTCCAAGGGATCAAAAGTGTTATACCAGGCCTTAACACACTATTCATGCTCTCATACCACTACTCCAGAATGTAATTCATCACACACACCTTTCGACCACAAGACTTGTTTTAGCCCTCTAGGCCATTTAACGGTACACACACTTTGAAAACTTGTTCCATAAATTTCCTCCATTGAACCTATATAAATATTGTCATGATCACTTATAAGACATCACAAGGTTCTTGGAAGAATTAATTTCTCTTTATGAAACCTACAACTTGGCCCTGAATCAACAAATCTCCACAAAATAAGGTTTTTTGTACCTTGTCAAAACAATTGGAGCATGAAACCACCACCAACAATAGATATGAAGAGTCCTCTATATCCTTGAGTCATCATATTATCTTTCCCATGCCATTTTATGTCCATACCAATTATATTTTGTCTATCGCTATGAGACTATGGTTTATGGAGGATTTTGACATGTTTAGCTTGTTAACAATGCTTCATAAAATGTTGATGACCAAATGACCCCATTTTTTTAAAAACTATTCTTAGCTCCATGCCCTAACATCCACCAAAGTCTTGGGTCCCTGTGCATAACCCACATGCATGTGTGAACATTCAAACTTTCCTATCAAGCTGGGAATGAGTGTTTTGAGAGCTCGATAGAGTTTAAAAACCACATTTTATGTTTTTTCTTCAATATATTGACCTCAAACTTGGCATAAACCTTTTAAATATCCTTCTAATTGATCTCAAATTCTAACAGATTCTTGTACACCTCTAAATATCTCCAAGCACCATGGTTTTCCCATGCACCTTAGCCTTTTTTTCAATGCTTTTCTTCAAAGGGACCTTAAACCTGCATCATGAACCTAAATAATGACATTATACCTCTTCCATACCTATTATGCAACCTCATAACATACTTCACATGATTACATAATCCTATTATGCATCATACTTCATGTTACCATGCCTTAAGAACCATGCATACACACCAAGACACCATGACTCAACAACACTTCATGACATCTCATCACTTCACTACCAATCAACCTTTTTCTTATATAATGAATGAAACCTCATATAGATTCCTATGCCACCTAGAATCCATTTGACATCAATGTTACTTGACATCAATCACACAATGCCCAAAAATAATAGCATTCTCCCCCTTTGCATACATTATTGGATTTGGAATATTGAATGGAATTTTGAAATGTATTCATTAGTATGGTTCATTTATTAATACTCATAATAGTTCCATTTTGTTTTAGTCAATTGTGAATATAAAACAAGAAAGGAGTTAGATGAAACTCATTCATTCGAAATATTTTTCATAACTTCTTGAATCTTATTTGAAATTAAGTTTTGCGATAGAGAAACTAAAGGATGAGATAGGATTATGGCTCATCCTTGAGCACTATTGTTTTAGTTAGTTTATTCATCCTATACTTGATCATAACAATTATAAATGGCTGAAATTTGTTTCTTATATACATCATTGCTATTATTCTTTTGTAGAATAAAAATTGTTTATAAATGAAACAAAGAAGGAATTGAAAGATACAAATATTAAAAGTGAACATATTGTTATTCGATAATGATGAATTATAATTTTTTATATTTGTGTGTGATAAATACTTATTGTAAACTAGGAAGTTTATAATTATATCGTACTGATTATGAATCAAGTTAACCATAACTTATTCAATTATTTCATCATGAATACAACATGGAATATGAGTTTGCGAACTCATGCCAGTTATTTGAACTGACCCATATATATTTTCTCTCTCCTACAGTTTACAGGAAAGGATGACACTCTTGAAGTGACTGTTTGGATTTTTTATGACTGATTTACGTCATTATGATATTATTAATATGAATATAAAAAGGATTATTGTAAACAATTTTAAAATGTGAATGGAATGTCCTTCACAACTTTTAAAGGTCATTTTCCCGATGTATTATTTTGATGATTTGTATATCATTATTAATGAAAAATTAAGGATTATCCTTATTTAAAATAGAATATATGACTTGGTTGATTTGTGACTTATCTTGTTGGATATGAAAATAATTATATGTTTTTTATACAGTTGATTATTAATAAATTTGATTATTCTTATGATATTTATTAATGTTGATTTCATTGATTCAATTGAAATGATCAAGTATATTAAATGACAAAACATAGACAATAAGGATAACAATATAATGAAAATGAAAGTAAAGTTATCATTGTACCTTATGGAATTAAATAGACTAATCATAATTAAGAGTAACTTAAGGGAACAAAAATATCCTTAACGAGTGAATGTAATGTAACAACTGGATGTAGAACATGATTAGTAAACATATACTTAACAATGAATACTATGTCAAGTTAGTTTGATAAGAGGAAATAATGAAAGTTAGTAACTCATTGAGTTACTATAACCCTCTTTTGAGAATCTAATATTGTGTATCAACACATTATAACATGTCGTAAATAAAGACTTAGATGCTTCATCTATCAAAGGATAACTTAAAGTATATAAGAAGTGTAGGTATTATGTCCCTTCATCTTCACATTAGTATCCTGTTCATGCCAAATTAGGATGGATATGGGAAGGGTAGTGAGGATGTAATGATGAAAATCATTACATGGTCATTATCTTTTCCATAGGGATCCTAAGATGGTACTGATAGGATCCTTTCATTTAGTAGGATGAGTCAGACATGGAATCTTCTTCTTCTTAACTAAATCATCTTCTTAAAAAATGAAAATAAATAATGATAACTATATTGAGATGGTTGTGTGGTGATGGAAGACAAGTTTTTCAGGCTAGTGTGTAGTCTCGAAACTAATATTGCAAAGCAATGCTTGAAAAATTTGGCCAAAGTAATGTAACTTTTGACTACATTGCTTGTTCACCAATCCCCTAAATCAACAGTGTCTAGATGTGGATTAAAGTTACATAAATATGTTTTGGTAGGCACTAAGGAGATGCACATGTTTCTCATAACCTATAAAAGGTTTAACCAAGTATACATAGTATACACACTCGGTATAGAGTGATCAAGGGAGATCTGGTAGATCTAGTAGACCCTTACAGTTACACATGGTTATTCATATGTTATTAGATGGATTATGAATATTAAATAATGCTGGATTATTTAGCAACAAGATAAATATTAATGTTAATCATTAAATCATTAATTGAACTTAAGGGGTTTATTTTATAAAAAAATCCCTTAATTTGGATGAATCATAACATGGGTGTTACAATTTGGTATCAGAGTTGAAGGTTTATCATCTCTTGGACTTAATGGGTTCATAATGCTAATGGAGATCTTATCCTTTTATTAACAAGTTATGATGGTAAGAATAATGGTGAACCATGATGATGGAACTAGTTCAACTAATGTTTAAGGTTCAACAATTGATAAGTTAGATAAAATTATAACATTCCTTCAGGACACCTGAAACTGGATAGCTTCCTTGGAGAAGTTGGTAGAGGGTGAAAATGAAGATTATGAGGAGAACAACCTAAGAACAACCTAAACAATAAGATGAAATCAGTGAGGGGATAAAAGATCGCTTGACTGTTGAACTGTCTAAGGACATAAAAAGATCATCCCACCCAAACTTAATGAAACAACCTCGGGGAATGGTGCTGAAAATTGGTTTAGTGAGATGGAGAAGTAATTTGAACTATGGAAATTTTCGAAGGAAACTAAAGAAATTTGGGGTGCTTTCTAACTCTCCAATGAAACATCTTCATGGTGGGATAACCAAAAGATGGAGTTAGGAGTAGATATACCTCCATCACTTGGGATCAGTTCAAGGGTTATTTTCATCAACGTTGGTTGCCTCAACTCTATTTTGATCAAAAAAATGTCTAAATTTCATAACTTAACTCAGGGTAAGTTGAGTGTTGTGAGTATTGGGAATGTTTTTCTAAGTTGTTAAAATACATGCCCCAATACAAAAAGGATGAAAAGTTTTGGATCCACAAGTTTATTATGGGATTAAACCCAAACATAGGAGGTGAGGTAGATGTTCATGGACCATCTACTATGGAAGTAGTGTTTGAAAAGGCCATAAGAAAAGAATAGAAATTGCAAGAAATTTTAGCCTTTAGGAATGATAAACGTAAGAAATTGTTAGCTCACCTGCACCATTAGCTCCTAGGAAAACTTGGTGGAAGAAAGAGGGAATAAAAATGAAGACTGCAGGAAAATACAACAACTAAACCTGTTATAAACATAAGAAAGAATTAGAAAAACAATGTTGTTTATGGTAAAAAAAATTTGAGAGGAAAGGGCATGTTTAGGGGATGTTTTACATGTGGTGGTGAGCACTATGCAAATAAATTTCCCCAAAGGAATCAGGGGAACAACCAACAAAAATAATTCATGCTGTAGTGGGTAATCACCCAAGATGAGAACATGTTACCCCAATAGAAGTGTCAGGTAAGCTTTATGGTTTTCTTGTTACGATTTTGTTTGAAATTGGTGCTATCGAGTGTTTTATTTCAATTAAGTTATCTGGAAAATTGTCTAATAAAGATAGATTTATGGAAAATCCATGGAGGTTTCAATATGGGAATGATGTTATTCATATGGTAGAACAATGAGCATTGGAAGCAACATTGGGATTACCTAGTTTACCACTAAACTTGACCTTTATATGATTTTCTTAGGGTCCTATGACATCTTATTAGGAGTAAAATGGTCGTCCAAACACAAGACAACAATGGACTGTTTGAAAAATGAATAGAATGTCTTGATGACATGTAGAAAACAACTAGCCATTTAGGGCATTAAGAGAGATTTTAAAGTTAGAAAAATTTATGCAATGCAACTTAAGAAAGCTAAAAATAAAGGTTGCATGTTGTATGCAATCAAAATTTCAGATTTTAGTGAGGAAGGTAAGATTTCCTTGGAAGATTTTCCATTTTTACCAGAGTTTAAGGATGTCTTTCTAGAAGAATTAACTGGACTTCCTCCTAAAAGAGAGTTTATTTCACAATGGATATTAAAACTAGAACAAAACCTATATCAAAAGCACCTTATAGAATAACAACAACAGAGTTAGTAGAACTGAAAGCACAACTTACATGAACTTTTGTCAAAAGGATTGATCAGACCTAGTGTGTCTCCTTGAGGGAGCACCAATCATTTTTCGTTAAAACGAAAGATGGAACATTAAGACTATGCATTGATTATCATGTGGTTAGCAAGGAAACAATAAAGAATAGATATCCTTTGCAAGGATTGATGACCTTTTCAAAAATATGAGAGACACATCTATTTATTCAAAAATTGATTCACGATCTGGTTATCATTAATTAATGATAAAATTAAGATATTCATAAAACAACATTCAGAACACGATATGGGCAGTATGAGTTTACTATTTTTCCATTCGGAATCATTAATGCACCAATAGCATTTATGAACCTTATGAATAATATTTTTCAAGAATAATTAGATAAGTTTGTTCTGGTTTTTCTTGATGATATCCTGATTTATTCAAAGAACATTGATGAGCACAATGAACACTTAAGAATAATGTTAGAAGTGCTGAGAAAAAGGAAACTTTATGGAAAGATTTTGAAATGTTCTTTTTATCATTATGAAGTACAATATCTAGGCCACATCACAAAAAAGATGGGATTTCAATCGACCCATCGAAAATCAAGGCTATAACTGAGTGGTCAACACCTAAAAAATGTATATGAGGTTAGAAGTTTTATGGGACTAGTTGGTTATTAGAAAAAATTCATAAAAAAATTTTAATAGTGGTTGGACCAATTATATCATTACAGAAAAAAGATAAGAAATTTGTATGGACTGGTAAATGTGAAAATACATTTAATTTACTGAAAGAAAAAGTTACAATGGCACACGTATTAAATCTTCTGGATCCCAATGGAAGCTTTACATTGGTAACGGATGCCTTTGGTGAAGGTTTGTGAAGAATACTTCTTCAAAATGGTCATGTAATTGATTATGAATATAGAAAATTGAAGGTGCATGAGAAGAACTATGATCCCCACAACTTAGAACTTATTTCCATAGTTCATGCCTTTCGAATCTAGAGCCACTATCTGTTAGGAAATCCATTTGAACTGAAAACAATCATTTGGGGTTGAAATACATCTTTATGTAGCCCAATTTTCTTGCAAGACATCGTAGGTAGCTAGAATTCCTATCCAAATATGACTTTGATATTAGTTACATCAAAGGAAAGGAAAATTTAGTGGCTGATATGTTGAGCCGCACGAAACATATTTATGCTATTGTGAGCCTCATAACACATTTTAAGGAATAAGTTAGGAAATAACTTCAAACTTATCCGTGTTATAAAAATGTAAAAAAATACTTTCCCTTTCGCGCTTTAGAGAACAAAAGAGTTGTTATGATCATCTGTAATGGATTCATGTTATACTATTTGATATTTATTATGATTAAAGGGAAATTTAAGCCATATTGTTGATTGTTTGGAAATAACTTGTTACAAGGTTGATTACATATGAGATATAGGACTATTATTCCTTGAAATTCTAGAAAATTTATAATTTATATTAGAAAATAAATTGTTTTCTTTTATGTTGACTTTGAGTTTTCTTTCGATTGATATGATTGGAAATGTTTAAAGTTAAATAATCATGACGATGATTCTTGTAAGAGGGTAAGTATGTAACATCTCGACTTAATATTATGTTAGTGAGATTGTTATCTTTTGATTAAGTTATTTGATGGTGCTAGGATTGCATTATGACTCATCATATATTGAAGTGTTTGTGATGATATAATAAGTTAGTAATTGATATAAATACCTATATATCTACTTGTCGATAATTTAATTAATAATATATAAGTAAAGAAATATATATAGTTATTTACAATATTTTATTAGATACATACATATATATCAATATATATCTAATAAAATATTCTAAATTAACTGTATAGTTGATTGATTGATTAATAATTATGTTTGTTTAAAAAGGTCAAGGACAATCGATTTGCTTAGTAATGTTTATAAGTTTAATTTGGCATATGAATGGGTCTCGAGACCACCATGGCTAACAAGTTGGTTGTATGGTTAAAATGGGTCATGGTCATAGACCACTTGCATAAACATTGGTTAATAAGGTTAATATGGTCATTGACCATCCGAGCATTGGGAAATTTGGTTGTTATGTGGCATAAACATTGTTTAAGTTTTGATGTGACAATATATATTGGCCACCATGCAAGTTTATTAAGTTTTAAACTGCTAATTTGGAGGGAGGTTTTTTGCGTTGTAATGGGCCACAACATGGCACTAGAATTTAAGAGGGAATTAATGATAGTTTTGGTTCCTTGGGAACTAGTAGCTTCTCCAAGAAGCTAACCATGCAAGTCAACTCTCCCCATTTGCATTGTTTGCATTGTATTTGGAATTTTCATTGTTTGGTTTTTGGTCGGCATGGAGATGAGCATGGAGATTTTTATGGAGATTTTTGGGAATCCTATTTTTGGTCTGTGCATGGAAAATTTATTATTTCCTCTATGGTTTCTATGGCATTTTTTTTATTTAAAACAATTTGGAAGGATTCATGTTGTGTTTTTGGGAGCATTCACGTTGGAAAGGATTTCAAAGAAATTAAAGGAAAACAAGGAAGATTCAAGCATGGGTTTTCTTACTCACATTCCTTGTTGTTTTTATTTTGAAATAATGAATACATTTTTGGTTACATATATTTGATTTTAAAACGTGAAATGTGAATGCTTTAACTTGAAATTGGTATTTTAAAATGTTTAGTTGAATGTATTATGGTAATAATTATTTTGGGTCTTGATTTATACATCAAACTTGGAAATAATGAGGGAGGATTTGATCACGGAAATGTAGGTAAATGATTATAGATGAGTTTTTGAACCAAATACATGTGGGTTTGTTTTATATTCAGATATTGGGTTTGAGTTGGAATATTTTTGGTTTGTTCAATTGTTCAAAAACTATATTCAACTCATTGTGATCTCGAATTTTTTATTGTTGTCCAAATCATATTTGTATAAGCTCTTATTGAGCTATGTTGATTATATAACTATTTAAATTCAACCCTCCTTTGGTTTTGAGAACACCATTTTGATTCAACTCTTAGAGAGCTTGACTGTTTTGTGGGATTCTAGCTCATTACGAGCTTTTTTGATATCGTTGTTATTAAGTTCTTTAGAACACATGAATATTATTGTTTTTTTCTCTCTCTTTGAACATGGTTGACTTGTGATAATCATTATGAACTTAATAGGTGAATTATTTTGTTATTTTTTTATTATGAAATTTGGAAAAGTTAAGAGGAAAGAGATAAAACATCTTATAGAGCATGAATGTTGTTTGAGTTTGAACTCATTTGCATACATTTAAATAAAGCTTGGACAATGTTTCAAAAACATTTTTATCTCTTATTGAGCTTAGTTGTTATCATTATTTATTTCTAGTAGAACATGATTTTCATTGATTCTCTCTTCCCTTGAAAAATCATTTGAACTAAATATGGGATTATCATAATATTAATTATAAAAATGAACAACCCTTATACATCTTGGTTACTTTTGGTTTTAGTTCATCTTGAACTTGACTATTATTTTTACTTTTAGCTCTTAACGAGCATGATTGTTTTAACATTGTTTATGAACATGTTTGTTTTTGGTTCGTTAATGAAATCCGGACAAGTAATAAGAAGGAAAGTTTCTTATTGAGATCTATGTTACTCTTCATAAGTTAATGGATTGAGTAATTAGGTGGAACTTAGAAATGTTTTCACTTGTTTCCTCATTTGATTAAAGTAGAAGTATATTTTTGGATTTGGAATATTAAATCAAAAAATTATGGAAAAGAAATAACATCTTATGCAGTATGGTTCATTTATCTTAATACGTAATAGGTCCATTTTGGTTTTATTTTGTGAATGATTGCAAAAGGAAATGAGATAGATTTAACTCGTTCTTATTAGAAATAGTTGTTCATACCTTCTTGTTCATAATCTTGAATCTTTGAAACTTAATTTTTATGATTGAGAAACTAAAGAATGAGATAGAATTGTGGCTCTCCTTGAGCATTGTTGATTGAGTTAGTTTATTAATCTTCTACTTGAGCATGACAATTATAATATGATTGAAAATTATTCTTTTGATATATAGTTGTTATTATTCTTTTTGTGGAATATAAATGATTTGTAAAAAAAGAAAGAAGGAATTGAAAGATATAGATATGAACTCTATTGGTTAAGATAGTTACCTTACCAAGTTGTTGTCATCATTTTGTTTGTTAAGTTTATAAAAGTATAAGTATGAATTGTGGTTATTTATAATCTTGAAAGGAATGAAGGTTTAATTAAACATAGATTGACTTCTATTTAGTGATCTACTGATTCTAATCTTGGATTATTAAAATAAAGGAAAAATTTATTATGTCTTATTATCATCTAAATGTTAAATTTAACAAGTTGGTTTCATTAGGTGAAAGTGAACATATTGTTTTAATATAAAGATGAATTATCATTTTTAATATATTTGTGTGATAGTAATTTTATTATATTAAACTAGGAAGTTTATAATTATATCGTACTGATTACGAATCAAGTTAACCATAACTTATTCAGTTATTTCATTATGAATACAACATGGAATATGAGTTTGCGAACTCATGTCAATTCTTTGAACTAACCCATATATATTTTCTCTCTCCTACAGTTTGTAGGAAAGGATGACACTCTTGAAGTGATTGTTTGGATTGTTTATGATTGATTTACATATTAAGTTTATTTTAATATAAATCTAAAAAGGATTATTGTAATAATTGTTAATGCGAATGAAATGCCTCATCACATATTGTAAAGGGAATTTTCCCAATGTATTATTTTGATGATTTGTATAGCATCATTAATGAGAATAAAGGATCATCCATATTTAAAAACAGAATATATCATATGGTTGTTTTGTGATTTATCTTGTTGGATATGAAAATAATTATATGTTGTTATATTTATTGGTATAAATAAAGATGATTAATCTTATGATATGTATTAAATGATGATTTCATTGATGCCAACAAGAATTGAAATATCAACATTAATAGTTGACACCAAACAATAAAGGATAACACAAAACTATAATGGATGAACAGCAATTTTAAGTGCCTTATAATTCAAAGTAACAGTGATGTATGGAAAAAAAGAATATGTTGTTTATACATTATCAATAAATTTGTATTCTTATGATATTAATATTAAATGTTGATTTCATTGATTCAATTGAAATATCAAGTATATTGAATAACAACACATGGAGATAAGGATAACAATATAACGAAAATGAAGTGTAATAATTTTACCTTATGGAATGAAATAAACTAATCATGACAGAATATGACTTATTGGAACAAAACTATCCTAAATGAGTTATGTAATGTACAACTCGATGTGAAACATGATTAGTAAATATACTTAAGATGTAACTAAATAAAGGGAATAATAAAATTTAGTAACTCATTGAGTTACTATAACCCTCTTAGGAGAATCTAATATTGTGTATCAATACATTTTGAATGTGTCGTAAAAAAAGACTTTGATACTTCATCTATCAAAGATAACTTAAAAGTATATAAGAAGCATATGTGTTATCTCCATTCATCTTCTTGTTAGTATCCTACCCGTGCCAACTCAGGATGGCTACGGGAAGGGTAGTGAGGATGTAATGATGAAAATCATTACGTAGTTACCATCTTTCCCATAGGGATCCTATGATGGTACTGATAGGATGCTTTCGATTAGTAGGATGACTGGGACATGGACTCTTCTTCTTCAAAACTAAATATTCTTCTTAACTAATAAAAATGAATCCAGATAACTATATTGAGATGGTTGTGTGGTGATGGAAGACAAGTTTTGTAGGCTAGTGTGCAGTCTTGAAACTAAGCTTGCAAAGCAATGCTTGAAAACTTTGGCCAAAGTAATGTAATTTTTGACTACATTGTCTATTCACCAATCCCCTAAATCAACAGTGTTTAGATATGGATGGAAGATGTTTAAATATCTTCCTGGTAGTCACTAAGGAGATGCACATGTTCTCAAAACCTATAAAAGGTTTAACCAAGTATACATAGTATACACACTCGTACAGAGTGATCAAGGGAGATCGAGGAAGATCTAGGATCCTTATAGTTGCACATGGTTATTGTATGTTATCAAGATGGATTATGAACAATTTAATAATGTTGGATTATTTAGCAGCAAGCTAAGTAATAATGTTAAACATTAAAAGCATTAATTGAACTTAAGGGGTATGTTTAAAAAAAATTCCCTTAGTTTGTATGAATCATAACATGGGTGTTACCTTATAATAATAAATACTATACAAGGCCACAATTACTATCTTAAAAATACTCACCTTTCCCAATAAAGAATATTTTCAAGGGCCACATTTGTTACCTAGCAATTTTTTACATTTTCTAATAATAAATAGTATTCCAGGGTAATAATTAAATTTTCATACTAAATTGTATAACATGCATTGGTTGGTTAATAATATAATTCCCTTCACTTTTCATAATATGGTAGAGCAATCATAATTACACCAATAAGTATTCTACAATGACAACAAGGGGTGGGATGTGATGGTGTGACATTGTAAAATATTATTTCTACATTAAATTTGACATCCATTTTACCTTCACAAGGTAATTTTGACCATAAATTATCTACTTGATAGTCACTTAAAATATTTTTTACTTTGAAAAGTCAATAAAAAATAATAATATCTTGGTCATATCGTAGAGTTTAAGGCCCTTTTTTGGAAAGATTATTTTTCCATCATTAATAAAATTATTTGTCAATGTGATATGTATAAAATCTAAAACAACATTGAGAATTGATATCTATCAACGGTTTTCAAATAGACATCTTTAAGAAATTTGTACTATTTGTTTACTATAGTCTTAATTCAATCACTTGCACTAAAAACAAATATAAAATTCTATTAGTTTTTAACCATAAAATTTCATTAGTTCACTCTAATATACCATGTAAAACCTCTTACATTCCCTATAATAATGAGAAGTAATTGTTAGTCTCTAATATAACATAGGAAATTGTCACATGCTTTCTAAAAATCAATAGATAACTCATTTTCTCTACTATACGATACCGAACCTCTTACTTGCGCTCTAAGAGTAAGAAGTAATTCATTCGCTCTAAAATAATATGAATAAATAATGAGAAGATAACTTATGTGATCTGGTATAACATGTAGAACCTCTTATTTGCACTCTTTGAGTGAGAAGTAGTTGGCTCTAAAATAATGGGGAGTGTTCTCAATTTATTTTTAGTCATAAATTGATCAAATGTTGGAATCAATCTATATTGGAATAACTAGATTTTTTTCTCATAGAAAAGTCTTATTTAAGTTACCAATTCAAATTGTGATAACATCTCATTATCAAATTTAAAAGGGAGGAACAAAAATTCTACTTCATAGGAAACATAGTTAAAATTTTATTCCATAATACAATTAAATGTCGTATAGAGATAAATGGATTTATGTTAAATTAAGCCCTTAGGTAGAATACAATATATTCCTATTTAAATATATGCCTAACTAATTCTTAAAAAAAACATCTATTAAAATTAAATATCTATATAAATAAAACTCTAGCTATTTACAATTTGATTTCTATCTAATTGCAACGAAATTACTTAGATAGATTTGACTATCAACAACAATAGAACACAAATAACATCCAATTGTAGAGAAATGATCACAATATGCAAGTATAATAGCTTAGCCACTTCGAGGGGGAAACCTCCAAACCACACAATAAGACTCAAGTGCTCAATATCATGATAATATCATACACTCTAACTCCTATATATACCTTACAATACTATCTAGAGCCTTGAGGTTGACCCATAAAGAATATGAAAACATAAATAAATATGATATGACATGATAACAAATAATGTTAGCCATGTGTTGGCTATCCATTCCCTGATATATGACCTAGGGTTAATGGTGTAGCATGCCCCACCCCTTCAAAGTAACATTGTCCCCAAAATTGGCTAATTTTGGATGTTTCTTCACATAAGTGCAGTCCTCAATGTCAATGATAGTTGGATGTTATTACAAGAAATCTTCCTCCACCCAATTTTGTGTTGCCTTGTCACAAATCTTCTCCTTGATTTGATACTAACGGATTACATTCTTCTATTGTTTTGCACTTTGTTCTTTAATTTATTGAACCTTTGGGTGGATCTTCAAGATTGATATGGACGATGGTGGTTGGAAATGAGAAGAGATTTTGGAAAACATTTCTTTCTTAGGTATCTGGACTAAAGGCATATCCTCAACAATAATTGATTTTTTTTCTCCTCTCGTGATAATATGGTGGTATATAGGCCAGACATTATTTATCTTTCATTGCAATCAATTGTGAGTTAGGCCCCTTGATGAGATATATTTGATGAGATCTCATCCTTTGAGTAGACTTTCCACACAACCCTCTCAACTTAAACATATTGCCTTGTGAGCCAAAATGTATGAATAATTCCTAGAAGTCCATTTCAATTATACCCAAGGTTGTGAGCCAATGGACTCTCAAAATAATATCTGTTCCACCCATAGGAATAACAAACATAGAGGAATCTAGCTTGTAGTCTCCCTTATCAAGTTTGATATTATGAAAATTCCTTGAACAATAAATTGTACCTCCATTTGTAATCATGACCTAAAATTTTGGGGCTGGAAAAATAAAACAATTCAAACATGCAACCAACTTATTATTGATAAAATTGTGTGTGCTTCCATAATAAATCAATATTATTACTTGATGTTCCATTAAATGACCCCTCACATTGAAGGTTTGTGGGGATATAACACTTGACAATACATGAAAATAAATAGTAGGTTGGGAATCTCTGAACCCTATTTCATCCACAACCTTGAATTATTTTTCTTCATCTTTAACTTCATCATCAATGGCCTCCATGTAGAACAACTTCTTTTCAGCACATCGATTTCATTTAGTATATTTTGCCTATTATTATTAAAACACAAGGCTTTTTCTCATTTCTATTCAATTTGTTGAAGATTCAATCTAATAGGTTGAGGGACTGATGGTCCAGGACTACTATGCTTTTTTAATGTGTTTTCTTCATTGGAAAGGTTTTTTCCTCTACCCTACATGTCATGATAAAAGAATCAGAAACCTTAATTGGATTAAAAATACACACCTCATGCTCAATTTGGTCCTTAAGACTCCTAATAAATAGGTCATTCAGATTCACTTCAGTAATATTTTCCACCTGTAAGGATATGTTTTAAAATTGATGAACATAATCCTTAATTGATCTTGTTTATATTCACTTTGTTAATTGGCTAAAGTAATTCTCTAACACAATAGAACTATAGTGAAATTGTAACTCTTTGGTAAAAATTGTCCACGTGACATTGAGACCATTCTTTTTCCTTTGAGTACATAACCATCGATACCAGATGAATTGGTCAAGTTCAAGATATAGGGATGTTATGGTAACATTTTTTCCAGATGGGATTTGATGTAGATCGAATAAATTCTCCATTTGTTTAATCTAATTTAGAGAATTATTTCCATCAAACCTATGCATTTCCAATTTGGCATCATGTTCTGGGCCTGTAGAGTATTTTAATTTAGATTGGTTTGGCTAGCATATCCACCCTGGCTAATTTTTCCACCTTAGTTGATATGAGGCTGATGATGAACCTTTATATTTTCTTTGAGTTGTTGCATGATATCATCCAATTGTTTATTGATATTTTCCACACATTCTTTCTAGGGAATTTTAGATTGTATGCTTCACAGATCATACTCAAGTTGGATTTCCTTAGGATCTACCATGGTGCAGCCTAGTATTGAGGATACCATAGTTACCCCTTCTGACTCCCAATCCTCAACTACTACCTCATCCTTATATGGGGTTTTACTTAGAGTGACAATATTATTTTTGTTTATTGTGGAAGGCCCCACAATTTTAGGAAGGAAGGCTAAATTTTAGGGTTTGGGATTTTGAGAATAATTCAGCCAATTATGAAAAATCTCAAAGAACATACTCAAACTAAATTCTTATCCTCTTTTTGAAAATGTAAAGAACTTGGGAAAATTCCACAATCTGTAGCCTATAGAGTGAATTTATGAAAAACCCTAAAATTGATATAACATTTTCAAAACAAGTCAAAATATCTTAACATTTGGAGAGGATATTACTTGACTGATTCGCAATACTACAAAAAAAATCAAAAAAAATATCTATCAATTTGGATATATATCTAAATATTCACAATTAGGGTTTTGATGCAGTTCTTGTTGAGATCAAGCTTTGATACCACTTGTAATGAAATTACTTAGATATATATGAATATCAACAAAAATAGAACATAAAGAACATCTAATTGTAGAGAAACAATCACAATATGCAAGTATAATAGCTCAACCACTTCAAGGGGAAACCTCTAAACCACTTTGCAATAAGACTCAAGTTATATTCACAAAATCACGCACTTAATACTATAATTATACCACTAAGTATGTTGTTTTATATATGAATCTTGCATAAGAAAAGTATTCACTAGTGACCCATCCTCTAGTCCTTTTGTCAGTCCAGTTGGTCATTGTCATTATGTGTCTTGCATAGTCATCACTTATTTCCACAGTTTATTCATCTCTTGATGAGTCTTAGCTGTCATTATTTACTCAGTTGTCATCTCTAGACTTTGACTAGGGCACCTAGGAATGGATTAGGGTGCCCCGGGATCCCTAGTCCTCATTTATGGGCACCTTGGTCCCGGTCGCACTTAGTTTTAATTTAGAAGTTTGAGGTCTCTCTTTATGGTTTGTTCTCCCATTCCCCTAGGTACTATTCAGCATGTCGGGTCATTAGTGCCAAAATTTGAGCAAGAGATCCCTTTATAAACACAACATACACACTATCTTAAGGACAAACTATTCTACTGAGGGTTAGCTATCTACATAAGGAAAAGGATTGCATTTGGGCAATATTCCGCATCACACACTACATAGGAAGGGTTGTATTCATTCTATTCCATCCACAATTTTCATCTTACATCTAGCTATTGCCCACTACTTTGGCGTCATTGGCGCTAGGGCACCCTAGGAACATCATTGCACACACAAGCACATAGAACTACATCGGGTCTGAGATGTAGTGCAACACTTAGTCATAAGTCCATCCATTTGGCAGCTGAGGACACTCTGACCCATTCATTTACATCTTTCTTTTTTAGGGTTTGATGTTTTGTGTGGGGTTTTGTAGGAGATTATTCATTGTAGATCTATAACGACATCAATGAATCAACTGCTACACCAACTTGATCAAAGGGGAATCATTGTGAAGATTTAATGACCCAATTAGAGTCATTTTCTAAGTCATTTTGCAGACTAGGCTGCCCATATTCTAGACCAAGTCACCCATAGACACCTATGTACACCTTCAGGCATCCCAGTCTAGCCAGATATGCCACTTCTACAATTTTCTGAATTTCATCATTATGTTCAGTTCTGTCAGAACATTTCTCTTATTACTACGAGGTAAGTTATATTTCAAGTTAGTACCTTTTCCCTCCTATTTCATTTGTTAGGAAATAATTCTATTAGTGCTCCATTATATTAATGTGTGAGAAAATTTATATTTTGTATACTGTTTATATGAGTTGTTATTATAATAACTCGTGTTATTTGTATTGTATTGGTTTTGGAGTTGTTACAAGTTGTTAAAACAACTTGTATAGTTTAGGTGGGTGATTTCCTATATTTTAGGAAAGATATTTCCTATATAAATGATTGTATGTAATATGAAGTATGGAGAATATTGAATATCTTCCTTGATTATTTATCTTCTGTACTCTGATCTCTCTATAATTCTGGTGCATGCTTATTATTTGGTATCAGAGCCGATGAAACCCAGAATGAGAGTCTAAGAATTAAAAAAAAATTGTTAGTATTTGAAGTACGTTTCATAGATGCTAAATTCATCCTTCTTTGTCTCAAATTATTTGGGATTTTTTTTTGGTTACGAATAGTATAATATATGTATATGCTGGAATCAAAAGGTGTTTAAGATTGAGTTGTTGTATACTGACATCCATGCCCCATAGGTAGACGTTGTTCAAGTGCAGAACCATGCAGCTTTACTGAACATTGTAGTGAGTTGATGTGAGAATAGATGCTTCTGATGCGGAACACTATCATGATTCATACATTACGATTTGTGGGTAATATCTTGCATTCAAATGTCAATTCTCAGTATATAGCATGGATCCCCAGTGGGTGTCTTTCATGTGCTTCGATGTACCTGTACTTTTGATTAGACTTGCATATTTTCCAGCTCGCACTTGATCCTCTTTTTCTCTGCGTCCTGACTTGGATCATTCATATCTACAGCTTCTGACTTTGAGCCTCACAGCTGTAACAATGTAATGCATGCATTGGCATCTACTCATTAACAAGGTCCAGATGTATATTTCAATGAAAAATGTGTTTTGCTTCAATCGGTTTTAGGTGTATTCTACCATTTTCTAAAGTCAAATCACTGGCATATCAATGGTGGATCCAAGGGCCATTGTTATCATCTAAGAAGCGATTGGTCGATGATCTTTATACATGAAGATTAATGGACATTCTTCTATCAGTCGATTGCTCAGTCAATATCCAAATTTTTCATGCATCTACAATATCAAATAAATTATCTAGAGTCTATATATTCTAGTTATTACATTGTTGTTCTTATTATATTAATTCTAAAAATTCAGATTTCAGCTAATCACAAGTGCTCAATATCATGATAATATCCTACACTCTTAACTCCTATATATACCCTATTATACTATCCAGAGCCTTGAGGCCAACCCACTAAACATATAAAAGCATAAATAAATATGATATTACATGATAAAAGATTATGTTAGCCGCAAGTCATCTATCCATAACCTCATATGTGACCTAGGGTTAAGGGCGTAACACCAATTGAATCTAGTAAGTCTTCAAAGAGACTTGTATAATATTTCTACCTAATATTTCTGTCAAATTCTTAAGGAGAACTATACTATAATACTATCTATAAAATACAATGACTCTTAAAGATAAATTATATTATATTTTAATCTTATAAAATCTATCTATTCAAAAATTATATTTCTATCTAATAAAAACATATAAAGACTTAAAAAAAGACTTTTTAAAATTTCTAACTAAAGTTTCATAAACTATTTAAGAACGCAAAAAATCTAATAACTCGTCAAAGTAGAATTAAATCAATTTACCATTAGATATTAGCTAAGTTATTTTGAAGTATCAGTAGAATATTATATAATAACTTCAAAATAAAATTATCTTTGTTCGCATTTGGTAATTAAAGATAATTTTGGAAATAAAGATGATCTATTCAAAAATTATATTTCTATCTAATAAAAACATATAAAGACTTAAAAAAGACTTTTTAAAAT
This sequence comes from Taxus chinensis, assembly GCA_019776745.2. Lineage (NCBI taxonomy): Eukaryota > Viridiplantae > Streptophyta > Pinopsida > Cupressales > Taxaceae > Taxus > Taxus chinensis. Next base: position 289,281 of record JAHRHJ020000199.1, read on the forward strand.
TTCTAACTAAAGTTTCATAAACTATTTAAGAACGCAAAAAATCTAATAACTCTTCAAAGTAGAATTAAATCAATTTACCATTAGATATTAGCTAATTTAATTTTGAAGTATCAGTAGAATATTAAATAATAACTTCAAAATAAAATTATCTTTGTTCGCATTTGGTAATTAAAGATAATGTTGGAAATAAAGATGAATATAAAATCTATATGTACAAATAAGAGGACGAAAGCAATTTGCAATTTATTAACCATATCAATTGTCTCAAGCCATAAGTTGAGAGTGAGTCAACGAGAAGATGTTTTCATCATTCATAAAGAGTAAAAATACTTGCATTCTATCATCGATTTTATCACCCATGGAATACATTTTATTTTCTCAAAAAATTGTACTATTCTCACATTTTGGGATGTTAGCAGAGGTCCCTAGATCACGACACCAGTAAATACAATAGGTTTGTATTGTAGAATAAAGTCATATCATTTCTACTATAACAGTGCACATTAGATATAATAGAGCTTAAATATTATTACACAGAAACTACATAAGGAACAAAAATAAAAAAGCAAGAGAATAAATGAGAATAAGACAATAAATGAGAATACAAACACTGACTAGAATATGTATTACTGAATCAAAACTTAGACATAATTCATGATAGAACTTTAAGGATTCAAGATTAATTCAAATAAAAATCAATGATCAATCTTTTGCATAGTGCATTTACATAATTTATATGAGACGAGGAAACTATTGAGTTACCATTCACTTCTTCTTCCCTGTTTTGACAAAAGAGTCTCTTCACATTGTCTATCTATTCTTCAAAGAACATTGCATGCTCTATACTTTGTCCTATATTATATATATATATATATATATATATATATATATATATATATATATATATATTATATAATATATATATCCTTCATCATGAGGCATATACCAAAATAATACATGTAATTACATTGATTCACCCATGAATTTCTCCCATTCCTGGATGGCATGGTCTGTCTCTTGTTTGCCTTGATGGCGGCATGTACACCGATCTATTGGACCTAAATGGTCCATGATATCTTGTTGACCTCCCAAAGCTACTACTTTCTCTCTGACTATACCATGGCTCTCTCTTATCTATAGGAACAACTACCTCGCATAGAGCTTTGTAGTACCCCACATCATGTATATATGTCAATAACTCATATAAAAAGTCCCCCATCCAAGTGGCCTTGACCGTGCATCACGTCATATCTCTCTTTTTTGTCACCTATTGTAGATGTATTGATAATTGATCCCTCTCATATTTTCTCTGCTATAATTATGTATGTCATCTATGAGCTATAATCAATTAGGCATCTCTCTGTCACATGGCTCTATCTTTTTTATGCATTTGTATCTTGTAACTCTACAGTTAGCCATGGAGGTTGTATTGTTAGAATCTAACCCCACATGTCACTCTCTCCTTTATATCCTCATCCATCATCTCTAACATTAGCTTTGTTTCCCTACCCATCGTCTTCATCTCCTCCTCATGAACTCAATGGCCTCGGTGGTGAGCCTTGTACCTATGCATGTACTGGTACTTGTGCACCTTTTACCTATAAAACTGTTAGGATTATGTTAGTGTTAACATTATTTGTATTTAGTTTATTATTATATTATGATTTGTTTAGAAACAACTCATAATTATAATAATCATTATTTGGTTCATAATAATGAGTTGTTAAAACAACTTGTGTATTGTTGTGGATTGTTTCCTACATTATAGGAACAACCTCTCCTACATATGTGTGAAGATCCCAGATGAATGAATATTCAAGAATACAATATATCCTTTCAAAAACATGTCTCACATATGCCTTTATAGCATTTATCTTTCCACCTTGTGCACCATGTGCACCCCCTTTCCCTCCTTGGCCATATCTACCTCTCCCTTTACTCTGAGCTATCTGTAACATTGTTTCCATACATGTTTCCATCATCACCCTGAGGGATAGTCAACTATTCTGAAACTATATCTCCATACCACGTTACATACCCTACTAAAACTCTAGGATCCATGATACCTTATTGTGGATGTCGTACCTGTGGTAGCACTCCTGTAAAATTGGCCTTGAATATGCTCGGCCTAATCCACGCACCAAATGCCAATATCTCTCATGATACTCTAGCATATCACTTCTCATCATATGGTATTTCATGTCTCATTCCCAACTATCTCATAACCATATATGGTTGGTAACACTCCAAGATATAAGATTGGATACCTATAATCTAATGTGTTATCTCCACTCTCCCTAACTCCTCTACATCTTTATCCCATTTGTAGGCCCTACACAACCTCCATATCACATGTCATAACTTTAAGTCATCTAGGGCTCGTTAGTAATACACTAAGTCACCCTAATGTCCCTCGTGCCTAGCTCTGATTATGTGGCATCCAAAAAATGAAGGATCCTCTGGATGTTTATCCCTCAACATACCCTCTAGTTGAACTAAGGCTATATGGTTCTAAGCCCAAATATGTAGTAGTGTGGCTGGTCCCAGACTCCTCTGAATCTTGTATACAACCATGTGTAAATCATTGTATAAGTGTGCCAAAATTTGTGGTCCCCATGCAAACACCATCGCTGACTCTCATCATCTTGGCAACCAATCTAATCAATCCCAACTGAAGTTGGTTCCCATTCTTATCAAACAACAATAAATCATTGATAAGATCCATCAACTACATAGGTATCTGATCAATATCATCATTTGTCATGTAAACTGCCAAATGAATCGCCATTCCCTCTCTATAAATGTCCTCTCCATCTAACAATTTTTTTTATGTGTGCTCGAATGTGAGGCCAAATGTGTTCCCCACTCTATCAATCTCCCCCTCATCGAAACTCTAATAATCCAGTAGATGTCCTCTAAGGTCACCGACATCTCTCTAGTAGGCAATTGGAAGGTATGTGACTCATTACGCCATATCTCTGTTAAAGTTGTCAATAGTGTGTGATCTACTTGTGTGTCTAGAATTTGTGTCGCATGTGTAATGCCTATCACCTCCAACACCACCCAAAAATCCTTCCACTTAGCATGTGTCATCCTCCTCTCGTATGCTCTCAAACAAGAATGCCTCTCTCTCACATCCAACGTACCTAATATCTCCTGCAAACATTTCAAAAACTTGTTACATTTTGCAAACTAAATTTTCCTAACTCATTCTTCTCAAAAATTCCAACAAAAATCTATGTTTTCCTCTCAAACTCATGCTAGTGCAACCTATTTGTATGCTAGTGCATTTACCCATCACATTAGCACACTAACACACCTAATTTAATGTTAGCACATTTTTACTCTAGCGCACTTACTTTAGTGCTAGCAGCCTACATGCACGCTAGCACACTTATCCCATTTATTATGCCTATTATTTCCATTTTTTTCGCGGCTATGCGGATGTCAACCGCTTTGTTGCATCACCCATAACAATTGAGGGGGCACTCCCTTAGTATGATCTTTAAACTCAATGGGGCATCTCCAAATCCTTCATCGGGGAAAATAAGGCAGTCCACCATACTTCATATATCATCCGTTTATCGATCTACATGTCTCTACTATCTTTAAAATGTTATTACTCCATTATAACACTTGAAAGAGGGATAAATGTAGACACCCTAAAATTACATATTATCCCTTAACACATTGATATTTGAATTAATATTCACATCACATCTCAATAAAATTAATTTAATTAATTCTATCATGCATAAAACAATTACATTTACATTCCTTAGCTAGTTTAATTAGCTATTTAAATAAAATAAAAGATAATTATCCACTCACCCTCCACTCATATTCACTTCACTATCCAACTCACTCAAGTTGAACTAGCTTATTCTACTTCAGTTCTAAAACCCTACAAAGGAGGAAGCTAAGTTACATGTACAATTGAAGAATTCAAGATCTAATTATTCAAATTTGTTGCCCCTTAAATTCTTATTCAAAACCAGCCAACTACAGAGATCAAATCAACATGTTAAGTCAAGAAAATACATTCATTAACCTACAACTTAATCAAGGCTTGATCCACAATCCATGGCCTCCCCTTTAGTTATAAATAAGAGGCCTCATTCCTTCACAAATCATCTCTTGGTAAGCTTAAGGAATTTTGTAACATTACCCTGCCAAATTGTCATTAGAATTTATACACCATTAGGCTACCCATTTGATCAAAAAAATTCATTCATTGCTCATAGCACATCTTTCTTCCATTTGGAATTAATTTTGGAGCATCCGCAAATAAATCATCAAAGGATATTCGACAAGTGTGGTACTTCATTCCACACTTCAGCCATCTAATCCAACATTGCAGGGGAACGTAATTGAAGATCAGGTTTGCATTGTTTGTTTGATTCTTCTATTTGTTTTTTTTTTCATTGTATACAGCTATTTCCAATTACAAAAAAATATAACAATTTGTGTCAGTACCTACAAATTTTGTTTTTGTCAAACAAAACTTTTTTTTAAACTCTTTACCAAATAAAGGTTTCATGTCGGTGACACTGTATGAATGAAAATCGACATACGACCTTAAACTACACTCGAATCCCTAAGGTCATGCTAAGGTAGCCGATGTGGAAATGTGGATTGATGGCTATAGGAGAATCAGTGACTAAGATCCAATAGTGTGAATTCCTAGTAGCTAAGTCAGCAAACAGGAAATTAGAGGCTAAGTATAGGTAGCGCAAGTCCCCTATAGTTAAATTGCTCGATTGAATCTAAGTGTTAAACTATGTTGAAGTGTCCATTTTAACCAAAAGGAAACTAAAAATCTAATCTATTGTTGAATGAGAAACTAATTAAACAAATCAACTAAACTGAACTATTACAAACACAGACAACAAATTGCTTCTTTTCTAAATAATTAAACTACTTCTACACCAAAACTAAACAAGTAAATAACCCAGTGTAGTTATTCGCATGTACAGAGTGTATCTAGTCTATTTTAATTAAATGAAAGTTTCACTTTAAACTATGGATACAAATCTAACCCTCTACTTTTCCTTAGATGTACGTGAAGAAATCAAAGCTTCTCATAATATTTTCTTCCTTGCAACTTCCCCAACAAGTGTAAAGAATACTTTTATTGAGCATTACCTATTTGAATTGATTTATTGTAACTATTGAATGATTGATACAATGAAAATGATTCTTTTCTGCTATATTTGTATAAAAAATGTATGCATACAATTCAGAAATTAAAATGTGAATAAATGAGGAAACCATTATCAGTTCTAACCTGGAAGCATGGAGTAATGGAAAATCCAATTGTTTTGTTCTTTGTCCCCTCAGCTTGTCTTTTCTTTCTCTTGTGTTCACGTGAGTCCAAGGGATTGGGAATGTAGTAAAGAAGCATTGAGAAGGTGTGAGAGAAATGGTAGCTTGATGGCAGTGTGGCAGTAATGTTGGTGGAAGAGAGATAGCATGAGTGAACAGGCTTGGTTAATAAATTTCCAACAAGAATGTGGCACCTAAAGAATACAAGAATACACAAAATTATCTTCGGCCATTTGCTTGAAAAAAAGTGATCAATTTATAAAATGTTGGTTGGGTACATGGTTCAGACCATTTGGTGTCCATGGTGGGTGTCACATAAATAGTGAAGCGGCAGTTTGAACTATCAATCACACATTACAAGTGGAAGAGGACATTGCCACAAGGAAATCAAACTTAAAATCAGCTAAAACGGGTGAAGAAACATGTTTTCAAAGTGAACTAGAGTGGAGCAACACGCATCTTAAATCATGTTCAAACATTCTAGAAATTATGTACATGACCGCCACCCTGCACAGAGCGGAAGCTATAGGACCACCGCCCTGTTAGGGGCATCAGTTACAAAACCGTCGCCTTGCTTGGGCGGGCAGTTTTGACACTGAAGGCCAAAACAAAGGAAAAATGAAGCGAGAAGCTAAGAAAAAGCATGCAAAGGTTAAGTAAGGCAATCTAGGCCTACAAATATAAGTTACAAGTATGTTTAGGAGCTTAAACACCTTTGGAAAAGATATGAATCATCATTAGGGACCTTTTGTAATAGTTTTTTGACAATGTAGTACATGCAAATTTGGGTATATACATGTTTCTCCCTTGAAGAAGTGTTTTAGCCATGAAGAGGCATAAAACGTAGAGTCCAAGTATGGCATTCCTGAAATGGGGAGTTATAAGCTATAACTAACACGCCAGTGTGCCAAAATTTCATCGTCCAAAACTCCTGCTACCTGCAAAATGAAAACAAGACTCAGGTGCAAATAGATATGATAGTCGAAAAATAAAGTGCTAAATCAAAATGACAAGAGGACTTACCACTTGCACAGGGATAGAAGATATTCATTGCGCCAACGCTCTAGTCTTGTACAATATATACACTCAAATCAAAATTAAAACCAAGCATATATATCGAAACAACTCATTTTCCAATTCATTTGCACACATCCTATTGGCGATTTTTGAGCTCTGGGCCCACAGTGACCGTTTCTAGTGAGAGTATAGTCACAACGACGAGTGGGATGAGGTGATCATGGCTTCGTGAGTTAGATATCCAGCAGCCTGAACAAAGGTTAGTTTTTCTCAGTTATTTGTTTTGTAAACCTAAAATGAAAAATGTTGAAAATATTAAGCCTAGGGAGGGAGAGTTTTAAAAATTTCTTGTTTTAAAATGGCATCCTTAGGGGGGGTGCATATGGGATAGCCTTTTGTATTTCATTAAAAAATGAGATATCTATTGTCCTTTTTTCAAGATTTTAGGGCTAAAAAGATAGCCCTATCGATTTTGGACAGGACCGCCACCCTACGCAAGCAGGCGGTTACAAGATTGCCACCCTGCCAGGGAAGCAGTTACAAAATCACTACCCTAGCAAGGCAGTGGTTAAAAAATCGTCACTCTATGTAGAGCGAGTGGTTTTGTCATTTTTAGGGTAGAGAGAAAATTTGACCCATTTAGCCTAATTTTTTTTGATTTTATTTTGTTTTGTAATGTTTTTGATGAGTTTTCCTACGTTATCGAATCACTCTTTTATTGTGTTATGAATCCAGCAGGAAGAGTATATTCACTATAGTAGAGAGAGAGTGTGTGACTAGCTACTAGCTATTACTTGATCAGCTAACTTAGGCTGAGACAGTCTTATTACAATGAATAGGGATATGGAGGATTACACAGGTGCCACACATTGCACCTCCTAGTCAGATTTTGTGTGACCTATTCTCTTATTGGGACATGGACCAAAACACTTTCTAGTTACTAGGTGTTACAAGAAGAGTGGACCATCACTCTTGAGGATGTATACATGATACTCAACGTTCCTATTCTTAGGAGATGTTTGACCCTTGAGACTGCATGATCTACAGACAGGGCTAGGCATTAGGCCACTTACATGGGGGATGATGGGGTGTCACCATGCACCAAATAGGGTATGAGGGTCCTTTCTATATCCACTACTCCTATCCCTGCACTCTGCAAGGCCATCATGGGTACTTTAGAATTCACAGTTGATAGTGGATAAGGGCAGGGATAAGTTGTTGTGATTGTTGGGCCCTGATTATGATGCAAATTGAGTAGTATGGGTGGAATTACGCCTGGGGAGTAGACATCTTGGGCACCACATACCATGATTTATACTGGGTGGTGAGGTTACAGGGACAGTCACTGAGTCATCCCACACTCGTGATGAGTTGGGTATACGAGAGGATCATCCCCTATCAGAGGGGAGTAGGGGTATAAGATCCAGGGGCCGTCAGGGTTGACGAGATAGACCGACATGTCAGTGCTTAGGGTACCACATCAGCCAGTGGCTACCTTGACTACAACGTTAATTTTATTGCTACACCCTAAAAGGATATGACAGGAGTATGGGGATAAGATGGGACCACAGTGGTTAAAGCTTGTGCCACTACCAGTCAGTTAGTAGACATATCAGGGAAGGTGGAGACTCATCCATTTGACAGGGTTCCCCAGCAGTTTGGACTACCATACATTAATATTATTCCTCCCATGCTAGTTATTTACATGAGTATTAGGGAGTCTCGAGGTGGCCCTAGGGGTGACCATGGTTGGAACATTGTGACTCCAGGGGTTCTGTTTTACATTGAGATGAGTTGTTCCATGCTCGATGAGAACCTAGGCCTGCACCGTTTCTCCTTTGATAGAGGTCACACCAACTCATAGCGGGGAGGAGGAGCAAGAGATACCTATTGATATAGATATGAAGACTGAGGTGGAGATGGGGGAGGATACTGAGGACACCGGAGAGGAGACTCATGCTGAGGGAGGTTATGATGATGAGGAATGATAACAATAGAGAGTGATCATGATACCCATGAGAGATCCATGGATGAGAGATGGAGACATATGAGGCAGAGATGGAGACATTAGTTTTTGAGGAGTCACTTCCTCATGAGGGAGGTGGAGACGAGGAGTCTGTCATTGGGCAACATGTTGCCTCAGGAGAGTGGGGAGGCACAACAGGTACCTGCAGCACAAGCACTAGCTGAACCAACTGATCCTACGTGGATGCTTGGAGATCTGAGTATGTGGATACTCTTTTCTTGACCTTGTTAGCTAGAAATGTTAATCATTACGCACTATACTTCCTATTTTTCAGTTTTTTATGGTTTTCTAACTTGCATTGTCATTTTCTTTGTTTTGCAGCCACTACTCAGGGCTGGTGAGATCTTATTCATTGGTATGTCTGCATGGATACTTTGTTTATCCCTTTGGGGAAGACCTGATGCGAAGTTGACTGAGGAATCAGAGATAACCACTATGGGACGAGGCTGACATACTGACGTGTCTATGCCCATTTGGAGAGCAACAGATATCATGGCTACTCAGAACACCCGGATCACCGCATATGAGGCAATCGAGAGATTGATGAGGTGGATCCATTCACACACTGAGGCCATGGATAGTGGTCATTCTCATGGTCACTCTCATCACTCAGTGCATTCATGTTGTCTGGAGCCGCAGTAGGAGTCTTGATGCACATCGTGCACCATCTCAGGGATGCACATAGAAGATTGATAGGCTCATTGAGCCTTTATTGCTTCGTTGCCATTTTATGAGGCACATATATGATTTTTTTTTGTATTTTGGTGCTCATTGAGAGCATTTTGACCACACCTAGTGTGTGATGGCATTATACACAAACTTGACATTATTATGATATATATACAGTTACCTTTTTTTGTGTTGGCTATCCTTTGCATTAGAGTTGACTTCTTTTATGGTTTGCTTCACATGTGTACTCTAGATGTTTAGAATTTTTGATTTTGTATGCTTTTTCAGAATGTATGCAATGGATGATGAATGCTAACAAAATGATTTCTTTTTTCTATTTTGTAATGTTGATATGTGATGATTATGCAAGTGCACATTGTAATGTTAGAACTTTGGTCTTTTCAAGCAATATTTGATACCTCCTTATTGTTTGGCAATATGTGATGAATATGATATAATAATAAGATGAAATTAGTCCACCTCTAACCCCACAAAACTAGTGAGATGTGAGGGCTCAACACCAAGAGTCAGAAGGGATGCAAGTTGTTTGAAGTTTTTGAATGCACATGATGAGAGAAATACAAGGTTTTGACAGAAACCCAATAAAGAACCTACAAGCGAGTTCTACACAAGTTTTCTATGTAGTTCAAAGTGTAATTACTTACAAGTTTATCTAGACTTAGATCCATAGATGGCCACTCGATTGACAAAATCTTGTTTAAGGCTTAAAAACTCTCTTGGAACTTAGACATCTAATTCGCTTTTTTGGGATTTATGATTTCAAAGAACTTTTCATTAAATGAATTACTTTTAACTTATTAATTTATTTGTAGAGACCCCCTACACCTTGCCCCATGATACCAATAGGAAGTATGGGCTCATTACTAAGGATAAGGCATAGGTGAGTAAGGGCACTTCCTTTCCCAACCTCATGCCACTAGTAAGAAGTGTGGGCTCAACACCAAATATTGGTAGGGAAAGGGAGTGTGTATATGAAAATTTTGTATTTGATTTTGACTTGATGTATGTGTGTGTGTGTGTGTGTATATACATACACACACACACACACACACACACACACACACACACACACACACACACACACACACACACACACACACACATATATATATATAGTTTTTTAACTTTAAGTTATGATTTTTGGAGGGAGAGTTTTCCCCTAGCATCAACCCCACGTAACCAGTAGAATGCAAGGGCTCAACACCAAATGTTGAGATAGGTGAAAAAATGATCCATGTAAAATTTTTAGAATGTAAAATGTTTAGAGTGTTTTGTCTCCAAAGAGGTATGTATGGGATAAATGTGACACAAAGAAGCTTATAAAAGAGACTATAGGCAAAAACACCTAAGCTAGAAGAAAACAAAGAGTAGAACCAAGTATTCAAGCCTTGCTAGGATTAAGGTTAAAAATCTATCTTAACTTGTTTGAATTGATGACATGATTTAGAAATGTTTGATGATAATATTGTAGATAGTTGAAGAGATATGATTTGAATGATTGTCAATGTTTTCAGAAGTATTTAAAAGTTTCTTGAAAATAAGTTCTTTGATTACAAATTTTACAGAATGAACTAGCAGATGAGAATGCAATGCGAATGTAATAGTATGCATGTGGATATGGAGGTGGAATACATGATGGAATGTATAAGGTAAAGATATTTGAAGGATCTCAAACTCCTCACCCCTAAGAGTACATAGTGAAGAAACACGATCTTTGAAATTTCTGTTCTTTTGACTAGGACTTACTATCCACGGTTTAAACTTACAAACCCCACCCATGATTGTGTAGGTATGTTTATCCAACTTGTCTATTTGAAGGAGGTATTTAAGAACATATCCATCATATCCTTGATATATTGTGTGTAGGTGAGAATGACTATGCTGCTCAGCTTGGTGAATTATAATGACTTCATGTGACTTTTGTTGTGCTATGGGATCACATCCCATGGAGATGACATATTTTACTTCTGACATGTTTATATCTAAACCAAGGTTAGGCATAGAAAAATACCTAAGGATGGGTTTGATGCGTACCATCTTGATTTCATCCATCTCTACCTCCTTTGTTAATTATATCATGTTTATGCCTAGGCCAAGACCATCGGTGTGAAGAGAGGCCATACCAAGAAGGCTACCCATTCCTTACTGTTCAAATGGGAGGAATATTGGCTTATCACTCTCTAAGAGTTTCATGATCCCCATCGTTATTTTGATGGATACATTTTCCACAATCATTGATTTTCCTTTATTGGTTTTGGCCACCTCAAATGGATTTGGATCAACAAATTCAACCTTTGAAACACCTGGGGTGCTCGTGACCAATTGGTTTAATAGAGGTGAATTGTTTAACTGGTTTGTAGGGAGTTCATATTACGATATGAACTCCTGGTTTCTTTTTAACATTTTCCAAGTGAACATCGAAAGGTTTAGGATTGCCTTGAGCAACAAAAACCTTCCCCAAGTGGAGGAATTTAACCTCCTGGAACAATGTTAAGGGAATGACCTTCATTCGGTGAATCCAAGGCCTACCAAGGATCATGTTGTAACTTGTTTCTCTGTCAATGATGTAAAATTATGCTAAGATTATTTTTGGCCCGAGGGTGACAGGAAGGACTATAGTTCTGAGTGAAGTTGTTAAACTATAATACACTTGCAATGTGTTTCTTGTAGAGGAGAAATTAGTCTTCACATGCCCCAATTTATGTAAGAAAGAAAAAGGGACCACATTTATTATAGCCACGTCATCAATCATATCTCTCTTAATGCAGTTGATATAAACCCAGACTTGTAGATATAAGGTAGGATCCCCCCCTTCAAGCCACTTCAACATCTGTAGGCATCTTGCTTATATCTAAGAAAAACCTGGTATCTCTATCACCTTTCCCTGAAGGATGAACATCGAAATAAAGTGATTTATTTTAGCTCCTGAAGGGGGCGTAACATGGACCAAATGACCAAGACCCAAAGTTTCTAACAATGCAGCTTGATGCGCAGGATAATTTTTGAGAAAATCTAGAAATGATATGTTTGAAAAGGTCTTGTTCAAATCTGAAATCAGATCATAAGCTCCTACATGTTTTGAAACTATAGGAGTGTCATCTTATGAAAGAGAAAGAGAGAGAAGGGGTTGTAGAGTATACTCCCTTGTTCGGGTTGTCGTATTAACCTCTAGTTCAACCTCCAACTTAACTAATCCCATGATTTTTGCTTTATCATTCAATCCAAGGTGAGGGGAAACTCGAGAATTGTCAGAAGTTGAAGCTCCATGGTTATTTTTTACAATAGGAATGCCCTTGTTTATGTTCTGAGGATTCACCTTGACATTTTCAGGATGTGTAGGGAATGGATCCTAAAATATGCTCATATTAGCATTCTGAGGAGCCATGGGTCCCGTATAGTTTGGTAATGAACTTGTTCCGGGGTCTGCTAAGAACATATCCACAAAGAGTTGCCTTTGTTTCTCAGGGAGCCTTTGTAAGAATTTTTTGTAGTCTCTGCAAGTCCCTGCATCATGACCGCAAACCTTATGCAAACTACAGTATAGGTTAAGTTCGTAATTGTGTGGTCTTTGATAAACATCTTGTTGTTGTTGGTTATAACCTCGATTGTAATTTTGAGATTGGTTGTTATAACCATGATTCGTTGCCTCTTGGCCAGAGCTTTGATGTTGGTTCGGGCCTTGGGTTTGAGATTGTCGATGGGGGCAGTTTACATCAACAGTGTTGACAGAGTCAGGGATTATGTTATTTCCTAAGTTACCGTTGGCGTTACTGTTATTTGCATGGTTAGTGTTAACAACGTTCGGATTCCTAACTTGATCAATAACACCATCAATTGTAACACCATGTTTCGTATTAAAGACCTTAGGCCCTTGATTGTTTTTAGAGCCATAGGGGTAATTAGAATTTCTCTGCGAAGGAGTGAATAGTCTCCCATTCGAGCCATAGGTCTTCCAACCACTACCATTTGTTTCCTGGTCAATTCGGAGTGCACCTTCCAATACTTCTTCATAACTATGGAAAGGAAAATTATGGACTTCTTCCTTGGTCGCTTGATTGAGTGAATGAAGGAAGAGATCAAAGTTCCATTTGGTCTATGTTGGCTTCACTTGTAGTGGAGTAAAAAACTTGATGCCATCTTTGGATGAAATGGGTGGCAAATTCATTTTTCTCTTGCCTAATATGCAGAAACTCCCTAATCATTATACGCAACAACTTGTTCATGTCAAATGCTCTGATAAATTCGGAAACAAGTTGTTCAAAGGAATTTATGGAGGCTTCTAGAATACGATAATACCAATCTAGTACGATTCCCTTGAGAGTCTTTAGAAATATTTTAGCTACTACAGTGTCCCAAGGAAGCAATTCCTTAATGGCGGTAGCGTAGGCCTTGATATGAGCATTCGGGTTTGCTTCTCCCTTAAATTTAAGAAGATCAGGCAAATGGACACAGAAGCATGACACCATGTATAGTGAATTCGAGGGGTTCCTTTAAGTACTCAGTGTAAGTACCCATTACGTAAAAATTCCACCATCGAAGATCCTTGATGAGGAGGTGGAGGAGGAGTTGGATAATCTAGATTATAGGCAATGATTGGAATGTATAGAGCTCATTGATACGGTACATAGGGAACATGGATGGCATATGGGTCCATATGGGGGGAACTTCGAGTACATATGCAAGTAAGATGGGATGGCACTAGGATATGGACTAGTGGAAAAAAAATAGGGAGCGTCGCATTGCCTAATGGAGCGGCATTTGAGAACACACTTTCGACCAGCCCTTGCACCGCATAAGCTTGAGAAGGATTAGGACACATCCCTAGTGTGTTAGATCTTGTGAGAAGATCACCTAGATTCGTTCGAACCGGATAACCTTGTTGTATAGGATGTTGTGTGGGTTGTTCATTGGTAGGAATGTATGCCTTGTTGTCATCTAGATATCCCATGTTTTTCCCTACTCCATGAATTGGTTGCGATGATTGGGAACTCTCTAGTTCTCTAATCCTCCCTACTAAAGTAGAAATTACATCATTGGGAGAGGATTGAGTCCCTTATTGGGGTTCTTGCGACGTAGGGTTTGGTTGAGAAATCTCGGGATACCCTATTATGAATTGATTGGTGTTATAATTCTTGTCTTCCTCAAAGATAGGAATCGTAGGATATGTATTCGACAACTCAGAGGATGTAACCTTCATTCTATCCAAATACTCATCTATTTGACGAAGATGATTAGTTATTCTTGCAAAAATGTCATCTTATGTTGATTGCATGGTAATGTGAGATCTTGACAAGTCTCTAGGGTAAAGACATGTTCCACTTGTAACAATCACATGGTTTGCATTGGGTTGAATCTATTGCATGTTTAATGGTTAGTCAACCTCTGCCATCCTTAGGGCATGGTCCCATGGACGGGCTTGGGCTCCTATTTTCTTGATGCAGAAGATCTTGTGCTACTTGTCAAAGCTCGCTACTAGAAATAATAGAATCTAGGGCCTAAAAAATAAGAGCTCCACTTTTTTAGCCCCCTAAACTTAAGAGGTGGCTGGAGAGGGGGGGGCTAGGAGTTTCCCCCTACACTTTAGGTATGATAGAATCTACTATGCATTCCCGCCATTATTTTTTGGTGAATTTAGAGAGAAATATGATTTTATTTACCTCCAATTAACCATAAAAATCCAAAGGGATCCTATAATATCTCAGAGGGTATTGTAAAGGAAACTAATAAACATATCATGGGACCTTGAAACTGCTAAAATGCTCCTAATTTTTCTCAACAACACCCCCTGAGATATATATGGAGTCCCCCTTCCATGGGACCATGCTCTTACATAGCTAATGGGGTTTGAAGCGTAACAAGGGAGGTTTACATGTTGCTTGTATAATTGTCAGACCATCCTGAAAGCGAAGGGGTTTGTTGTGGTTGAACGTTGGTGTAATATCTGTCAAAGTCAAATGACCCACCAAGCTCTCTACCAGACATATTTTAGGAGGTATAAAATACCTACCAAAATAAGGGAAGAAACGGAAAGGTGAGGCCTAAACAAGTAAATAACCCGGTGTAGTTATTTGCCTGTGCAGAGTGTATCTAGTCTATTTTAATTAAATGAAAGTTTCACTTTAAACTATGGATGCAAATATAACCCTCTATTTTGCCTCAGAAGCATGGGAAGAAATCAGACCTTCTCATAAGTTGTTCTTCCTTGCAACTTCCCCGACAAGAGTAAAGAAGACTTCTATTGAGGATTACCTATTTGAATTGATTTATTGTAACTATTGAATGATTGATACAATGAAAATGATTCTTTTCTACTCTATTTGTATGAAAATGTATGCGTACGATTCAAAAATAATAATGTGAAGAGAGGAGGAAACCAATATCAATTCCAACCTGAAAGCATAAAGTAATGGAAAATCCAGTTGTATTGTTCTTTGTCCCCTTAGCTTATCTTTTCTTTCTTTTGTGTTCACATGATTCCGAGGGATTGGGAATGCAGTAAAGTAGTAGTGAGAAGACGTTGGAACAATGGTAGCTTTATGGTAGTCCTGGCAGTAATGCAGGTGGAAGAGAGATAACACAAGTGAACAGAGCTTGCCTATGCAATTTCCAGTAAGAATGTGGCAACTCAACAATGCAAGAATACAGAAAATGATCTCCAGCCATTTGCTTGAAAACAAGCGATCAATTTATAGAAGGTTGACCGGGGAATGGTTCAAGCCATTTGGAAGCCATGGGGTGCCACATCAACAGTGAAGGGGTAGTTTCAACTATCAAATCACACATTACAATTGGAAGACGAGATTACCACAAGTCAATCAAGCTTAAGATTAGCTAAAACAGGTAAGAAACGTGTGTTCAAAGTGAATTGAAGTGGAGCAACATGCGTCTTAAATCGTGTTAGAAGATTATGGAAATTTTGCACAGGACCAGCCCCATGCGCAGAGCGGCAGTTACAGGACTGCCACCTTGCCTATGTAATGATTATAAAACCACCGCCCAGGCAAGGCAGCGGTTTTGACACTGAAGGCCAAAAAAAAGAAAAAATGAAGCGGGAAACTAAGAAAAAGCATGCAAAGGTTAAGCAAGGCAATCTAAGCTACAAATATAAGTTACAAGTACGTTTAGGAGTTCAAACACCTTTGTAAAAGATATGAATCATCATTGGGGACCTTTTGTAACTGTTTTCTGACAATGTAGCATATGCAAATTTGGGTGTGTACAGACACTTATGCAAATTACGAGTAAATTGTGTCAGTAAAAATATTGTGTCAACCATTTTTTTTAAAAGCCAAAAAAAATCCATGATTTTGACACTAATAGTGACATTAAATCATCAAATCTACTAGTGATATCTAATATATACATGGATCTAAGAACCATTGACAAGTTCATACATGGATCCATTAATCAAAGCCATTTTAAGTAATATTGTACTAAGCACACCCTATATAGCCAACCACAAAAATGATAGATCTCAAAGTCAAAGAATTTTGCATCCTATAAAATTCATCTCAACACAATGCAATCCAAAACATGAAAAGCAGTATTGAGCCTCACATATACTTTTGCATACAATCAAGATTGATGATTAAAATTTTCCATTGCTTAAACATTCGTATTGAAAAAACTTGTTCCTAGGTTTTCCAATTCTTTTGACATCTAGATTTGCATGCATATTTTTAATATATTTTTTTATTGAATCCGAAATTGCAAGGATAAGTTGCACATAATTCTTAGGCTTAGCTACCAAAGACTGAGGGATTTCCATTCTGCCAAATTCGTTCGGGGCATGATCACAACCTCGTCCCGTATTTATTGGTATCCCTTGGAAATAGAACAGTATTATGTGGCTAGGCAACACCTTTGACACCATCATAAACACCATTAAACCACAACTCATTTGATCCCCACCATATTCAAATTTAGTTCCTTTCTAGTCTTTTCTAATTTATATTTATGTTTTTGAGATTTTGGTCTAAATTTTAATGTTTCTACCAAGTTTATCTTTTCACCCTATATTAATCAAACTTTAAAAAATCGGTGTTGATTGATAAGCTTTGATTTGTCCCTACTAGTCGGTTTAAGAAAACTTATATATTACCGATTAGGGAACACTATATGTTACATTTCCTACACATGCACTCAATTTTTTTTTTTTAGCCAAACTTGTTTAGGATGTGAGTTAAAAAATTAGATTCTTCGAAAAGAGTGGATTTAAATATCAAGTTAGAGAAAGCTATCAAAAGATGTGAGTTATCTCTTTATTTGGCTAACAATATATATGCAAACATGAATTTCTTTTTTATTCATTCAAGAAAAATAATCGGTACAAATAATAGTATTTTTAATTAGCATAGGTTAAAGCTTTAGTAGATGACGAAGACTCTAAAGCCATTATGTTAAACATTTTTCCCCCTTCATATAGCAATGTCATTTATACTCTCAATTAGATGCAAAGCCTAGAAGATATGATTTCAATTCTCTTCGCTGAAGAAAAGATAACTGCAAAGATACAAAAGGTAATTCTTCACATGAAAGTGTATTATACTCCCGCTTAAGAAATAATCACAAGCAATCAGATAAAGACACAAAGCAAGTTGAGTGTTATTATTGCAAGAAAAGAGATCATACAGCCTAGAATTATCGCATTCGAGCTAATGATGTTCTCAAAGGCAAACTCAAAGATACTCCAAAAGAAGCAAATGTGTCCTTTGTTAACAATCCACTAGACGTTGAAGATTTTATTGATGAAGAAGAAGATGAATATGTACTCTAAGAAGTTAGTGTTTTGAAGACAATAATAAGGGATCCAGTGTAGGTAAAACTCAATGTGGGTGGTTGTCTAGATAGTTCAAGAGTTTGTGGATCTCGAGAATTTACCCTTACGAGGGTCACAAGACAATCTGATAGAGCTTTCTGGGAGTGGCTCGACATGGAGGGTTGTCCAACAATTTGGGAGATTTTGTAATTCAAGTATTCATGTAGGTGGAATCCAGGAACTTGAGAATTCAACTTGGGATCTACACTTTTACAATGTTTAGGGATGCAACTTGATGGATTTCTACTTCGTCTTATAATTGTTCAAAACAAAAACTTTTGAAGATAGAAATTATATTTTCTTTTAATGTAAGCATTAAGAGGTGGTAAAAAAATATAAGACTTAATTATTAGTGATAGTTTAATAAATTAGATATTAACTAATAAATGGTTAGAACTACATCAACCATCTTGTAAACATCTTTCACATAATAAAATGACAGACACACAATGATAATGTGTGCATTCTGCCTTCTCTTCATTTCTTCCTTGTGCACATTTTCTAACATGTTCCAATTCTTTGTACTAATTCCTTAAACACTACTCATTCTCCATATTCATTTGGCAATTTTGAAAACCACAAAAGACATTGAATTTTACTTGTTAAATGAAATGGGAAACATGAGTCAATGCCTTGGAAATAATATCAAAGGATAGGAAAATATTAAAATATGGTCAAGGAATTCAAACCCTCTCAATTGACTTGAATGAGTCGTAAGAATTTCGGTCTTGGGTACACCAAAGAATCTTCCTAAACTATTGTGGTTTCCACTTTCATTAAAGCAAACATGTGTGTGAAACACCCCACTTAACATTGGTGTGAGCAATCTACTCATATTGGTTCATCACATTATTTGCAATTATCATGATAAAATATGCATGATTCTAACCATTGTTGGAATCCCTTTCATTTTGAAATTTACATTGCAAAGAATAGTAGCTTCATGTCTTCTTAGAGATCGTTATTTTTCTTTTGTTCTAGCATGTGAGAAGTAGTAC
This sequence comes from Taxus chinensis, assembly GCA_019776745.2. Classification (NCBI taxonomy): domain Eukaryota; kingdom Viridiplantae; phylum Streptophyta; class Pinopsida; order Cupressales; family Taxaceae; genus Taxus; species Taxus chinensis. The sequence continues at coordinate 308,155 of JAHRHJ020000199.1, forward strand.
ACATCTCAGACCAAAGCTTGCATCTCATCTCCATGATACCCTTATGTACCTCGTGTATTAATGAAACAATAAATTGTGTTATTCAAAAGTTGCTCTCCAAGTATAATTAAATTCCGTCCATTCATGGTTCATTTCGCAACAATTCAACAATATCATCATGTAATACAATTGTTTAAAAGTCCCCTTCAAGTTTTTGCAAATCATTGTGTTGTCCTTTGTATTCTAATTCAATCCAAGCCATCCTCCAAGACTATCAAGATGGTGTTCATTGTGGATATTTTGCATGTGAAACCACCACCCACAAAGTGCAAGCACAAAGTACTATTGGCCAATTCTATTTCAAGACGCTCATAAATTGATGATTTGGTGTGTTTTGTAAGATCTTGCAAATCATTGTATTGTCCTTTGTATTCTAATCCAATCCAAACCATCCTCCAAAACTATCAAAATGGTGTTCATTGTGGATATTCTACATGTGAAACCACCACCTATAAAGTGCAAGCACAAGGTACTATTGGCCAACTCTATTTCAAGATGCTCATAAATTGATGATTTGGTGTGTTTGGAAGTTTTTGCACATCATTGTGTTGTCCTTTGTATTCTAATCCAATCCAAACCATCCTCCAAGACTGTCAAGATGGTGTTCATTGTGGATATTTTGCATGTGAAACAACCACCCACATAGTGCAAGCACAAGGTACTATTGGCCAACTCTATTTCAAGATGCTCATAAATTGATGATTTGATGTGTTTGGTAAGTTTTTGCAAATCATTGTGTTGTCCTTTGTATTCTAATCCAATCCAAACCATCCTTCAAGACTGTCAAGATGGTATTCATTGTGGATATTCTCTAAACCACCACACACGAAGTGCAAGTACAAGGTACTATTGACCAACAATATTTCAAAATGCTCATAAAAAGATGATTTGGTGTGTTTGGCAAGTTTTTGCAAATCATTGTGTTGTCGTTTGTATTCTAATCCAATCCAAACCATCCTCAAGACTGTCAAGATGGTGTTCATTGTGGATATTTTGCATTTGAAACCGCGTAGTGCAAGCACAAGGTACTATTGGCCAACTCTATTTCAAGATGCTCATAAATTGATGATTTTGTGTGTTTTGTAAGTTTTCTAGAAGTAAACAAAAAACTCTTAACATGAAAATATCAAACTATCACTACTTTGCAAAGTCAGCAAACCTTGCCTTTCACATTTGAGTAAATTAACAAGTTTTTGAAAACCTGGTTTCCAAAATCCTGTTTTTTTTTTTAAATAATGGCATTGCTTATTATATTTGCAGTAGACAATGGTGTCATTTTATATCCTTTTGAGTTACAAGTGTTTTCTCGGCCAAAACTCCATTGTTACATGTTCTTCCACATATTCCAAAAATAATATGCATTTATTTATTTGCTCATATAGAGCTTTACATAGTTAGTGTTGAACATGGAGTGGCAACGAATAATACTCGTATGAAAACATTTGACCTTTGATAGTATTTAGCAGGGTAAAACAAAAGGCATAAAATAAATAGTTAAAATACAGAAAATTTAAAAAAAATATTGCAGCTGATAACAGCGTGCAGGTTCACTACAAACAGCCCCATTTCAATAATACGCCAATTATTTTTAAAGAAATCCAAACCTCCAATGGAAGAATTACGTTGTAAGTAGAGCCAAATGTATGAGTGTACCATATTTTAAATGTAGATCTTGTCTTGGATGCTGAAATGACCAACTTCTACGACAACACATATTCTGAAACACTATATTTTGATCGTGACCATGTGTCTTCAAAATTTCATCACCTCTCTTTTCCATGTTCCCAAATCCATACGCAAATTTGATGTGAATAATCATTACCATAGCCCTGGGCACATTCCGGATACATCTAGCAAATTGAATGTGGTTAACAAAATTCAAACCACCCATATATTAAAGATCTCAATTGATTTCAGTTAACATTTACTAGGATATATAAGTCTTAAAGTCCAAATAAATAAATACATCAGAAATGCTGCCAATAGCATTATATCCTCATTACCCTATCATAGCATAAACTTGAGTATCCATAACAGTTACGTAGGCCAAAATGTCAATCAACCCAAAGAACTAACTAGTACAGTTTTTTTGCAGGTCAAAACTTTTATAACGGGTAAAAGGCATCTCAATTTTAATTACTTGATAAATTATATAATGTGGGTGTGCGTGTCTTCACTGTTGCTGTACTTTCCTGACAGTAAATATATTTTGCAAGCAAAATACTGATGGATTAGACTCAAAACAGTAAAAAAATCCTGAACAGAAACTGATCCATTTGTTTAGAATCATTTAAACTTAATGCATTGTTCGGACAATTGTGAAACCAATAAAAATAAAGCAGGCAATATGCTGGAGGAATCAAACCGAGCATCAAAATGCCGAAATCCAATGCTATGATTAAACAAGGAGAAAACTCGTGTCTTCAATAGAGATCATCCCTTAGTACCGAGAGTTGTTTGCCTCAGAAAAACATCACACTGTGTTGTTTGCACATGAGTAAGAGGTGATGCTCGTGCCAGCTGCAGGATTATGTGAAACTGTACTACTCATTGGCTAACGTGTTTTTGTAAGTGTCCAATGACCAAGCAATGTTCACTTTAGTTTCTTGACTGCACACCAATATGTTTCTTACAATAGGATAACTGCTAGATCTGAATGTGTACAGGCTTACACAATTTTCATCGGAGCAAAATAAGATCTGAAAAAATAATGCACACATCTATGAACAAATTAAGATCTTTTGTGCTGTCAAAATTGCAACTCTCTTTAGTATGTGACAAACATCCATTTAGAAAAGGGCTTGAAAATACCCCATAGAAAATTCTATAAAGCTACAACAAAGCCACGCTCACCCCAGCTTTTGAAGCTCCATAAATGAAGAATATCAGCTGACAGGCAAACTACGAAAAAAATATTAAATTAGAAAGAAAATATCAGCATGCCAAATGCTATTCCATATCGACGTGGCCTTGGACAACGTAACCACTTCCTTTGTTATCATAAGTTACTGCTTTGCTTTAGGATCACCAAGATGAATGTTTCAAGAAAAATTCTTGCTCTGCAAATAAGATAATGGATAAAACACCCATATTTCTCAGAACCTGGTTGCACTCAGAAGTTAAGAGATAGGCCAGCCCCTTCACTGATTATTGGTGAATAATCATCCTGGCAAAATCTAAAGTAGAAAACTTTGAACCTCCTTTGAATTCTAAGCAACCACCACCACCATTCATCCATTTATGACGTTAAAGCCTTTTTGAACTTAACGTGTGATATGGAATGAGATCCATCGTCATAGTTTTAAGGCAACATCTTTTATAGATGCTACAAACTGAACACAACTTATTTTCTGTACTGGCTCGTTCAACAAGTTTGAAGAGATTCTTCTGGGGCTGAAATTTTCAACTCTTTCAGATCAATTATATTACCATTAACAGAATGTGATAATGCATCAATGCTTGTGTTTTTAGTTTTCCCCATATCTCCATTGCCATCACTAACACAAATCTTGCTATTGACTGATCCAATAACAGCAGAACTCTTGACACCCTTGAAATATGTTGAGAAAGGAAACATGTCTGCACAACGCAAACTCCATCCTACAAACAGTAAAGGAAAAGCCATTTATCAAATACACCTTTGAAATCACTCATATTCTATAATGCAAATAAAACCATGAAGCAGAAAATGCCTTTCAGAGAAGATAAAGTACTGATCTTTCATCAAACATTGTCTAATTACTTAAAAAGATCAATGTGGGGGCAAGGCTTCAACTCCTGTAGTAGACAACTTTATATACACACTTCAATTTACACAAATTACTTAGCTACCAGATTTAGGACACCCAAAAATAGAAAGAAAACTGGTGCTTTTTTACCATGTCAAAAAAAGCTGAGTATACCACTTCAAGTTAGTTACATTGTTTTCGTCTTAAATGGACTCGCTTATAATGAATTGGAATTTCAAGTAGACAAGAATCTGTGTTGAAGTTTACATTTGACAATCTTACTAGAGTTGACACTTCATAAATAGTAAAGCAAACAGCTACTTAGATTTTAGGCGAAGTAGCCGATACGTTTTGGGTACAAGGTACAATTACGGTGTATCCGATATGCGGATACGGCAAAAAAAAAAAATTGACCCCAGATACGTCGTTGGCTACGGCAATACAAAAAATATATAAAAATTAAAAATATAGATAAATTTTAGCCTTCTAAATAGGAATTAATTTATTAACCACATATTATGCATATGAAAGACAAGACAAAAGACAAGATAAGTAGATAACTTATAAGCTAAATAAGTGAATGTTATGAATATAATAGCGTCAAACGTTGTAATTAAAATATATTATATCCCTATAGATATATTGCCTCACTATTATTTTTGGATAATATAGTGCATGATAAAATATTAAAATGACATCTTAAGGATATTAATTATAATACTATTGTAACACTATAATACTATTATAGTATTATATTATATATAGTACAAAATATTATATATAATATTAAGCAATTTAATAACCTTATATATATATATATATAATTAGAAATTTTATAAACTGTTTTCCAGATGCTATTTTAAAATATATATAAAATCATTTACTATAATAAATATTAAATTTTGATATATTCTTCCACATTTAAATCTAATAAAAAATCATATATATAATATTCCTTGAAGTAATAAGATTCCGGTTGAAAAGATATACGTATAGCTTCAAAAGTATCCTATCTGCTGTATGTTTCTCCATGTATTGACAGCAAAATGGACCCTCTGTATCCTGCCCCTCCCACCCCCGTATCCGGGCCATACCTGCACCCGGTATATTTTAGGCATTAAATATTGAGATGATCCAACCGAGCATGATTAACTGGGTCCTCTTGGTGGTGGCCTGAGCATAAAGCTTAACCACTGCTCAGGCAAGACCCAGATTCAGGCACCACAGAATGTGTCAGTCTGCACGAAAAAAAGTTGGAAGCAACAGAGCACCTTGGTCAACTAAGCAGCAGCATGCCATCTATGCATTCTGTGCACCAGGAAACCAACAGTTTTTGATGCTATATTTCACAACATTCAATAATGATACCAGGATTTCTCATACATTATTTATGCTGTGTGCCATCCAGATCATCTCCCAACCACCCTTTGTTTTTGAATCATTTTGATTTTTTTAGTCTTCCCTTACTATTTGTCAGTTTTATCGACTTCTGGTCAATTTCGATTGAACGGAAGGTGATTTTGAATTTAAATAATCCAGCTTGCATATACTCCCCTTTCATTATTTAGCCAACTTATCAACTTTTACAGCATGTCTATGCCTTGTTGCATTTGGAAAAGCCTATACACGTCATATATTATTTACAAAGTTGATATTACTATATTAGAGACAATTTTAGAACTACTTTCAGCCTTCTTGCATCTCTCCATCTTCTCCTCTCTTTTTTGTTTCTTTCTAGTTATATCAGGAACCCGTTTGGCCTCTTTGAACCCTCGTTTTGTCTTCTAGACTTAGTGGGCATTTTGGCAATTACTGGGGTGTTTTCTCCCAAACTGCCCAAAAACAATCCTCCACGACTCCTATTTGGGCCTAAATGCCTATACCCCTCTAAACAATTGCACATTAGTTGGGGGTTGTTGCAAGACCCTTGCCTACTTATTTGATCCATAAATACGCCTTCTAGTGATGATATCTTCCTCTTTTATCAACATAGCTGCCCAGTCTACTTGCATTGAAACCATCTAGCTTAAATTATCCTCCACTGATCTACACTGAAAGGTTTCCAAAACCATCGTAGGAGCAGTGTCCTTACCTAGGTTAGCATCTCTCCTATTCATCAAATTCATTCATCTGCTCATTCTTTGCTCAATTCACTTATTTTCCCAATGCAGCCTCTTCTTTCACATATTCAAGCAAAAGCCTAAGACATTAAAGAGCTACAGGTATGGCGAGGACAACTGGCCACATTAATATCACATAGGATTCTTCTTGTTGCATTTCTTGACAATATTTCTTTGATCCTTGTCATTCTTAGTTAGTTTCTTTGTTCTGTAAATTTGGATTAGACTTGAGAGAACTTAATATTTAATAATACACAATAATCTCACGTTCTTATTCTGTCATAAACAATAAAACATGATACACGTATATAGGATTTTTATCTCCTACATTCAACGAGTTTTTCTAACTACATCTCCCATAAACCTCTCATAATCTCCTAATTGTGTGAGTTGATTCAACCTCCAACAACTCACATATTAGACAAATATATGAGTGTACATCTAATATTCCCTATAATAACTCACACCTAAATATTATCTCTAAATCTAGCATGATTGTTACTCACATAACAACCATTTACACCATACATATGTTTTATGAGTATTATATATATGCATCATCTTATTCACATTATGAAACACTAATATATTTGTTCACACAAATATATTGGATCCGTAACGGTTCTGTGCATGTTGGATCCATTATAGTTCCTTGCCTTTATCCATCCAAACTGTAACAGTTACATTCAATGTCATTGTTCAATTTTGTTATCAGCATTGATTTCTCTGATTAAAAACCTCGTGAAGTTCTGAAGACTTCTAGACTTTATCTAGGTGTTACAATAGACGGTAAAATATAGCAATATCTACAAGTATCCAATGTTACGTGAGGATGCGTCCCCCACACACCCCACCCAAAAATAACAGGTGTCCAAGATGTCATGGGGATGGTGGGACAGGGGGGAAACGTCCCCCCCACATTTCCGGAAAGTTGAAAAAGCTTGGGGATGTCTCCAGGATGTCCAGGAAAATCAGGAGATGTCCAGGGGACATCCCCCTTGTTTTGGGGATGTCGGGGATGGCTGGACGTCCCCAAGACATCCCTGGGACATTTGTTTTTCTTTATTATTATTATTATTTTTAGAAAAGAATGAAATTTTGTTTGCCGTTTTCTCTTTAAAAACTGAAATTTTTTAATTGTGTTATTCTAGCGTAAGATAGTTTTTGGAAGCCACTCATCTCTATTCGGAAAAAAAAGTCTGTATGTATAAATCTAATTACAAATTTAAAATCCGCTTTGGAAGCTCAATAACTTCAAAGCTTATATGTATATTTCTATGTGAAGAGAAAGGTTGTGTAGATGATAAAATCAGTAAGGCATAGATCAAAACATTTATTGATTAACCATCACCCAGCTGTATTTGTATTAGAAAGACATGATAAGAATCAAGAGTGATATATGAATACAGAATTTTTTGAGCACAAATGCGCATCGTGGACTGTCACAGACTGCTATTCATAAATTTTTAAAAACTTATTTGCATATTTTAATAGCCACACCCCACCCCCCCCACTGGAAATTTCGGATTCTTTTTTCCGTCCCGAAGTCTTAGGTAACTATGCAAGTAAGAGACCTCTTGGTTATTTTCCTCTTTTTCCATAATTTTTAAGTTTTTTTATTCATAATATTTTTTGTTTATGGCTGCCGTGAACTATCAAAAATAACCAGGAATTTCATAACATACTTTTAAAAATGTCATTGAGATATAAAGGTTATTATTAATAAAGAACAGCAATATATTCCCAAATGTTTATGAGATACCTTGCACACTAAGACAGTATTTTTGCAGATGTTATTGAATGACAGATCTCAAACATGCTACACAATAACTTTGGCATGAACCTCAGATAATATTGTGACTTTACACTTCAGAAAAATCTCATCCCAAAGCATGATCCACCAAGTGATCAAAACCATCCTCCATAAAAAGATATCAGTACAATAAATAACATTTGCAATTCAGGGCGGGGTGGAGCTGTGAAAAGCAAGCAGTTTTACAGCGTACGCAAAAGCACCTTGTAGTAGTAATGGGATATCCGGAGGTAGGGGTTGAACATTAAACAATGTGCGTGCACACCATGTTAACATATTATGGACCCAAGCCCATCCCTGTACTTCATTCAAGCTATGCGCTAAAGCTTTTTCTTTGACAAAAGGTGGCTTTGTATAGGTCATCTTAAACAGCTTAAGATGCATCAGCTTCAAGAAAAACAATGTTAAAAATAATGTCTTTCTTCTTTGGAAGCCTGTCAAGGACTAAGGAGCTGATGAAGAGGTGGATCCCATGAACAGGGCCACAATAGACGTCGTATTTTGCACCAAGGAACATATGCAGAGGTGAAGCTCACATTTTGCAATTGACGAATGTAAGGAAAACCAAAGATCCTTCCACACGAGATTCTTGGTAACGATATAATTGACATCCAATAGATACAATGCAAGGGAGTCATGGCAATGGAAATCAAAATCAAGATTTCCTTTGTTATTTTCAAGCATGTATCAGGAGCTAATCATTGTAACCAAAACAAGAAAGAGGCAAGATTTAATTGGCTGTTGGAAAAGTGTTTGATTTTGGTGGAAGAGAGGAAGTGGACACTTGATGGCAAGGTTCATATCCACGTAGAATTTTGAAATAAACTGGTCTCTTTGTTATGTTGGCATGATATGGTGCAAGACATGAATAAGGAACCTCAAGTCCTGTGTCATAACATAAATTTGTAGCACTCAATGATTTTAAGCATTTAGGGTCTTCCCCCAATTTTATAGTCTTCAATCCTGTATCAGTAGAAATTTATTCATTTCAAAGAAGCATTTGGTTTTGCAGATGCGGGTACGATTTTACAATGGGCTTTGCAAGCATTACCCACCATAAATATTAGTGTTTACATGTGTTTTGCTTGTTTATTTCATGGCTTATTGTTGCTATTTTTTTGTGCTACCACTCTTAGTATGGAAGGTTCTAACATTTTACCAACACTCATCAAAAGTAGACATGCAACATACTGGATGTATATTTGGTTTTGATTACAACTGAAAATGAAAATACCAAAAATCATCAGATTTAGTGGGCTCTAATACAATCAGAAGCATAAGGTCCGTCTGTTTTTCATGAAAAATGTGTTAGAATATACAGAGAAGAATAAAATGCAGATGGAGACAGGAGAGCAAACTGCACTGTCCAAATGATACAGGCAGAGGTTTATTTATTGAGAGAGAGGTGGTTGAACAGTTACCAACCGAACAACTACATAACTGTTTTTACATTCTATATAATGTGTTATATTTTAACACCCCCTCTTAATGACTAAACCGGAAACAAGACAAAGTTTGTCCCGAAATTTTACAAATTTCCTAAAGCCCATATGTTTAGTCATTACATTTACAGACTGTGCCATAAGTTGTACTTTAAAATCAGCAGTCCTTAACTGTGATGCAGTTGTCGAATGAAGACGAACCGCAAAACAAAAATCTGGTCCCATGAACAAAAGATATGGCAAGTGGTCCACTGGTTCTCTGTTTCGTGATTCATTGACCAGTGATGAATCACCAATGGCTGAGAGTGTCAGCCCCATCTCCAGAGTGCTGAAATCAGAACCTCGAAGATGTGGATTAAAAAATCTATTCCAGGCTTGTGTAGCCTGCTGGAGTCTGTACAAAGACTCAATTATCCTGTAATCGAAGTCACCTCGATCACGTCCTTGCACCACCATGTAGTGCTCATCCAACTTTTTCAAGAAGAGGAATGTGACCATCTGTGCAGGAGTTAGAACCAACTCCTCAATAGTAGGAGAAATAACCATCTCCGTCTCAGCAGTGGTCTCCGTCTCAACAGGAGAAATAACCATCTCCGTCTTATCTATTTGCTCATCTATCCCCCTCTGTTGGGAAAGATCCTTCACAACACAATGAGCAAATTGGTCATGCTCTACTGTCCTTCGAGCAAGGACCTCTGAGTGAGTGGCTGGGCATGCCATCTCACCATGCACCGTCAATGCATTTGGAATAGTGGAGTCTCCGTCCACAACAAATTGTTCTTCAGAATGAGGAAATCCATCCTCCCAAGGCATGTCCGCCTCCCATACACCTAGTATAGTGGATATTCCCTCCACAATAGGTGCATGTAGGTTGACTGTATCCAAGTCAACAGATTTGTGAGGAATGGCTTCCTCCCAAGGCATTGCAGCGTCCTGCACATCCTGAATGGTGGAGCTGTCCTCCACACGTGCATTCATGTTGATCGCAGCCGGATCAACAAGCCGATACTGACCACCTACCCCAATACCAAGGACAATTATCCGTCTCTGTTTCACATCAGAGACAACACACTTCTTTCCACAGAAATCCACAGAAATATTGGGATTTTCAGTCAATTGACGAATAGATAGAAGATTCTTTTGTAAAGAAGGTACATATCTAACATTTCGTACCAACAATTTATGAGCATTATTCAATACAATGCATATATCTCCTATCCCTTCTACTGCAAGTGATTCTCCATCAGCTAGTACTACTGATTCAAAACATATATTTGTAGTAAATGAAACATACCAGTCCCTACGACATGAAAAGTGTGCAGATGCACCAGAGTCAATGATCCAACAACTGGTACCACTGTCATTCGAGCATGATGTCGTAAGACAATAAAGAGCATGCCCGTCATCCGAATCCCGTTCTTCTGCAACTGCTACCACATGTTCCTCATCACATGGCTTTTTGTTCTGCTTCGAAAGATCATACATCCGCTTCCGGCAATCCTTCTTGAGGTGCCCAACCTTGTGACAGTAATAGCATGTGACCTGATACCGAGTGGAAGATTCACCAGAGTGACGTTTCCACTTTCCCTTTGACTGAGTGACAAGAGCACTCTCTACATGGTCACAATTAGATTCTGCCTGAAGTTGTCTCCGCTCCTTTTGCAACAGGTAGGAACTCACCTTGTCAAACGTGAGTGTTTGACTTTCAACCATTAAATGGAGTGCCTCCACAAATGACTCATACGAAGAAGGTAAGTTGTTCAAAACCAGAGCCACCATATCATCGTCGTCCACCTTTTTGTTGATGGAAGATAACTGGTCTCGGAGGTCTTTCATCCGAAGTAGGTGCTCAGACAGCGATCCACCTTCTTGTAACTTTACGGAAAAGAGCATATTTTTCAGGTATAAAACCCGACTCTTTTCTGACGTCTGATATTTATCCCTCAGACTGGCCCATAATGTGCTTGCCACAGTGGCATTCCGCACTTCCGGTATCAAATCATCCGACACCGATAACTTGAGAAGCAATAATGCTTCCTTATGACGTTTGTCATAATCCTCGAAGTTCGTCGCTGGTCGATTTTCATCACCCTTGATTATTTTATCACAATCACGAAATTCCGCAACCATTAAAATCTTATGACTCCAAACATTGAAATTAGTACCCGCTAATTTTTGCGAGTCAGGCAGAATAAGACTTGAAATATTCGCCATTTTATTATGAAAATAATAAAAATGGAATAAAGTATTTTGTCCACCGAATAAACCAAAAACCCACTTTATTCAAAAAGGTGTTTTATGCATATACGTGGCAGCGAAAAATTCGTGCTCGTGAAGAGTAATATGAAACACCAAAATCAAATAGTTTTATAAGAATGAAAAAATCTTTTTCCTTAAACGAAAACTTTTGCCTTGCTACCTTGCCACGAACCACGATTTTTTTTTTGCTGCAGCTTTGATTATTTTTCTGCTCCTCGATTTCCAGCGACCATGATTTGCGACCATCCAACTGCCCACGTTTTGACCACTGCAACGATGCCTTCACGATTCCACGTGCGACCACGATTTTTGACCACCAACGATGCCCACGTTTTGCTTTCACAGTTGCTTGCAACAACTTCCTCCAGCGATGCCAACTCCCTTCTGCTCTGATGAGTTTTCAACCACGTACTCTTCCTGGTCCCGTTTTTCTTCCCACGATCCACGATTCTTCCAAATTCGTGCCTTTTGAAGGCTTCCTCGAATTGACTTCAAACTTCTTCTCTATAGTTCGTACCCATGTCGGGGCTTACTCAAACCTCATACGACACACCTGTGCTCGTCCAAGAGCTTCCTCGGGCAAGTCGCTCTGATACCAATGTTAGAATATGCAAAGAGAAGAAAGAATACAGATGGAGACAAGAGAGCAAAAACTGCACTGTCCAAATGATACAGGCAGAGGTTTATTTATTGAGAGAGAGGTGGTTGAACAGTTACCAACCGAACAACTACATAACTGTTTTTACATTCTATATAATGTGTTATATTTTTCCCCATTTTATAGATATTTTGAAGCCCATATCCACAGCTGTTTCATTTCTGAAACATTTGATGTTTTCCCATTGAAGGCAACTTAGATTAGAATCAATCCAGTAAATAAAAGCATTCTCCAGTTAAGTGCATGATGTATTGACCTTTATGAGCAACGAAGGTCGCTGCCCTGAAAAATATACAGCATCATTTTAATAAGAAGCAAAGTTATCATTTATATTTGAACAGCAAAAAAACAACACCAAAACAGATATGCTAGCTGATGTTCTGGAAACCTTAAGACCTATGCTGCATGTGAGCAGTACAAAGATTGGAAAAAAGTCGAACATTGTTTGAAAATACAATATTTTTCAATATTCATTTTATTCACAGGACAAGGCAATGGCTCTTACTAGAAGCTGCATCTGGATCATGAAAAGTTGTTTCCAACAGCTTGTGCACAGCAATACAACTCTTTAACCTCCATTCTCTGGTTCCTCCCAAAATAGCAACTCTGATATTATGAGCATCAACAATTTTAAGGTATTACTTTACTTTCAGATACATATAAAAGACCAATGTAGCAGAAAATATTGACCAACAACTAAATGTTTTCAAAAATAACACCTTGGGGCAATATTGTTGACAGAATTTTGAATCAACAAGATGGCTTCTGTCTTCTTCTCAGGGGACAGAAGGAAAAGCATCTCAGCAGCAGCTGCTCTATGCACCAACGAATCTGACAGTTGACCATAAATATTTCTTTTAGTTAACATGAATTAAAAATTGGATAGATTTCTCAAGCCTGTCAACAAATATTAGATAATAGATTAGAGCTTAGGTAATAGAAGATAGCAGCACCAACCTTTGTGGCGGTCAAGGAAAGCATCATTAACCTCCAACAAGGACTTACCATGTGGTACCCTGCAAAAACATGACCAAGAAGCTATAGCCACAAAACAAATATTCTTATTTACTCAAACTAGATGCCTATTAAGCTTCAAATCTAAATTACACAATTATAAAGTTGTAAACCAAGAATGTCAGATTCTCCATTTATTTACCCCAAACAGGGCCTCTCAATCTCTATGACCCTGCGAACAAGCTCCTCTGCAGGTGTCTCAGGTGGAGGTAGGTTGTCAACCATGTTGAAAAAGCGTATCTGAAAATTATAGAAGCCAACCATTAATTTTACATCTCATAGGGAGGATGCATAAGAAAGGAAAAAAAAAAATTATACTAATGTCCACAAATGATCAAAAGTAGGTCAATGGGACTTAAGAATACAACCAATTACAATAGAAAGAGTTAGGGTAAATGGACCCTATGAACAATGACAAACTAAACAAAAGAAGAACAAAAGCACTAAAAGCAAACAAAAGCCCTAATCCATGATATGGATAAGGTACTAACATGAATAGCCTTATGGGGGAAGCAAGAACAGAACCCCCAAAGAGCTTGGGCTGATGAAAGTTGGAGATACTAGATGGTAACCTTGCCAAACATCTTTGGTTGTGTCCACGATAGAGGAATAAAATGTGTCGTCATCTATCGTTGTAAAAGGTTCAATGTGAGATTTGAGAATGCTCGTTGGGGGTTGTCTAGGGCTAAGGGAGCATTTTGGATAATCTTAGGAGGAACCAAAGCACTCCCCCCAAAATCCCTCCTAACATCCAAAGCCTGAAAATCTATCGAGGTAGTGAAGAAACTCTAATATGAGCTTCTCCTTGGGGCAAAGGGAGCAATCGAGAAGGAACAAATCCATGTCGTTGAGCACAGGTGGATCCCCATTGCCGAGAGCTAGTGTGCAGGGGCACCTTTTAAATACTCTTGTGCAAGAATGAGTGTCACCTCACTAACTTAACCCTCTTAGTGTGTGAAGTAAGAGTATCAAAAGAGTGCTTAATTCACCCAACCTCCATGACGGACTGAAAGAAAAAGGTGATCAACGGCTCCCTGCAGGGACATACATTAAAGAGTGACAACCTCTTGAAGAAAAAGGACCAAGCATTGTTGGTCTGGGTACCAAAAGAAAGCGAATAAAGTGCTGCCCGAGTCTTTACAAGATAGTGATATTTTCCCCAGATCTCATAACAAATCGGGCATCTGAAAATGAAGTGCTCCTCAGCCTCCACCTCCTAGAGGGAGCAAAGACAATAATAGATCTAGTCCCCACATGGAATATGATGATCAATCTCGACCAGCACCTAGTGTGAGCACACCCTCAATTGGTCGAGGAGGAACCTCAAGATATGAGAGAAATGACATTGGAGATAAACAGGGCGTCAAATGGCACCATCCACCACCTAGAAGAAATGTTCAACATAGAAGGCAAGCCCGGGGTTGAGCAGTTGAGGGGGGAGGTCTAAGTGACTATGATGTACTGCCTTTTATTAGAATGTAAGGCTTATTAAATAAGGACTTCGTTAGTTATTTAACTAATGAGATGGTTGTAGCCGGTTGGAACTATATCAACCGCTTTGTAACTACATCGTTCATAATAAATAGACGGACACGCAATTTCAAATTTGTGCAATCCTGCCTTCTCTTTATTTCTTCCTTATGCATGTCTCCCAACATTGGTATCAGAGCAAGACAAGCAAGGAAAGAGAGAAGGGTTGAAGATCAGTCCCATTAGAGCACGAAGTTTGAATCAAAAGTTTTTTTGAAAAGATTTTCAAGGGCACAGTCATATGAAACGAGGGTCAAAGTGTATTAAGGGCACTATTATACAATTGCAATAACGAATATACAGTCTGCGGGCCATTAAAATGCAGTCGTGTTTCACAGTTCTGAAGTATTATTAGGGCATATACAAGCATGTAACAACACAGTCATTTCCACCCTTTTCCATAGAAGTTTCACAGGCATTTCCGCCATTGAAACAGAGCCAAAGTTGTGGGAAGACGAAGACACAAACCCAGGTAGAATACAGTCGCAATTTTAGCAAAAAATAGCCACGAAACCAATTGAAGGGCGGAATGTACACAAAAAAGTGTCTCGCAAATTTGAAAAGGCAAAAATATAGTCACATTCGTGATTCAAATCGAGGGCACAACAAAGTTTTAGATTGTTTGTGCTATCTACTAGGGCACGGAATAGTGCACATCACAATTGCAGCAAAGAACTGGTATTTTATCCTCTGTTTACTCATCTCAGTAAATACGCAGTAGTATTTATTTTATTTTATGGAAATTCCAGTAGAAAAATATTTTGGTCTAAGTTTCCATACATTTAAAGTGAAAATACAAATGTAACTTATGAATAAAAATTTGTGGGGAATAGTAAACGGGAAAGAGAAAGCACCCACCGATATATCTAAATTGTTAGATTGGCAGACCAGAGATGATAGAGCTAAAGCTATTATTGGCCTTGCTCTCTCTGACTATGAACTTCATCATGTAGACCTAGAAAAAGCATCCAAGGAAATTTGGGATGCTCTAAATAAATTATTTGGGGCGAAAGCAGTTAATGCCAAATTTTCCCTAAAACTTTGGTTATATAGGTTCAAAATGGATGGAGTCTCTATGCCAAGCCACAGCAATAATCTGAGGTCCCTGATCAGATAACTAGCAGAAGTCAAAGCTGCAATTGAGGATGAGGATGCCAAAGCTATCCTATAAAATAGTTTTTCTTCAAAATACATCAATTTAGTTTTTACCCTCAGTCAAATTCAATCTCAATCTCTTAGATAATATGATTGCAACTCTTCTAGCTGAAGAAAAATGAATTGTTGAAGATGAAGAAAGTCATTCTCAGCAAGAAAGTGCATTTTCTTCCAGAACCATAAACTCTTTTACAAGAACAGATAAAGATAACCGCAAGATGGAATGTCATTACTGTAAGGAAGAGGTCACACAGCATGGGATTGTCGTGTTCGTGCCAATGATGTGCTCAAGGGTAAAGGCGTATCAAATACAGCCAATATAGCCATGGTTGAAGACCCACAAGATGTAGAAGGTAGTGAGGACACTGATGAATACGTAATATAAAGATGTTCTAAACTTTGAAAGTAGGAAAGGATACAGGGTAGATGAAGCTCGATATGGATGATTGCTCAAATAGTTCGGGAGACAGTGGATCTTGGGAATTATACCCTCACGAGTGTCATGAGACAACTTGATGGAGCATGTGGATGTCTCAATATGGATGGTTGTCCAATAATTCGGGAGAACTATGATTCGGGAGTTCAGGGAGGTGGAATCCGAGAACTCGGGAACTACACCTTTCCGAAGGTCGTGAAGCAACTTGATGGAGCCCTTCCCAGTCAAAGCATTGGTTTCAAAGTGAAAGCCTTTGAAGATTACATAGTTCTATTTGGTTAGTTTTATTAGAATGTTTTTTTTGCTTTATGTAGGATAAGCCTTAAGAGGGGGTTTTAAAATGTAAGGTTTATTAACTGAGGGCTTCATTAGTTATTTAACTAATGATATGGTTGTAACCGGTTATAACTACATCATTCATAATAAATAGATGAACACACAATTTCAAATGTGTGTAATCCGCCTTCTCTTTATTTCTTCCTTGTGCACATCTTCCAACACCTTTAGATATTTTCTTTAACCACTCTAATGATGACCTCCTTTGAGGGAAGAAACCAAGGAGGCACATCCAAATAGTAGATGAAAGGAGGAAATCTATCAACAGAGATACACATAGAATCATAGATTGAAGGAGGGAACTAGTCTTAAAGTAGCAAAAATGTCAATGTCTATTAGGGCCCAATTATGCAATCCTTTTTAAAGTCATGGGGCCGAGTATGGATACCTCCCACGGCTTGAAGTTGAATCTCCCATGGTTCTCAATCTGTGAATGTAGAAATTAAGCCTGAAGATAGTCTCAAGACACAGAGGTTGTGTGAAAAACTCATCTTGGACAATGCACTCAGGAACAATGTATTTACAAGGGATCATACACTGAATCATAAGAGCTTGGACCCTCTCAACACAAGCTCAATCAACTGACCCAGATTAGGTCCCCAAATCATAGATCCGCAGGGTTGATGATTGTATCGAAAAGGCACATCTTTGAAGGGATATCCTAAAAGTGGAATAGAAAACATTGGCACTCCATGACAGAAACAGAATTATATCCCTTGCAAAGGCATCACCAAGGCAGGCTTCAAACTAAAAGATGATCTCGAAAACTGGATCCCTAAGTAAGTGTAGGCCAATGTGATCTCCAAAGCCTCTCCTTTCTAGAGGAATTGGAACCAAGGAAGAGAACATTTGGAGGTGTTAGAAATTGTGACCTTGGTTTCACTAAGGTTGACCACCAGTTGATGAAGGTCGCAAAAAAATTCAGTTATCTCTATAAACCATCAACAAAGAGAGAGGAAAATGATGCCATCAACAAAAACAAGTATGGAAGATGGTTGGTGAGAGAAGGCATCCCTGCTTATTTACCAATGGTAATATTCAAAAAGCTAGAAATATCACATGCAGTACAAAACTACCTAGCAACCATCTCATAGAGCCTCCAAGTGGTGTAATGAGAGAATTTGGAATGCCAATATCAAGCATCTTTTGGAAAAGCAGATGTTTTGGAACTGACTCAAAGACCTAAAAGTTTACAAAACAAAACTTTGGAAGATTGTTGACGAGCTCATCCGTGTAAATGTTGAATATGGTTGGGGAGAGAATGTTGTTATTGACAAAATTTGACATGCCCCTTTCTTTTTTTGAGAAAGACATTGAAACCCCATTTGTCTCCATTTCATATCATTTTGCATACATTTCTTCATAACAAGTTCGACGGGGGCCACTTAGCGTTTTAATGCAATATTTAATTTATATGAAATTTAAAGTGATTTTGTTGCATTTGAATACTATGTCGGCATATTGTTTGTTTTTGTGAAGGATATATGAAGTATTTTACCATCACAATAAATTCATTGCTTTTCAATATGACGATTAAGTTTCACTTCGCACTCACTATTTTTGGTTTTCAGGCTCGAGTGATGGTATATTTGTTCTTTCCATTTTGGAAATAAGATTATTGAAGTGGTGCAAGGAAGATATTGTTGAGTTTTGGATATCCGCATGAGGATTCTTTTTTATCCTTTATGTTGATTATAGATATATCACTTTGCATTTTATCGTGAATTTAATATTCATGTGTATAAAGGTGATTGGTTAAAGTTGGAGTAGTGTTTGGATTGGTCGATCATCGACGCATTGGGATACATCACTTTGGGTTAGGTTTATGTTTATATGACCAAATATAAATAAGTTTTGGGCAATGTTTATTGACATAGTGCATGAAGCCATATTGGTTATATTATTAGTTACCCTAACTGTTGTTTTGAATGTTTTGCGTAATGGAAATAAATGAAGTCATGTCAGCATTAACTCCCATCACCCAAGATGCTTCGAAATATGCAAATTTGGGTCTTATGGATTATTATTGCATTCCATTTTTGTTTGTTTTCTTGATTTGGAAGCTTGGTCAAGCTTCTCTTGTCATGAGCTAACTGTGAAGTGGGATTTTCAACAAAGTTTGGCAATATAGCTCCAAGTATGTGTTATTTGAGTTGAATAATGAAGAGGATGCATGAATTTCATGGTTTTCAATACATGCATTGATAGTTTTGAATTGTAATATCAATCATATTGACTACATATAACATTACAACTTTTGTGGATTCGTGGGTTTATTTTGGAATCATGTTTTAATTGAAATTGGTAGTTTTCTTTGAATATGAAGGAGAAAGAGCTTATGTTTTCATTCCATGTTTTTTGTCAACCCACCTGAGGAATGTTTCAGTTCATTTTGAGTATTAAAATGGGTTGGGTGTACTTTTTGTTTAAAACAATTTTCAAGGGTTTTGTGGCAGCTATTTCAAACATAGGGTGATGATAGTTGATGTTTATCTTTGTTTTTGTTTTTAAGGAGATAAAAATTTGGTGTCATCGTTTTGGGACAAGTGCGGTTTTATTTGGAGCATGCAAAAGAAAAATTTGATATAAATTAATGAAATTTGTAATTTCCAAGCTTACTATTGTTTTGAACTGGGTATTTGCATAATGGTCTAGTTTTGAATAGTTTTGCTTCAAAAATAACCTTGTGTGTATACCCCAATATATTTGACAGTCGGCTATGGTAATATTGTTTTATTAAGGATTTTGAGTTGAAATGGATGCAGATAGATGGTTATATTATGTTTAGTAGCCACTTAGGAAGCCTTCGGTTGAAATCAAGTATTTGATGCTCTCTTTGTTGTGATAGCGTTGAGCTGGTTTTGATAAGGCGTAGGCAAGGTATTTATTTTTGTGACAGAATAAATGATGCATTAAAATGGTAACAGTTAGTCATTCTTAAAATGCAAGCTATTGTTAATTGTAAAATTATGCAATCTTGTTCATGGAATTTTGATGTTCGAAAGTTTCATTCTGATATTGGTTGCATGATGATATAAAGTTGCTTCTTGAAAATTGTGGCTTAACTTTTGTTAGTAAAATGGTAAACATTTGTGCTTACTAATGGGGTGTTCACAGAGGCCATCTTTTTTCATATATGCCTTATGAGCTTGAGTTAGGTGAATAAGAATGTGCAAAGTGTTTGATTTTTTGATGGGTAGTGGTTTGGTGAAAATGATTATCACCTAGTATCATTCTCTCTATTGTTTAAATAAAGTTTGATTCTAAGTATACCTTTCATTTGATTAGTTATATGGACTTTGAAAGTTATTTTCAGGAGGTAGTATAGTAATTTTTCTAACTCTTCAGTTCATTGCAAAAATGTTTGGTTGGATGGATGGGGTACCTCAAGGGGATCTGGTTCACATCATTCTTGGGGACATAATAATTTCTGAGGGTGTTCTTAATTGCAAAGAGGTTCACCTAGGGGTCCTCGAAGGGGACATAGTATGCTTGAAGGTAGAAGACCTTTTATTAGAAGTGGCCCAACTCGAGTGTCAGTTCATTTCGATGCCAATAAACCCTGCCTCCATGAAGTGTTGTAAGTAATTGAGTCATACCCTCGCATTCAGCCATCTCGTAGTATACACAATACTCCATCTCATGACAATATTGATAGTACACATGCTGAGCACAACCCCTCGTCTTCTAATCGTTCAGTGCATTCTGCCCCCTCACATTTACCTTTGCATGATACACAGCCAGTTATAGGTCCACCTTTATTACTTGGACAAAATCAACCGTCTCGTTCTCATGATTCTCATCCCTTCCCTAAGCGTATGTTAGGTCCTCTTCAGCAATCCCTAGGGTGACTAGGGGACTAAAGAGGGTAAAATTATGTGGTGGACGAGGAGTATAGAGCCATCACACATACCACTTTGGGTTCTGTATGTATGTGGAGTTATTTGAGATAGGAGTACCACTGATTGGATCTCACTAGGGATGACTAGTACTCTTATGTTATAAAAAAAATTCTGATTTTTCTTGTTTGGTATATGGATTTTTAGTGACATACTTTTTTAATTCGTCATACACTTTGATAATGGTTGATATTCAGCGGTTGGATTAGATATTTTGATGATCACATGGCTATGATAGAATATTATATGATTTTAATGATATCAGATGCTTGTGGTCATGTGGTATATTTTATTTAGTGTGTTTTAATGTTAAGTGGGTCCCCCCCTTTCTCATTCCTCATGTTTATAAAGTCATCATTTGTTTAATTTTAAAAGATACCCGAGTCCCTATTATTTTATATTATACAATTGAGTTTCATTTTGATGTGAGCATAATGTTTATAATATAAAATTTAATTGAAAACTTGAAGACAAATCAGTTGTAACTGATTTTTCATAAAGGAGGATTATAAAAGGACTTGGAGGACACATTTTTAAAGGGAGATCAGGTATTGTAAGCATATTGAAGCTTATTTCATAAGAGATTTGTGCAAATAATTTTCTGAGATAAGTGAGGTTACAAGGTTTATGATGACATTGTTTTGAGGTTTGAGTATAAAATTTGATATGTGTCAATTATAATATTACAGATTATCATTTAATTACGGTATCTCATCTAAAACATTGCAGATTTTGTATCATATTCTGAGCATGCCATGACAAATTTGTTTCTCAATCTTATATTTGGATTGATACCATGTTGACATTTGATTTCTCATAGACTCTTGTCAGATATTGTCTTGACAGTCATATCTATGTTACAAATTTGAATATTTATCTTTCTACGTAAATGTGTCATATTTTGTGAATAATTTGTTCATGTGTATACTTTGTGTGAGTTGTTTTTAATTTCCGTTTTCAAGGCTAGTTGCATTACGTGATCAATAAATACACTATGAGATCATGAATAAATTATCACTTATTTGATTCACCTTTTCAAGAGGTTGTCTCGTTAATAGACTTCACTCTGTCGGATAAAGGTTTGATAATATTTCTTGGACAAATAATTTGGTCCTATTGATAAGTGATTTCATTGTATAATAAACCTTTTGATAAATGATATTATAGCATTGCTTAAATGATCTCATCTTTTTTAGGACTTAATGATAAATGGTCTTGTTATGTTACTTTTCTTGATTGTTTGTTTTGTTTCTTTGTTGTTTTGTATATTCTTTTTTATGTTTGGAAGATGGAAATTACTCCGAAATTTTAGGTTTGTCTACGATTAACTTATATTTAAACTACTCACGCTTAAGCTATCCTTAATTTTCTTCACAATTAAACCGATATTATTCCAACTTGACCTCTTGCATTAGGCAAAAGGGTCGATTAGTTGTTAGTATGCTTTTTATCGACAACAAATGCATCCCTGCTTGACCCCAATGGTACTTTTCACAAAGCTAGAAAGGTCATGGGAAGTACAAAACTACCTAACAACTGTCTCATAAAGCGTCCAAGTGGTGTAATGAAATAATCTAGAATGTCAACATCAAGATACTTCTAGAAAAGTTGATGCTTCAAAACCAAGTCAAAGGCCTTGTTGAAGTCTACAAAACAACAAAAACTTTGGAAGACCATTGACGAGCCTCCTCAATGATAGCCTGCAATGTAAAGATGTGGTCAATAGTCTGGTGGTCTCTCCTAAATCTCTTGAAGTCGGCATGCCCCCACTCTGAGATTACCTCTCCTCAAGTGCTCTGAAAGTTGCATGACTAACATCAAGCCATGAGAGCAATGACATTTGAGATAGTTCGGGAAACGAATGACACCATCCATCACCTATGAGAAATGTTTAGCATAAAGGGAAAGCTTGGAGTTCAGCCACTGGGGTGGGGGGGGGGGGGGGGGGGGGGGGGGGGGAAGGTCCAAGTGACCTAAATGTACTGCTTGTAGATATCCTCTCTAACAGCTCTAATGATGACCTCCTTTAAGGGAAGAAGTCGAGCAAGGGCATCCAAAAAGCACATGAAAGGAGGCAATCTACCAATAGATATACCCACATACCCAAATATTGAAGAAGGGAACTAGTCTCAAAGTGCCAACAATGTCAATGTCAATATCTATTGGGGCCCAATGATGCAATCCTCTCTGAAGAACATAGGGCCCAACCCACGATTTGAAGTTGAATCTCCCATGGTTATCAATCTGTGACTGTAGAAATTAAGCCAAAAGATAGTCTCAAGATGCAGAGACTTGGCAGCTCAATTTGGACAAAACACTAAGGAACAATCCATTTACAACGGATCGTATGCTAAATCATGAGAGTTTAAACCGTCTCAATACAAGCCCTGACCCCATACTAGGTCCCCAACTCATGGACCCATACAAAACATCATGGGCTTGAAGATTGTCATGAAGAGGCGCATCTTCGAAGGGATATCCTAGAAGTGGATCTGAAAACATTGGCGCTCCATGACATAAGGGGAAGCGTATCCCTTGTAAAGACATGATCGAAGCAAGCTTCATATGAAAAATGGGCCAGAAAACTAGACCCCCAAGTAAGTGTAGGCCAATGTGATCTCCAAAGGTCCCCCTTTGTAGAGGAATTGGAACCAAAGAAGAGAACATTTGGAAGTGTTAAAAAATCATGACCTTAGTTTTGCCAAGGTTGACCACCAATTGACGAAGATAGTTGAACAAGCAAGGACATCAAGTTGTCTCTGTAAACCATCAGCAGAGTGAGAGGAGAACAACATCATCGGCAAAAAGAAGTATGGTTATCACCACATCATGTAAAATGCAACCATCATCTACATGGGTATGTTGTCAAAGAAAATCCTCTAGCTCATCGATGTAAATGTTGAAGAGGGTCAGTGAGAGAGGGCATCCCTGCTTGACCCCAATGGTACTCTTCACAAAGCTAGAAAGACCGCAAAAAGTACGAACTGCCCAACAACTATCTCATAAAGCCTCCAAGTAATGTAATGAGAGAATCTGGAATGTCGATGTCAAACAACTTCTAGAAAAGCAGATGTCTAGGAACTGAGTCAAAGGCCTTTTGAAGTCTACAAAACAACAAAATACTTTGGAAGACCACATGACAAGCCTCCTTAATAATAGCCTAGTGTGTAAAGATGTGGTCAATAGTATGGTAGTCTCTTCTAAAGTTGGCTTGTCCCCCTACTTTAAGATTACCTCTCTCCAAGTACTCCTGAAGTTGCATGTCTAACATCATTGCATAAAATCTGGTTAATGTGTGCCCAATCATAATGGTTATGTAGTTTCTAAGGTTGGAGCTTATTAATGGGATAGATATTGTGTTGGAAACAAGAACAAGAATAACCTAGGTAAACAACCTCATTAAAGAGCTTTGCCAATGGGGAGGCAAGGGAATCCACACCATATTTGAGGAACTCAGCCTAAAGGTCCCTACAATCCGTTGTTTTTCTAGTACATAACCTTTGAATAGCTCTCTTGACTGTATACCAAAGAAAATAATAGAAGATGGTGGTGGATTGGGGACAATGTCAACCGAATTCTCTTGGATGTTGTAAAGAGAGTTAGCATAAGAAATCCATACCTAGGGTTTGATGTCAGAAACTAGGGTTTTCTTCGAGCCGAGAGTGCGCCAAAGGTCTTGGGGGAATGGTGGAGGGCAGCAAGGAGAGCATGTCATCTGGATGAAACTCATGTTTCTTTCATCGAAGAAAGACATTGATAATCCCTACGAGTGGAAGGTATTGTATTGGGGGTTGGTAGCGATCGTGGCAAGGGTGAAACAAACTCTTCGATGTAGGGACTTACCCTCATCATCGTACCAGCGCTACATGGTAGATGCAGACAAGATGAGCCTGAATAGTGCACAATGTGGGGCAAGAGTCAAGGGAAACATCCAAGAAGGCATGATGTAAAAAGTCATACATGGCCTTTGTCATGGGAATAGGGAGTGAATAGTATCCGAACATAAGTTGGGAGAGCAGGGCAGCATAATCAATGGTGTACTCATCATCAAATTGGATAGGTATGTGGCAAGTGTTGGGAAGCGGTGGGAAACAAGGTGAGGGGAACATAGGGAGTGAGAAGCAAAGTGAAGGCATGAAATGGTCAACAAGTGGTTACCAAGCATGGTTGGTAAAATCCCGATTGATGGGAATTAGACACTCTAAATGAGAACTGATCCAGTACTCTTGTGGGATTAAGGATCTACAAGTGAGAACATAATCCAGAAATTAAATTGAACCTAAATAATGCAATGGATATTTAGTAGACGAGCCACTTGTCTGAGGAATCTTTTAACATTCTCTGATTCTAATAAAAGCATTGCTACAATGGTAGACAAGAAAAAGTCCATAACCAACTATGAGTTCATCTACGCAAGGGTCCTAAAATTTGAAGGCATTGTGTGGCCCATTGTCACCCACGTGGCCACAAAATTCAACTCCTTGGGGACTCTGTCATCAAAAAGGCAAACTTCACGAAAAAGATTTTATCGTATTTGCAAAGCAAATGGATCAAATGTTGTGGAATTTTTCTAATGGAATCTCAAATTTTGAATTAATGATCCGGAGATGCTAGAGAATAGACCCTTCATGGGTTGCATCTGGGAGGCCATAGATTTGTCTACGACCGCCATTTGGTCTACGACCGCCATTTGAACAGAGCAAATGGCCAAGAAGAAGTAGATTCTTCTATAAACTATATTATTGGTGGCAATGTCATCTTCATAGACCTAAACATTAGTTAGGCATTACTGTAACTCAGATTTCATTTATGGTATGACAAGTGTCAACTCGTCAGTGATGGAAGGCGTATATATGTTCCACAAACATGGTCACCAATGAATCTATCTAAGAGAAAATCCATCTCCAGTCCCAACACTATAAGAGGGAAAAGGTCCTCTTTGCATTTTCCTCAACAATCCAGACAAAGAAACTTTTAAACTACACGTCCGGGACGTCCCGGACGCCCTGGGGACGCGGGGACGTGGGGGAAACGTTTCCCCCACGTTTCCTTTTTGGCGGGAGTGGGCGAAACGCCCTGGGGACGGCTGGGGAAGGGACAGAAACGTCCCGGGGACGTTGGGGACTGGGGGCGGGGGGACGTCTGGACGTCCCCGGGGGACGTCCAGACGTCCCCGCCGTCCCCCGCGGCTTCTGCGCCTTTTTAAAAAAAAAAAACAGACTTTTAATAGACATTAAAACACTTTTTTTTTTTATTGTATATGTCTAATAACATAAAAGTAACATTCCTAACCTAACCCTAACCCTAAAAGTGCTATTTTATGTTATAAATTTACAATATGGGCTCATTTCATATTCACACCAAGCAAGAGCAAGAGCAAGAGTGAGAGCAAGAGCAAGAGCAAGAAGAAGAGCAAGAGTGAGAGCAAGGGCAAGAGCAAGAGCAAGAGCAAGAGCAAGAGGGAGCAAGAGGTATTTATAATTTTATTTGCGTACAATACATGTTAAAGTTTTTTTTTTTTTTTTAAATTTAGATTATATTTGCATTTGTTAGGGGCTGTTTTTTAGCATTTGCATCTACATTCACAATGTAATCATGCATATGCCATATAGTTTGTAGGATTTTTAAAAATGCATATTGCATAGGGTTTGGTTATACAAACTACAATGTAAATGGTTACGTTTTTTTTTTTTTTAATTACATTTTTATTTCTAGTTTAAAATTTCTATTATTTTTGCATTTTTTAGGGGTTGTTTTTTAGCATTTGCATCTACATTCATAATGCAATCATGCATATAGTTTGTGGGATTTAAAAAAATGCATCTTGCATAGCCCTAGAGGCTAGGGTTTGGTTGTAAAATTTAAAATTTAAATGGCTACGTTTTTTTTAAAATTAATTCATTACATAATCAATCAATCATATAGTTATGGTTGTTTTTAATTCATTGCAGCAATCATCACCATGAGTTCTTCTACTGAGACTGAGTATGAGTATGAATCAGAGCATGAATCAGAGCAGGAGAGGGTTGAACGGGAAGTTGAGATAGGTGGCCGTGGAAGAGTTGGTGATGCCACAATGGGGGAGAGTGAAGAAGGGGCACAAAATGTAGTGGCAACGGCAACTGGTAGTTCAGCTGGTAGTGCTACCAATTGCCCCTCTCAAATGTTGTCCAAATTTGCCATTGGACCATTTGATAAGAAGAAGCCATTGCAACAATTTGCCCAAATAATTGATAACCCCAAGTCTGGAGGGGGGAGCAAAGTATGGAAGTGCAACATATGTGCACTGACTTGGCATGGTAGTATCACTAGGACCAATGCACACTTGTTGCATCTTACAGGAAGGGGGGTTGGCACTTGTAAGGGTCTTTCACTAGAGCAGAGAGCTGAGATGGTGAGAATATTCAATGGAAATACCACGGACAATGTGCCAGAAGTTCGTGGTTCTACGGCTAATACTCCATTGAGCACTGATAGGACTGGAAAACTTACTAATACTCTGGCTGGTTCTAGTTTTGAAGTGTCAGAAGTGGAAAGCAGAGGGAAGAGAAAGGCCGTGGGGGCAGCCCCAAATTCAGTTATTGACATGTTTGATTCAAAGGCAAGGGAAGAGGCAGATGATGCTATTGGGAAATTTTTCTATGCTGCTGGGATTCCATTTAATGCTGCTCGCTCTCCTTATTACAAGGAGGCTATGGCTAAGGTTGCAAAAGCAGGTACAAGTTATGTGCCTCCTGGAGACACAAAACTCAGGACAACAATCTTGGATAGAAACTATTCCAAGGTTAATGTATTGATGGAGGAGATGAAGGTGACATGGGTGTCACATGGATGCAGCATTATCATGGATGGGTGGACGGATATTAGACACCGTCCTCTCATCAATATCATTGTCTCTTGCAAAAATGGACCGTACTTCTTGAGAGCAATTGATTGTTCTGGGAAGCGAAAAGATGCTGAGTTTCAGTTTCAGATTTTGAAGGATGCCATTGAGGAGGTTGGACCTTCAAATGTTGTACAGGTTATCACAGATGCAGCTTATGTGTGCAGAGCAGCAGGCAAGCTAGTGGAGCGGGAATATAGGCATATTTATTGGACTCCA
This sequence comes from Taxus chinensis, assembly GCA_019776745.2. NCBI lineage: Eukaryota > Viridiplantae > Streptophyta > Pinopsida > Cupressales > Taxaceae > Taxus > Taxus chinensis. The sequence goes on from JAHRHJ020000199.1 coordinate 335,686, forward strand.
TGTTGTGTGCATGCCATGAACAATGCACTGAAAGACATAGGGAAGATTCAGTGGGTTAATCAGATAGTGACTGATGCCAGAGATGTGCAGAAGTTCATATGCAATCACCACACATCATTGGCACTTTTTCGAAATTTTTCGAAGAAGGAATTTTTGAAACCAATTGACACCCGCTTTGCATCCTATTTTATTTTGTTGGAGAGGATGTCCGAGTTGCAGGAGCCCCTGCAAATTATGATTATGACACAGGATTGGACTAGGTGGCGTGAGTCCAAGACAGATCAAGGGAAAAGAGTGAAGGAAGTGGTGTTGCGGGAAACATTTTGGGTTGATATGAAATACATCATATCAATTATAGCTCCAGTTTTTAGTGTCATCAAATATGGGGATTCTAACAGCCCCAATCTTGGTGAGATCTACGAGTGCATTGATAGCATGCTTGGGCAAATGAAGGCAGCTATTCGGGTGAGGGACCCCACTTTGGAGTTCTATAATGAACATATACAGCCCATTATTCAGCGGAGATGGGAGAAGTTGAACACTCCTCTTCATATGGCTGCGTATGCACTAAATCCCAAATGGTATGTGCAGAGGCCAGGCAGAGTTGTCCCATTGGATGATGATGAGGTGAAGAAGGGCCTTATGAAGGCTTTTAAAAAAATGTACACTCCACAAGAGGCTTCACAGATCAGAATGGAGTGGCTTGACTTCACTGAACTCGATGGGTACAAAACATCAGCAAAGACAGACAGGGTAGCATTAGCACAGGAGAAACCAGTGAGTTGGTGGCGACTGTATGGGCTTCCAGGATTGCTGCGACCACTTGCCATTCGCCTCCTTTCCCAGGTTTCTAGCTCCTCTGCCTCTGAGAGGAACTGGTCTACGTATGGTTGGATACACTCTGTTAAGAGGAATAGGCTTACCTCTGCGAGAGCGGAGAAGCTTGTAGCTGTACACAGTGCTTTGCGTCTTATAGATCGCAAGACACCTGAGTACAAACAGACTCCAGCATTACGGTGGGATGTAGATCCCGAGGAGCCGAGGCAGGTTGAAGAGGACAACACTGTGCAGCGAGGATTGATTGGGCTTACCTTTGAGGACGAGGATGCTAGTACCAGCGAGGAGGAGTTCATGGATATTGCTTCAGATGGAGATTCTGATTTTTAGGCTGATACTTGTAGTTGTCCTCTTTTTTTGTAATATTGACAATAGACAATTGTTGGTGTATTTGGCTATGAGATTAATGATATGAATATTAGCTATTGTCACTTGATCAATCGTATTTTAGAATGGTTATATGAAATTTCAAATTTCAGCTTGTCTCATATTCAAGAATCAAAATTCAAATATGTATTATGAATTTTCAATTTATGACATTAACATATTGATATTAGACTTTATAGTGTATTTGATGTTTATGAGTTCAAGTTTCACCTTATTTAAATCTCAAATGGTTTTATTTCAGCTTATTTATATAATTTAGTCACTATATCTTTTTATTTTAAATATTTATATATTTTTTAATCAGCCGTCCCCCCGCCGTCCCCAAAATTTAGAAATTTTTTGCCGTCCCGGAAACCCCGTCCCGCCGTCCCCCCGTCCCAGGTAACACTGAAACAGCTGTAAACACAGTCAAGATTGCATTTTACCGGTTCGCGGGAGACTGTAGACTCCATTTGCTAAACTCCAGTCGCCAGTTCATTCGCCGCCATTGTCGTTTAGGTTGGGTCGTGGGTTGGGTATTAGCTCATTAGGTTAAGTTTATGTATTTAGTTTAATTTTTTATTTTATTATTTAGTTTTAACTTTATGTTTACGTTTATGTTTTAGGTTACATTTGAACTTTAGCTTTTATGTTTACGTTTATGTATTTAGTTTATGTTTTATGGTTTAGGTTAGTTTAATATAACTTTAGATTTACATTTATGTTTTAATTTTTTACCCTTTTTAAATTTAAATAAAAAAGATCAAACATTTATAATCTTTAAAATATATTACAATAAATGATATTTATTATTAAATATAAAATATAAAAAATCAATTTATAATTTATATAATATTAAAAATTAAAATTTCTTTTCATATATTATAAAAAATTAATTTATGTGTCGAATTTTATCACGAATTTTTTCCCAAATTTTATCGTCGTCGAATTTCATCTGAATTTTATCGTCACCGAACTTGAACACGAACACGCACCTTGTGGCATAGCATTTACCTGATCCAAGTATTTGATATACATTTGGTTATTTGGTGCTTAATTTGGCATGAAATTATGCCAATTTTATATCTGTGACAATTTGTCATAGAAGAAAAAATCGTCAGTTTTTCATGAAATTTTATAAAGCTTTATGCTTTTTAATTTGTCATCTCTGGCTGGGTTTTGATGATGAGTTTTTCCAGGTGACAAGCTTTGCACCATGTCGAGTCCATCTTGACTCTGCCTTAACAAGCCCAGGCCTGGTTGGTGACTAAGATATAATATAGAAATAGGCAGACATGATAGAACACTTGACATGTCAAACCTTCTGAGTTCTTTCAGCAGAGACCAATCACATCCAATGTGTCACAGGTCAGTGAGAATGTAATTGTGGATTAAAAACAATGTAAATACATATACAATATTACATAGTCGTGGGTGAACAAGATGATTAATGAAGCATATTCATTTGGCAGTCAGAGTTAGAGTCCCAAAATAAATGTACATCAGAAAACATCTACAATGTATTGCAGAAGTAGAAAGTAGATACTAAAATCTGAAAATTTGATTCCTAATTTCTAGTACATTTTAGAGAAAACCAAATTATCATAATACAAAATATATATCACAAAACGCCAAGAAAATATAAACTAGAATAGAACTCAGCCTCAATATTTAAGCTATCAAATAAAAGGAAACAAGTCCCATGAATGCAAGGAAGTGATCATATACCAAGGATATAAGTCCCCGTGAATGCAAGGAAATAATAAAGGAATTTTGACTAAAAATAGGCTGATATGGTAGAAAACTCAACATGTCAAACCATGTGAGTTCTTTCAGCACAGACCTATCAGATCCAATGTGTCATAGGTCAGTCAATGCAATAGTGTATTACAACCAATGTAGATGCTAATATAATATTATACAGTTACGGGTGAACAAGATGATTATGACTCACATTCATATGTATGTTGCCCCAAAATAAATGTGCATGAGAAAATATGTGCAATGTATTACAGAATTAGAAAGTAAAATCTGAAAAATTGATTCATAATTTCTAAGACATTTTATAGTAAACAAAATATACATCACACAGTGCCTACTAGATATAAACTAAAATAAAACTGTCAGTCTAAATACCTAATTGATCAAATACCAAGGAATTAAGTCCCCTGAATACAAAGAAATACAAATCTGGTATTAAAGAAAAAGCACAGAAAGGTAACCATTTCAAACAGTACTAAATTTTCATTAGAATGTATCCTTTTAAGTGACTTGATAACTTTTCTACGCAATTTGAAAAAGGTACACTTGCTTTCAGGAGAGAAATTAGTAGTGTAATGGGAGAGTGCTACAAGACAACAGGCTTACAGAATCAATGAACCATAGAAAAATCTATATATTGTATTTTTAAATAAACCAAAACAAATTTTGAAGGCAAGTGCATACCAAACACCGATGAACCTCTTGATCATCTGGATCCACCCTAAGCTGTCGCTTAACAGCCTGCCACAAGCATCAAAACAAAATGAAGTTCAATGCCAATTGTTTAATACCAATGCCACATGCAAAAAGAGTTGACAAAAATACTTCAAGCATAAAATAATAGATGTTTAGTAGCAGCCATGTAACTATAGTTAGTTAATGAGGCTCTTGTTCAAGGCATGATTCGAAATGTAAGGCTTGCTTTATATCTCGCCTCCATGGTAGTCCACAGAGGCTAGTTTTATATCTAACCTCTATGGTAGTCCACATAGCTTCAATGCATAAGCTGTATTAATATTTTTATAATCGATTTACAATAAAAAAATTCTAAATCTATCCCTCAAGTCACACAATCTCATGATATAACCCCAGATTACATACAATAAATTGCAACCTGCATCATCCTAGCCCCTATACTCCTGTCCCTGTAAAACTATAAATTATAGCCACCTTTTCATTCTAAACTCCAAAGTTGTTCTAACATCATCTGAGTTCATAGAGTTTGCAAACTAGAAAGATAATAAAGTCAGTTTTTGCCTTCAATGTAATAATGCAAACCTGTGTCTATATCGGACATTATTTTCTTTTTTCTTTGTTGGAGTATCACTGTCTAATAGAGTCGAGCTACAGCACATAGGAAACCAATGCAGGATGCCTATCAGACTTCGATTTATCTAGAACTCAAAGGAACTCTGATGGAAATTTAGTGCAACAGAAGAGCAGAAGAAAATATCAAACTGCAAGAAGGAAGGTCAGTAAGACCAATCCCACGCTCCTTACAGCTCATCTACACAAAGATGGCACTATCTCTTGTGTTTTACTTTTTTTAAAATGACTCACTCCAAATAGATGCCCAAAGTTGTCTTACCCATAGTGACAGCTTATCGGCAATCTCATGGTTTCAATCAACAGGAAACTTGGAGGTTACATCCCCTCCATTATGAAAATTTAATGATGGGGCAGCAGTAGCCCATTTCTAATGCTTATACGCCATGTCTTATTGGTTAGCGGTCTCTCATAACAATGCTACAAGGTTGATGCAAGATGCATTTGCTTCTGATCCTACCTATTCAAAGAAACTATAAGGGGCCTGAAGTGGTCTTTCCACTACAGTGAATAAGGCAGTTTTTCAGCCATCGGAACAAAATCATTTGCAATTATTGCACGGAAAATCATGTGATCCAATATGATTAGCATTCTGTTTTCATCTATCAAAGCCTGCTTTGTACCGAAAGATAAACAACAGAGGATGACCATAATCGACTTCAGTTTGTGTGCTGGTATGTTGATCTCTATCCTGCATGCTCCTTGCACAATTTTCATTAAAATGACTTAACACCCCTCTTTTGAATTTTTCAAAGGTTGTGGAAGTTCACTGCATTAGAAGCTCTACTGGAACATAAAAAATGAGTCTTGCATATTTAAGATTAAAGCTGAAATGATCAATCAGCCACTTTCCTAGATTCCTTTCATTTACCTTTCCCAGTACAATATTTATATTATTTCTTGACAGTATGGTTACCTTTGTTAACAGTGAGTAAAATATAGATTCTGAGATTATTTGTCAGGGCATTTTAAAGCCTTGATTGATACAAACGTTTGATGCTTATGCTATGAATTGTTTGTCTAGAATCTAGATCTCCTAGCAATTTGTACAATTCTAAGAGCAATTGATCTATCAATTTGCACCCGTTCACTGATGTTTCTTTATAATTTTATCCAGAATATCCTCTCTAATCAGAACATCAGATTTGACACAAGAAAAAAGTTTCTTCTATCATTGTGTTATCACGTATATTTTGTATGGCAACAATTGAATTGCTAATGTTATGCATTGTTATGCCAACCATTATTTTCTACTTTTGCATATTCAACACATCTTTTCCTTTTATTTCTCTTGATAAAGTTGGAGTACTGAATAAATCTCAAAAAGAATTGATGTCATTGAATTCAAAAGCTAAAAATCTCCCTCAATTTCAAAAATTAGTCTCAATACATATCTACCTTGTTTCCCAGAATTGTTTCTGTTTCTACAAATTTCTATCCTCTCACTTGTTGGTATACGTGAACAAGGAAAAATAAAGAAGGCGGATTGCAACTTTGGAGATTGTGTCCATCATTTTATTATGCAAAAGATAGTTACAATGTGGTTGATGGTTACAACCGAATATTAGTAAACGTGTAGCTAATAACTAACTAAAGCCTAATATTCCAATATCACTATCTTATGAACTCGCAAAATGTATGATAAATTTGCATGCTTCCCCACAAATCATAGCAGGTGAGATTCCTTGATATCCGGTCTTCATATTAAGATGAATAATCATAAGAAGAAAACCTGGTGTAGTAACTATTCCAAAGCAGCAGATTAAAGACAGTCATGTTGGAATGTCAACTAAACTTTGAATCAATGTCATTAAGCATTTTCCCATTCCCGTGAGTCCTCACAATGAATATGTTATATGAATCAGAATACTTGTACAATATAAATGCTGGCTGTTAAAAATGTGCCCCCAAGAGCACCAAATGACGATTGGTGTCTCAGCAGCAACAATGAGAATGCCTCCAAGGTGTGGGAACTTGGCTCCTTGAGGTAGACCTCCAGAGAAAGTTGGCTCTCATGAACTGTTTGAGGAATATCCCATTGATTGGGAGGCCAACGGCTCACCATCAAGTTTTGCCAAAGTCAAAGACATTACTTTCTTTGCATTTTGTGATCTGGTATGGGCTGCTCCAAATAGTGCCAAAAATTTTACGTCTACCATGCTTAGCTTTGTCTTCATCCCACTTAGGGACTAGATCTCCTTCTTTGAAGTCTTGGGGATTTTTCTTGTCAAACCACCTCTTCACAGCCCACTGATGGTCTTGGACTTTACCCATCTTTTTCTCTACTCTAACCTGCACCCGACTGTCATGAGTGGCACCACGTGTCGACCTTTGGTTGGCTACGGGCTCCCTAGATGGGTGCCACGTGGGTGGCTACGGACTCCTAGGATGGATGCTATAAGGCGATCCATGATTGGCTACAGACTCTATAAATGGGTGCAATGTGGCAATCCATGATTGGTTACAAACTTAGGTGATGGGCGCCACGTGGCGATCCATGATTGGCTACAAATTCCTAGTCTCTTCACTCTCTTCCACGCCTGATTCTATTCCCTGACACCCAAACTTCCGAATGCATGCCACTTCTCATTGGTTACGGCTCTTCGAATGGGTGTCTCATTGTCACTTTTCATTGGCTACAAGCTCTTTGGACTCTTTGGATGTCTTCCACGTCGCCGATTTTCATTGGTTACAGGCTCTTTGGACATGTGCCATGTGGCGGCTTTTCATTGGCTATGAGTTCCAAAATCTTTTTGCCTTAGCCAATTTTTCCTCTACATTTGATATCCAAACACCTGACTTCATAGGATTGTGCCATGTGGTACAATCCCGTATACCCTCATATCCATCAGAATTCTAACACATGGTATGATCTCGGGCCACCTTTCATTTCCTTCGTGCCTTAGACGATTATGGCCTTAACAAAAAGGTTAAGCTATTTAGAGCCTTCGCTCCACTTAACAAAGGGAGCATTTTTCAAGTTAAACACTAGAATGCTCCCCTCAGCGAATGTGGGGTAAATCCCCCAAGCCAAGACTAAAGGCGGCTGCCATTGTTGAAGCTTGTGTGCAACTGTGTCAAACTAGGCAGTAACTTAAGTCCTAAAATGAGAAAAGATCAACTGTAGAGAACACTGTAAAGCTCGAAATTAACTCAAGGTTAGTTGCGAATGTGTGCAAGGGCTCAAACCCATCCCAAATGTTGATTGTGAAAGCAAAGAAGAGATCAAAACCCTCCCAAAGCATGTGCAAAATGTGTAAATCTTGAAAATTGTCCAAGGTCAACCATGAAAGTCATTACAAACCTCTTCTAGTTGAGAACACGCCCCAAATGTGATTACAAAGGAAAGAAAAGCATAATTTCACCCCCAAACTGACTATGGAACCGTGCGAGGCAAGAAATAGAGGAAGAATGGCAAATGAACGAAACCAAATGAAGAGAAGGGTGTTCTCATGATTCCAAACCTTCTAAAACCTCTGCACGCACTGTCAAAATCTCCTGCAAACTGAAAAAAAATAACAGAAACCGTGAAAGCAAAAAGTGAGAAAGTAGAGAGAAATATAGTTCAGTTGCTCAAAATGAAGCAAGAGGCTTGTTTTGGCAGCATTTCTAGCAACTCGCAAGGGTCATTTGCCTACTAAATGAAAAAAAAGTTGCCTTGGAAATACATTAGGCATGGAGTCTGCCTAGAGCACCTGAAGTCTCTACATCTAGAGTTTAGAAATGTCATAAATCTTTCCTCCAACTCCTCTTGTGAACTCTAAAAATAGCAGCCTCCAAACAACTCCCTAAAAGAGTGACTCGCAAAACTTATGTACAAAATGACAAATCATACATATTTCATAGGAAATATGTAAAGTGTGCAAAACCAATTCTTTGCAAGAGAAACAGGTGCCTCTTACCAACCTCTAATTAGCAAAATTGGGCAGGCACTTCAGATTTACAAATTTAGCTTAGAGTTGCAACAAGAAGACGAGGAACAACAAAATGGAAAGGAAAACACAAAACAAAGAAACAACAAAAAGGGAAAATACATTATATACAAGGGTATTTCAGGTCACAATCTTTGAGAGTTTGACTTGCAAATGCAATGGGTTGTTCCAAACCTTGTTGATTTTCTTGTTCTAAAATGGCTGCAATGCTACGCATCCCTTCAAATGCATAGAGAATGAAATCCTTAAAAAAACTTGGATTAATCAGAGTGGGTGCCATAGCTATGACTTGTTTAATTTTCTCAAAATTGATCTTTCCCTATTGTGTCCATTTGAAGTCACAACCCTTTTTCAACATTAGAGTAATGGGTCTCACCAATCCTGCAAAGCTAGTGATGAACTTTCTCGCAGAGTTTATTTTACCAAGGATTGAAGTGCCTTTTTGCGAGAAGGGAAAGACAAGGCCAAGATGGTTGTAATCCTGTCGGGGACTATGGCTAAGCCCTTTTTTAACACAACATGGCCTAAAATTTTACCTTCATGGACAGGAAATATACATTTCTTCGAGTTGTGAGGGATACACCAAACTCCCTACATCTGCTGAAAGTTTATTCAAGGTGATCCAAATGACCCTCTTGCTCTTTGGAAAAAACAGTAATATCAAGGTAAACTAAAATGACATCATTTGTCAGTCCTTTGAAATCCAAATCCATGGCTCTTTGGAAGGTGGCACTGGCATTGGACAAACCGAACGGCATCTTCCCATAGGCATATGTTCCCCATTTAATAGTGAACGTTGTTTTATACCGATTAAACACTTGGACAAGAATATGATTATAACCTGAAAAGTGATCTAATAATGAGAATCTCTCGGACACTGCCATCACTTGCAAATTTTAATCCATAGAGTGCAGGGGGTAATGATCTTTAAGGGAAACTTTGTTTAGGTCTCTAAAGTGCCTAGCTTTATACATACAAGAGGCTATGAGGCTTTGTGAGCACACTCTTCAACCACATTCTAGACCAAATTCGTCTCAGTCGATCACTTCCTTCTTCACGGTGCTACCTTCAGTGAAAGGCATCAAACACCAAGGTGATGCCACCTACGCTTCTTACTCCAAATTTGTTTGGCCCAGGGAAACCATCCATAGTTCCCCAAGCCATCTTACATAGGCCCACACTAGGCCCTGCACTAGGAGACAGACTCGATCTACCAGGCCTTCGATATATAGTACAGTGTCTAGACAACAACATTGTAGGCGTCCTACCGCCTCTTCATCCAGTCGTTACTCCATCCAAAGTTTCTTCCAATCAGCCTTGAATATTAGGAGAGTGGAATCTATCATCCCCTGATAGACTTTCCTCATTGCTTCTCCCTTTCTGTCTTCTTTGGTCGTCTTCCCCTTCCCTCTTCTTATTTGAATTTCCACTGCCGCTTTTGGGTTCCGGGGTTTGCTCTCTCTGGTTCTGCCAGCTTCTTTGGCTTTGTATTCTTCTTTCTCGGGTACCTTTTGGTTCTCCTACTTTATTTCTACAAAGTGTTTTCTGGAGTCTACTTTGTGGTCATTCATTGGACATCAATATATTTATCTTATCTAAAGTCCAATCATAGCCTAATTTCACCATTATTTTTCCTCATCAGGACTAGATTGGCAACCCAAGAGGAACGCTTGATAGGAAAAATGATATTGGCCTCAACTAACTTAGTCAATTCTTTTCTCATGAGGGGCTCAATTCTGGAGTTAACTGGCCTTTTCTTTTGCCTCACAAGTTTGGCATTAAGAGACAACTCAATAGTGTGTTTGATAATTTCAGGGATGTATCCTTTGAAGTCATCATAATACTCGTTGTTTTAGAGTGCATACCTAGCCTAACTTGATTTGTTTTCTAGGGGAGATGGCCACCTTATGGTAGTCTTCATCTTTAATCTTCATATTTCTTTTTTCCCCTTTGTACCAATCGTCATGTGTGAATGCACTTTCCAACATGACTAACCCCTTTGGCAACTTGTTTGTCTTCAATTGGATGATCTAATCACCATAGTCTTCTTGTAATATGGGTTGCAAGTCTTGAGAGAAGTTTGCCTCTTGTTGAATAAAATTGAAAATTTGTTTGTCAGTGTCAAAAAAACTGCTAATGACGGTCATTATCAGGCACTACTACTCTGATTATCAATTATACATGCTAGTTTGAATCCTTGAGGAGAATCCTAGGAGGATCAAATTGTGCTCCAATGAATGCCATTATGGAAACTTCAACATTTTGCCTTCTTGGAACGGCTTGGAGGTTGATTGCATCAAAAGCCTCCAAGAGATCACACACTTTATGTTTATAGGTTCTGAATAAGGGATTCTTAGCAGAGCATTGAGATCTTACTTGATGAATAATCAGCTCCGTATCTCCAAAAATCATTGGCAAGATCGCCATATATAGATAGCAAACCATAACCATAAACACCCTCTGCTGGCTAAGTTGATATCTAATATATAGGCTTGGCTATAGTCAGGCTCTATATGCCAAAATCTATTTTGCCTCTTGTTGAATAAAATTGAAAATTTGTTTGTCAATCTCAAAAATCTGCCAATGACAGTCATTATCAAGCACTACTGCTCTAATTACCAATTTCACATGCTGGTTTGAATCCTTAAGGAGATCCCTAGGAGGATCAAATTGTGCTCCAATGAATGTTCTAGAAACTTCAACATTTTGCCTTCTTGGAACAGCTTGGAGGTTGATTGCATCAAAATCCTCTAAGAGATCGCACACTCTATCCTTATAGGTTCTGAGTAAGGGGTTCTTAGCAGAGCATAGAGATCTTACATGATGAATAATGCTCCGTATCTCCAATAATCATCAACTTCTTCAGCCCTTTCCTGTTGGCAATTTGCAGTCATTGGACCAGAGCTTCATGTTCAACTGCATTATTGGTGAAATTGAATTGGAGTCTATACGAAAAGGGAGTCTTCCCTTTTCTAGGTGAAATAAAAACAACTCTTGCACCAGCACCAATCTTGCACTTTGATCCATCAAAATACATCTCCCACAAGCCTTCCAAGTCTTCATCCTCTATTAGCAAGTTGGGAGTGTGGTTGTTTTCCTCTTCAATGCAATCCATGCCCGAGCCAGCCTCTTCAAATGTGTCATACGGATCAATATTCCATCTCTCTATAATATCCCTGAAAAATACTTTCTAACAAATCTGGATATCTTTTCAACCCTAGGGCAGCATTAAAAAAAATTGACTTCTATGAAAGCTGCAATAATCTGATTTTTTTATAAAAAAAGCAACTGCGGTATGTAGGAAAACCGAATTTATTTATTTACTTCAAATCAACTTTAATAAAAACACTAGAATGGCTTAATACAATTTTCCTCACAAAAGACAAAAATATGCAAACTGCTTTACTAGAAACTACTTTCAGATATGGTGCCAATACTGAAATTCGTTCTCAAAGGGGGGTGTCCTAGTTGTACTTGTTATGGATGCTAAAACAACACTGAATATGAAGCCCTAGCTCAACTGGATGAACACTTGTACCCTCAATGACACTGCAACCCCTAAATGGAATTGCCAAGCAAAGATGTGAGGGATTCCATCCTCAGATTTGTATGCAACTGAGGGTTTTTCGTCCTCTATTGTTGATGCAGAAATGGAAGCTACTTGCAAACAATGAAGTAGTTGATAAATTTCCAAGATATATGTAATAATAAATCCCAAATCTGCCTTTATAACTTTCAAGGCCTTCTTCAAAGTCGGTGCCCCCTTCTAAAAATAGGAATGGGCAATATATAATTGCTTTATCCTCTCTCCCATGTTGGCGCTCCATCCGAAAAAATAAGATCTTGATGCTCATGCAGCCCATTCTATCTTTGGCGCCCCATAATATAATGCTTTATTTAATTATTATTCTATCTTTAGTGCTCCATAATATAAGTTCATCATTATATTATTATTTTTATTTTAATTCTGCTATTTTTGGATTAACAATATAGTTTAAGTGTCCTTTTTCCAATTAAAATATAAAAGTACTCTTGGACCACTTAAACTAATTTATTTCCCTCTTTAATTTTCTCTTAGCCTACTGAAAACAATAAGAATAGGTGTTATGCATCAAGAATTAATTAATTCTGAAAAGGGGGACATTACACTCTCTTGAGCCTACTCATTTAGTTGTTCATTTGGAATTTTTTCTCTAGGTTCACGAGGTTCAACATTCTTCAGTTTCAGAGGTTATGGCACAATTTACTTCAACAGGGCTTGGATCATAAGTCTCAATGTGGAAATGAGAGATAGGTTCAGCTCTAATTGTTATTTTGGCACCATATCTTGTCTTTAGACGCATGTAAGAGCAATCAAAGGATAAGTACCCCTCAACTGTCGCAGTGAAGTCTCTAGACAAACATATGAAAAAAACAACACGAAGGTCAATGAATGAAATGTCTTTAAGAATTGTAATGTTGAGGCAAGCGTGTATGGTCAAGTTTAGGCCTTTTATGACTCCTGCTTGTACAACAGTACCATCAAGTTGGACATTTAGGCCTTTTATGGCTCCTGCTTGTACAACAGTTCCATCAAGTTAGACAACTCCTTTATAGACAAGGGTATATACTAATCCTCAAGTATCAACAATTTTCTTAGGCATAATAGAACTAGCACCAGAATAAATCATGCAATTGTGAAATAGATGTTTGCCAATAATCAGGGACACATAAAATGAAAGAGGCTTTGGTACACAACTTACTTCAGGCACATTAGATTGGTAGAGGCTAATTGGTACTGAATTCACCACCATTTGAGCCTTTGGGACTGATATGAACATCTTACTACCTCTTGGAGTAAGTCCATCTCACCAGGTATTTCCAGAGCATCCCACATGGAGACATTGACATTTGTTCTCTTCATTTGCTCTACAACATTGAATGGTGCAAGCACTAACTTGTGTAAATTGTAGGCAGCCCAATCTTTTTTTGGTTTTCCAATCCCATGCTGGTACAAATTCTTGGCAAGGGGCTGCACTTTTTGTAAGTTTGGTGTTCCTATTGAACTTTGCTTTGAAACAGAGTATTACCCTTTTTGTTTAAGTGCCAATGGACCTTGAGTGGCTTGTGCTTCGGACTCCAATAGTCTCTTCTTTGCCCTGGTTTTATAATTTGATTGCACTTGGGGTTCATGAGAATTCCTTTCATACCGATTTATTACTCAAAATCTCCCTCTTATCAATAGACTAAGCTCTCTTCAACAATTATTGTTGATGACTGAAGTAACCTAAAGCTTAAATTGGTTACACCAAAGAAGTTTGTACTGTCAATGTTGGACCTAGGGTTCTATTAAGACAAGTGTTGGAGTCATAGGGTTGTGCATAAGGGTAGCACCATCACATATCTTCAGCTGGAATATTTTGCATTGGGACCATTGCTCTCTTTGGATTTGTAATGGCATGATGTTGTTGCGGAGGTCGAGGAGGGACAATTTGGCCTTGAAGTTGAGCTTGATTTTGATGATAAGCAGGATTATAAGGTTGATAATGTCTAGGAGTAGGTTGAGATTATTGTCTCTTCATGACAATCATGTCATTAACCATGTATTTGAGTAGGGTCTTGACCTCGTCTAGTTCATTTGCTGAAGTATTAGGTATGGCAGCAAGTGGATGAACTACAATGGGCTCAAGATGGCTTTCGGCAAAGGGTGTTATCTCAAACACCATAGTCATAGGAGGCCTTAGGGCTAACTTTCTTACTTGTATCAGACTATTTTCAGCTAAAATAGCAATAGCATAAGCATCTGGAAGGAAAGCTCCACCCATAGACCGTATCATGATTGCTATATCAAAATTTAAAGCTTTCAAGAAGTATACGAAAGCAATATAAAGTGAAGGCCTTACCAAGAGTGGAATCATGTCCCATGTCCTTTAAAATATGAAGTTGAAATGAAACAATGCTTCTATTGGTGTTCTCTTTATGGAAGTCAATTGTTCCATTAGTGACAAGTTTTCACTCTTGTCTTGAAATTGCCTCTCCAACTTTTCTCCAAATTCAGTGGGAGGTTTCTATACCAGGTGAGAGCTTTGCCTTTTAGGGAAGAGGCTAACAATTTCATTGCAACATCAATTTGGGTAACACGATGGACAGAAGACATATGAGCAACATCTTTGATATGATCAATGGGGTTAGCCTGATTTTCAGCAGTGAAATATGAGAGACTTTTAAGAGCCGAAGCTAGGATATCATTCTAAACATTCAAGACCGAAGGACCGCCAGTATTGAAGGCAGAGAAGGCGTAATTCCTTTGATGAGCCATCAAGGCAAGAGGTTATTAGCTTCAGGATATGGGAAGAAATATTGGGTGGAGTGGATTGATCTTTGTGGTGAAGCTGAAATACCTTAGACCTTTACAAAGATCTGCTCCTATACCTTTTCTTGGGTGATAGTTGTAATAATTCAATGGGCTGACCTTCAATAGCACTTCCTCTTGTCATAATCCTTCTCATATGCTTACAATGCAACAGGAAATTAGAAATCGAGTATAATGGAGTCGTCAAGTGCTTGCAAATGGTTCAAAAACCGGAAAAATAAGAACACAATTAATTTTAGTTATAAATCATAAAAGTATGTGTTCTTGTATCACAAGCTATGTCACAAGGTTCGCCGATTTTTTGGCTTGGAAATCAAAATTCGCCTCATTTTTCATGTGACAGTAATGTTTGGTTAAATTCGGCGAATTTGTTTGGAAGATACAGCAAAGACACCCTTGTGCTGGCAATGAACAAACCTGGGCAGCACTGAGAAGTTATCTGAGAAGTGTGTGGATGAAAAAGAGAGATTCAACCTCTGCATCAGCGGCACATTGCTTTCAATTGTGACAGCTGCAGCCGACATTTGTAATATCCAACGCATTTAGGGTTTTCGTTTTCGCTTATGTTCGCAATTACTTCAAAAGTTAAAAGCTCGGGAGCTATTAAATAATGTTTGATTTAGTTATGTTTTAACTTTTATGTTTTATTTTATTCGTTTTTAATTGCTTTCATTTTTTATTTTATTTAATTTTATTTAAATTCGTCCTTTATGTTATTTAAAGTTTTACTATATTCCATTAGTTTTAAAAGTTTTCTTTATAGTTTTTTTAAAAATATTTTTTAAATTTTATTTTTAATTTATAGTTATATTTTATATTTACTTTTATTTATGATTTTTTTTTTTTGATGAAAAAGATCTTATATTATATTAAATGCAACATGATCCAAGATTTTGCCAACAAAAAAGCGGATGGTATGAGAGCACGCTCCAAAACCACAAACAAACTAGGCCAAGCCTAGGTTATGATGTATTTTTTAATATTGTAATAATAATAAATAAAAAAATTCAGTCGAACTTCATGGCGAATTTTTTCCCAATTTTTTTTCATTGGCGAACTTTAATCGAATTTTATCGTCGTCAAATTCGAACTCGAACTCAAACCTTGTGACTTAGATCACAAGTATTGCAAATTAATCAACAAGAATACACATGGGTCCCAGAAACTGTTGGCTGCTGAAAATGTGCACCTAAGAGCACCAAATGAGGATTGTTGCCTCAGCAGCAGCAATAGGAATTCCTCCAATGTGTGGGAACTTGGTTCCTTGAGGTAGACCTCTAGAGAAAGTTGGCTCTTAGGTGTTCTTTGAGGAATATCCCATTGATTGGAACAGAGAACGGCCCACCATCAAATTTTACCAACTCAAAGGCATTGCTTTCTTTGCATTTTGTGATCTCGTATGGGCTGCTCCAAATAGTGTCCAACTTCTTGTGTCTCCCAGACTTAACCCTGTCTTTGTCCCACTTAAGACCAGATCTCCTTCTTTGAAGTCTTGGGGATTGGATTTCTTGTCAAACCACCCCTTCACAACCCGTTGATGGTCTTCGAGTTTACCCCTAGCTTTTTCTCTTCTCTACCCAATGCCTAACTACATGTGAGTGGTGCCACATGTTGACCTCTGGTTGGCTACGAGCTCTCTGGATGGATGCCACATGGTGGGCCATGGTTTGCTACAGACTCCTCGAATGGGTTCCATGGTTGGCTATGAGTTGTGCATATGGGTGCCACGTGGCAATCCGTGATTGGCTATTGACTCCAAGTCACTGCACTTGCTTCCACACATGTTTCTATTCCCCAATACTTGAGCTTTCAAATGTGTTCCACGTGGCCGCTTCTTATTGGCTCCAAGCTCTCCAAATGGGTGCCACGTAGCCGCTTTTCATTGGCTACGTACTCTTGATGTGTGCCACGTGATTGTTTTTCATTACCTACGTGCTCTTTGGACGTGTGCCACATGGCAACTTCTCATTGGCTATGGGCTCCAAATTCTTGTTACCTTACCCAATTTTTTCCTCTATGCTCGACATCCGAGCACCTAACTTCACGGGATTGCACCATGTGGCACAATCTCGTGCACCCTCATCTGTCGGAATGTCAACACATGGCATAATCTTAGACCACCATTCAATTCCTGCATACCTTAGCCGAATTCGGCCATAATAAAAAGGTTAAGCTATGTGGAGCCTTCACTCCATTTAACAAAGGGAGGGTTTTTCAATTTTAACACTAAAATGATCCCCTCAACAATTATGGGATAAATCCCCCAAGTCAAAACCAAAGGCAGCGACTATTGTTGAAGCTTGTGTGCAACTATGTCAAACCAAGCAGCAACTTAAGTCCTCAAAGGAGCAGGGATCAATTGTAGGGAGCAGTCTAAAGCTCAGAATTGACTCAGGGTCAAATGTGAATGCATGTAAGGGCCCAAACCCATCCCATAAAATGAATGTGAAAGCAAGGAAGTGCTCAAAACCGTCCCAAAGTGTGTGTAAATTGTGTACAGCTTGAAAATTGTCCAAAGCCGATTGTGAACGCCGTTAGAAACCTCTGCCAGCTGAAAATGCACCCCAAATGTGACTGTGAAGGAGACAAAAGCATAATTCCACCTCAAAACTGACTATGGAGTCGTGCAAGGCAAGAAACAGAAATGTTAAATGAATGAAACCAGATGAAGAGAAGGATGTTCTCATGATTACAAACCTTTCAAAACCTTTGCACACACTGTCAAAAGCTCCTGCAAACTCAAAACATTCAAAAGAAGCCGTGAAAGCAAAACACATGAGAGATCAGGGAGAAATATAGTTCAGTTGCTCAAAATGAAGCAGGAGGCTCATTTTAGAAACAATATATAAATCAATTATATCCATTTAGACTTTCGTTCAATTAAAATATCCCTCACAGTGAGGCTAAAGGACATTAAAATTTATCTTCATCATCCTCAATATTCAATTTCCATTGTTTCATATTGTATGTGATGTCTGCTCTATTTGAAATTTGTAGTGTTTGCTAATTTAAATGTTAGAAATATTAATCTAGTTTTTCTTTATCATTTGTGCATATAAAATTATATAAACAATATAGACTTCCGGAGATATAAGTCAAACTAAAACAAAAACTTCATAACAATTATTTAGCAGTTCAATTACATTAAACTAAACAGAACATTATCCCGAACCATTACTCACACTGTGCAAACATCATAAGTGCTAACTGGTATGCTATTTCGCGCAAAACACACAATGGCATACCTGAAGAGTGAGAAGTATCTTTGCTTTTCTCATGTTAAGTTCAAAGGCAAGCAGGTGTGTTTCCAAACAGCTGCCAGAATGTGCTTGGAGTAACCCTAAATACCTTGTTGCTTCTGCCAATGGATCTTCCACCTGCAAAAAGTAAGTTCCATTTAGATTTTGTTCCTGAAATAAATCTTAAACAAGTACTCACATGTGTGATAAATCAATAAACACACACAAATACCTGTAACAACTTCTCTCCATCAGGATCGAGATCAACAACCTTAGAATGTTGTGAACCTCTCTTCCCACTCTTTACTGCTGCCACATTAGCTGCTTCACCTTCCTTAGCTTTTTCCTCAGCTTCCTGAAAAGTAAAGGAAGAAAAAACAATCAACAGCCAAGAACTTGCAAGGGAAACTAACACTACTTTGTCATTTGTTTGGCAGGACTATCCACAGACCTTCTTGGCTCGAGCATCCGCTTTACGCTGTCTTGCCCTAATCTTTTTCCTTTCGGAGGAGGGAAGACTCATAAACCCAGCTTCTTCCTCAACAGTTGTCTTCGGAGGCGAATCATACAATTTCAGATAGCATCTGCAAATGTAGAAAATAAATCCATTAGAAACCCAAAATCAATCATAAAAGGACCATTTTATTTCCATCACTGTGAAATCTCTAGTTGTAGAATATAATTCATTTTCACTTCATACATTTCATATACTTCGGATTTTTCAATCAGTAATGGTACCATATTAAACCATTAAATAATATAGGGATAACTGGACATCCTTCCAGATAAAACTTATATCTAGAGATAATACCAATCAGAGAGAAACTGTGCATTCTATGATGGAACAGTAAATGAAATTTTGAGACTATCCCCAGACTTGATGAAGGGGATTGCAGCTTACTTTCAAAATCCTAAGTAGCCGATACGTTTTGCATACGGGGAACGGATAAGAAGTATCCAATACGCGGATACGGAAAATAAAAATTTGGCCCTGGATATGGCATTGGATATGGCCGTACAATATATATATATATATATATATATATATATATATATATATATAAATTAAAAAATATATAAATTCCAGCCTACTAAATAGGAATTAACTGCATATTATGCATCTGAAAAACAAAACAAGCTAAATAACCACAATAAACTACTCATACATTCATAATTTCATTTTTCCCTACCATATCTAGTTGAGATGTTTATTACATTTATGATTTATCTCATACATACTATGTTTATCCATGTTTATGATGGCTTGTATTTAGTACCTTCTGTAGCATAATGGTGCTGTGAAAACTGTAATTTCTGCTGTAATGATATATTAAATTTAAACTGTACCTTCTGTAGAGTAATGGTGCTATGAAAACTGTAAATTCTGCTGTAATGATATATTGAATTTAAACTAGAAAAAAAATTAAACTAGAAAAGAATTAAACTAGAAAAAAAGAACAGTTTTGGGCCTGGAAATGCCAGCATACGGCCTGGTACCCGACCGTATCCAGACCTGCTTAGCCGTATCCAGGGCCATTTCCGGGCACATATCCAGGCCGTACCCGTATCAGTACCAGGTGCCCTAGGGGTGCCGTATTGGCTACTTAGCAAAAATCCAATGCAAAAGCAAAAGACAATTCCTTGTCTCAATAATAATCAAGAAAAATCACTCACCTTAAGCCACTTTTACTCTTGCCTCCAATATGCTTGAAATAGTATACATGAATAAGCCATGGGTTTATGGCCAATCATTGACCCTCCATTGTCGGAATCAAATTTTCAATATGGATTTAATTATATTGGCCAAATGTAGAGAAGAAAACCTACAAATTTTAACTTAAAATATCACACATTTATCTCTAGATTTACCTTGCATACATAGCTATTTAACACAAACTAATAGTGTTGTTAATGTTAATCCAGTGACTCAAAAACATGTATCAGTTCCCAATGCCTGCCTATGTTATCAAAAGATTTCATTCGGAACCATTTATTTGTGACTGTTTGGCCTCAAATGTAGATTGGCTCTCAATCGTAAAGAGGGCCATTTTATGGAAGGAAAGTACAAGTATCACAGCTAAGATGCTATGCAACCTTTAGATTTTGCAGACAATTCTGAGATCAGCTTGCCAAGTAACCAACCTAAAAGCCTTGACATGTATCATTAGTTGATTTGACCAGTACAATCAAAGTTGCATTCTTCTTAAAGCTACACTTTTAACTTAAGTATCTGTTCATTTTCAATTCCATTTTTCATCTGATTATCAGGATTTGCTTGACAGATGACTATTCCATTTGATTTCATGGTTTTATATTGGTCTTGAACTGTTTAATTCATTTTCTTTTTACGTTAACCTTAGTTGACCTATTTGAATCCTCCTTCCAGCCTCAAACATTGCAGTGCCTACCTAAAAATACTAAGTAGCCAGGTTCGCTACCAATCCCTCTATACCAGTCCAGGACGTATCCAGTTTGAGTATTCAGCCCTGAGTACGCCCAGGACGTTCTAGTCTTCTAGATATGCCCAGGCTTTTCTGCTGAAGAACACGGGTATATGTGGGTCAAACCCGCATGTTTTTTGCCTGTTTTCTTTAATTTTTTACATTTCTGTTTTAATTTTTCAGCTTTTGACTTTGACAGGTCCCTTGGACCGTCTCAATACAGAGGGTCATGAAAACCAGATTTGATTGAAGAGAGAAAAGCTGAGGGACGCCAAGGAGCTATCATGGAGGGCCTTCTCAAAGACCTCGCCCACCAGAGCCTGCTTAAATTGATTCTACAACAACCATGACTCTGCTAGATTGGAACACCCCCATAGAATGATCTCTATGTCCAACAGTATCATTAATTTTATTCTCATATTTTCACAAACGTGTCTAACAAGTAAGACACATAGGTAACACTACCCCCTTCATTCACAGTAGGTCATGGTTGCCCTCTTCCTCCTCATCCGGCGATTCCCTCAACTCCATGTTAGCATAGATCACGATCATCCTGTTCAGATATCTCATGTAATTTTATTTTATTTTTAAATTTATAAAAAAAAATCACCACTAGTTTTTATTTATTTTTATCTAAATAAAATGTTAGTTTTCTATTATTGACATAAAACCCCCTTTTTCTAGTATCTGCATATTATGTACTTATTCTTGTTTATTAGGATATATATACCCAATTCACAATACCCAAAAACCCATAGCCAAACCAAAAATGTAGCTTAGCCTTTATATGATATAAATGAAAACACTATTATAAGCAAGACATACAGCAAAAGCAACAATCAACTATATGACACAGATGGAAACAACACAAAAAAAAAAAAAGAAAAAAAGTGCATTCTTATGTATGCATTCGCAGTTACATTTGGATAAAATTGTATAAATAGCATGACTTCGAATAAAAATCCATAACTGCAATCCATATAAGACTCAACAATTACAAACCATGCGAGAGACTTCAAGTACTCCAGATCAGTACATATTTAAACATAGACCATGGCTTATTCATTGGTCTCACAAAGGTCGTACTGAACATGCAATAGAATTGGTATGGTTAGTCCCAAATACACGAAGGAAATAAACATGAATGAAATGACATATACGTGTTAAATGCCAAGAATTACGAAATACAGGAATTTAGATTAAAATGTCAAGATATTTGGTATTCTTGTAATAAGGCCAATCCATAACAAAATTGGAATATGAACATAGTGACGGACATTTGTATAAGAAAAATTCTATTGATTGAGCACTAAATAATGATGTAGCTCATTCCAAAAGACTTTAATATTGAAAAAAAACACAAACATGTCAGAATAACCTGGCAACTAGGAAAGATAAAGCAAAAGAATGGAAATATGACCAAAGTTCAATCCCACAAAAATTTAAACGGCTCCTTATTAAAAAATTCATGACTTTTATGGTCCAATTGTCCATTGATTCACAAACAAAAGATCCTGTGGTGTTTATGTTTCTTATCAATTTGCAACAAATATGGATCAAAAGGACTAGAAATTCAAATGCAGTGTCCATGAATTGTGGGAGAGTCACCATGCAAAAAACCTAAGTTCAAACCACAATGGCTGTAGAACCCCTACAAATTTGACATTCTGATAGTTCACTGGTCCATCAGGCAAGAAAACCTGTATTGTTGTGCCTTAAGGAAATATCTAACAACATTAACAATGTTGTATACCAGGTGCATAGTCCACATGCAAGAAAAGCACTAGCTACCAGCACGATAATCAATTATTAGCATTATAAAGACATGGGGCACAATAAAATGGAACTATAAGAACCCAAAAGCAAACTGACCTAATGGCACCAACTGCAGCTTTATGAAAGAAGGGGAAGGAATGTAGACGATCTTGAAACTTCAGCATTTGGACATATGCACGAAGGGTCATCTTCCGCAAGCAATAAGAATGGAAGTCAAACTGGTCTTCTTTCATATCAGCATAATGTTTTTCTACTGCCAAGAACTTCTTTAAAGCTCGCCCAAGGGAGCCTTGTCTGAAGAAACTCTCCCCGCAAGCCAGTTCATACCTGCTCGAAAAAGATTACCATTCAATCTGAAAGAAATAACTAATAACCGCTATGTGGCATACCACCTGAATTCAATTGTGTAGGAAAAGACTATTAATATCAGAGATTACACTATTACTCATACAGTACCACATGTGATTTATTTGATACAAATTTTACAACTGTAAACATACCACATGCATTGCATATCATATAAGTTATTGTGCTGATCACCATCCTTTGTGAAAAGTACAGCTGTCTTCTCAGCCATTTCCACCTTCAAAACATACGGTTTTATGACTTAAAATTCATTGTAAGAAAAATCCATTAAATGGTTTAGAACTTTAACCCACAATGCAAGAAAATTAGAAATAATCAATAGATGATAAGCATCTTCCCTTGAGTGAAGCCCCAGTTAAAGCTTCCCTGATGTTCCATAGTATTAAAATATATACAATAATAACAATACATTGTATTGCTGAGAGCATTTTTAGTTTATACCTGATCTGCCTGAAGCATGCGCTTAACACACTCGCTATTTATATATCGGTCTGCAAGGTCCATAGACCGAGCTTCATCTGCCAATGCAGCAGCTGCTGTTAGATCTCCAGCATGTTTCAATATTCTACCCTGTCATCAAACGCAGTTATTAGGATGTTGAAACACCCAATATAAGAAGTAGCCGATACAGAAACAATTAATATGGACAAAAGAAAATATGAAAGGCAACTGAATGGCACTTAAATAAAACCAAAGAACAAGAACAATGAATCTGAAAAGCTAATAAATGATCTGAATTGGATAGCGAAAGTTATTAAAATTAGCCAGCTAAGCCATTATTCTCTTCCGACTCGCTTACTAGACCATAGACCATATCTTCACCCTTTGAGCCATTATTGAGGAGGCATGCCACCACTCCTCCAGGGTTTTCTGCTGCTTCGTGGATTTTCGGAAAGCCTCTGACTCGGTGCCACGGGAGGCTCTTTTCCGTAGACTTAGAGACATCGGCATTTCTAAAACTCTTCTTGCCACCATAATGCACCTATATGATGAGGTTTTGGGCCGCCTTCACACTTCGGTCAGTTTCTCGGATTTCATCAAGAGCACCATCGAGGTTAAACAGGGTTGCCCCCTCTCGCCTACCTTGTTTGGTATTTATATTGATGAATTGGACTTTCTCAAGGACCATATCCAAGAGGGGGATGGTTGCCTTCTTCACCAGGGGTTGATCTACATTCTCCTTTTCGCGGATGATGTAATCCTTATTGCCTCTTCCACGAAGGGACTCCAGAGACAGTTGGATGCCTTAGCCCTCTTTTGCGACCACAGACAGCTGATTGTTAACCTTGGTAAAACCAAGGTCATGATCTTCAATGGGCTAAAGACTTCTAGCTTCTATTTCTTCTATAGAGGGGAAGAGATTGAGATCACCAGCTCCTACACTTACCTGGGAGTTTTATTTACCAAGCCCCATTTCAGTCTTCGGCCCGCTCTTCAACCTCGCGTCAACAAGGGGTATGGCACTTAGGCAATCTTGGAGAGACAGTGCTTCCACCACCACTTCCAGGAATCATTTCTAAGCACAAATTGATTGTTTTCTTAAGAAAATAAAAAGGGAACAACCAAATCATCTAAGTTGTTTCTTGGAAAGATAAAGATTTGCGATGGCAAATTAGCTATGGAATATATATGCTACTAATAAATCAGATTGGTTATAGAGCATTTGAGTTCCTTGGGTGGTTTCAATTTTGGTATGTCCAATTTTGCAAATCAATGCTCACCGCTGGAATTAGTACAAGAGGAGAAGGTGATTTGCTTCCCTTGCAACCAAACATATCCACCACAAACTGGAAGTGAGAAGCAAGATTCATCAAGTTAGAAGATAATGTGGCAAGTATCTCTCAATCCGTTGGGAGATATTATGAAGGCTCTCATTGGAAAGCTAGGAATTTCTTAGCACAAATGAGGAGCTGAGAAAAGAGGTTGTTGGTTTTGTCAATTTGGTGCCTATCATGAACCAGAGAGTGGACTAGAAGACACTCTATAAACTTTTGTCTTTGAATAGTATAATGGTCTATGGCAGCCAAAAGTTAACCCACACTCTAAAAGAACTTGGCAATGTGTGTCAACCACCACATGGACACAACTGTGACCATGCTTTGTTGTAGGTAATCCTGACAAGAAATTCATAGCGATAATTACCAAAAAATTTCAGGTGTTGGCAATGTTGTGCATAGGCCTTGCTTCCATCATTCCACATCTTCGGCCTGTAGAAATATCATTGTAAGACTACCAAAAACTTCTCCACTCCAAAATGACCTACAAAATGATTGTAATATGCATCGTAGATCTCTTCTCACGTTCTCTTGACAAAATGTAAAGACATCTCGGATGACATAGTGATAGAAGTTCATCCTAATGCTCAAGTTACCTAGAAATAATGCTATGCAGGGACACATCCCCTACATTTTGATGATGTCAAGGACGTTCCAAATGTTTCATGGACTTGTGGTCTTGGAGGAGTCATCTCCAACTTTTTTAATATTTTTTTTTTTTTACGATTTTACATTAAAATAGCTGTCATTTTTACCAAATGCATTGAATTCTAATCTTGAAAGTACCCTAAAAACATTAATTTCAGTTTAAACCCTAACTTTCATATAATAAAGTTCAAATATTTAAATATTAATTTTTATATATTATTTTATTAGCTGTCCCCCTACCATCCCTAAACTAGGGAAATTTTTTGCATCCCGGAAATCCTGTCCCCCCATCCCAACTAGAACCACTACATAATGTGTTAGCAAAGTCAAGCTAACTACCATATATTGTTGGGGCCACCTCAATGTCTCATATCTGCAGGAATTAAGGACACTTGATTGGAGGTTAGATGACAGTGTAGGCAACCCAATATGCACTTAACTTTTTTGGCTTTTTATTTTGAGGAGTTGCCGCATGTAGGCGAGCCACCTTACATAGATGAGTGTTTTTTGCCTAGAGAGTAGAGCTTCCATTGTCGACTTTCTTGGACAATGGCTTAGAGCTCTATATCTTATGTCAAATACTGTACCATGTCAAAAAATGTCTCGCTGTGTAGACCACCAAGTGCCCATGCTGAGTGAGAACAATACCATGTGCATATACTTTGAAGCATTTGTCTCAATTTTGAATTACTGTTGTAGATTCAAAAAGATGAAAACTAGTGCCAGGTAGAGTCATTGCTTCACCTAGTGAAATGCATATAATGTTGTCCCTTGGCCCACAAAACTTTGCCTTCACTCC
Organism: Taxus chinensis; assembly: GCA_019776745.2. Taxonomy (NCBI): domain Eukaryota; kingdom Viridiplantae; phylum Streptophyta; class Pinopsida; order Cupressales; family Taxaceae; genus Taxus; species Taxus chinensis. The sequence goes on from JAHRHJ020000199.1 coordinate 361,304, forward strand.
TTTCCTTATCTAATTTAGGTGCCACGCAATGTGGGAACCCCAACACGATTCAGAGCTCCGTGAGATTCCTTGGTGCATGCCAATCTTGGATTGCTTCAGTCTTCTATAAATCCACATTTACTCCATCCCAACATCAACATGCAATAGAAATTGGCAAAATCCCGGATGATGCTAAACTCTGTAATGTTCCTCAATGGATGCTAATATTGGATTTACTCGAATTTTCTACGGATCCACGTGCACTCCATTCCCATCAACAGTATAGAGCAAACGTCGAATCCTTTGCATGCAAAATGATCATTTCTCCGAGTTTGCGTATGGTTTCTACTAATGAATAGTATCATGAACTTGGCAAACATGCTGCAGATAATCCTATATTTTGTTGAAATTGAGTATGCCGTTCATGTAGACAACCACAAAGGAGTTTAACAAGGACTATAGAGCATCATTCATCATCCTCATCAACAGTGCACGTGAGTTGGTCAAACCAAACGACATGACTTGCCACTTGAAAAATTGTTTGCCTTGAACATTGTTTTCCACACATCGATTGGCTTATTTGGCACTTAGCGACATCTTGTTGAAGTACCTTGCCCCTCTAACTTGATCCAACAGATCATCAATTTGGGAAATTATGCTCTTCACATCATAAGCTTTATGACATTTTTTAACGGTAATGTTTCGAGTGACAGTAGCAAAGTTGGGACCCCCAGCAAGCGAAGCTGTCCTGATTGGAATTGAGATGCTTTGCCATAAGGATCATGTTTAGTTAGTGAAGTGAATGAATTCACCTTACACAGAATAAGGAAGGCTCAGCTCACTTACAAGGTGAAACATATCATTTCAAAGTGGCAACAACATCATAAAAACAGCAAAGAAAATCAACAGAATGATAAACTCATTAATCTCATATAGGAAATGTAGCTCATTATAAAGCTAGATGTAACCAAACCTTCACTAAGTATAGATCAATAACAGTTGGAGTATGTGCTATAGCATCATCAATTTTCGCAATAGCTATATCATGCTGCCCTCTAAGGTCATAATGCTGCCAACCACAGAAACAACATATAAACCACATGAATTCTTTGTGAGACTGAGAACATACTCAAAATTCATCAGAAAAGCAAACTAGAGATTACAAACCTGAGCAAGAAAAAAAAGAACCCACAAAAGTGTTGAAGGAGATTCTTTTTGAGACCTGTGATAAAGGGGGATAGTGTTAGAGCCTTGATTGACGAACTAGTGATAGTGCATTGTTTTTCCACATTTTTAATTTCCATTCCAGCACAGGATAACCTTCTTACCCCTCGACTTTACAACTCAAATTTCACTAATAGAGTAGTAAGTTGATGCATGCAGTTATTAATCACAAAAAGAAAATTTATTTACAGAAAACTACAAGCATATATAAGTTAAATTATTAACAATAGACTACTGCAAGAAGGACCAGTAAGAAAGTAGGTTATATGGTTTGAGGAAGGCTCGAGTTGGATATATGAATAGTGAAAGAAACATGGGTACATCCGTGATGAAAAAGAGGAGAGATAGATGATGAATAGATGGAAGGCCACATATTGCTCAAATAAGACTCATGTTCATATAAATATGCAGGCAGTCCCAATGACAATATGATGAGAACTTTGGACTGAAGAAGGCCCTCAAGATTATTTTTAAACGCACAAAGTGTAAAATATTGGATAAAGCCTGCAAACCTCAAAATATGAATGCACCGGGCAACAAGCAATAACCAAAGCCTCAAAAGAACCATTAATAAGTTGATTTTTTTCTCGAAAAGGGATGAAGCTGGTAGATAAACCTTAAAAGATTGATAAGAATCAGTAGAATTTCTGTCATTCCTAGACCATTTAACATCAAGGACTAATTACAATCACAAGCATTCAAGGTTAAGATGAACATTACCATGAAAGTACAGAAGGAAACTTTTAAAAGAATGTAAGATGTACAACAACAACAAGAATAAACGTGGTGGAAATAAGATGAAAAATAAATCAGCACAAATAAACAATAGAATAGACATAGCAAGTCTAGATGAAACATAAAAAGATAAAATAATCTATAAAAGTATTGCATACATGTCAAGTTGTAAATTTTAAAAACTGTAAGGTTTGAGTACTCAGTAAACCATAGTCAGAAAGAGACTGTGTGTACAGGGACAGGGACAGGGTTGCTGTCCCTGAAATCAAGTTTCCTAGTGACCATGCATTAAATACAAACCTATATATAAATTAAGCATATGGTCCCCCAAAATCTAAACATCAAAAGCACCCACGATCTATCTATCTTGCTCAACAGCCTCAGTCATAAGTTGCAAAAATCAGAAAGGATTGGACCTGTTTTGGTTTCCGATGCCAAAAATGGATTTTCAGCCAGACAGACAGGCTCTGGCAGCCCCATTACTTTCTAATGACTGGCAACCTAGGAACCCATTGCAACTTCCAGGAACATCATTTCCCAAAAGCTGTAGAAAGCTGTTGGCCTAATGTGGGCATTCCGGGCCATTTGATAGAAGATTAAAATTGCATGCTTATAAACTATTTTTATATATAATTATGATTTGATTCTTTTTGAAATATATCATATTTAATGGCCTTATGGGACATCAATAGATACATTTTTTTTTTTTCCATTTTCCATTTGAGTTGACTCGGGGAGACCCAAGTAGAGAAAAAATTACTGGAGAACACATTTCTTCCCGTAAACCTAGCAGTGACTAACTGGCTTTTTTGATGGGGCAGCAGGGAAAGCTCGGTTATTCATATTTCTGTTGGTTTGTCCCTTTCTTACATTGCAAGTTTTTTTCAAAAATGGAGGGTTCCAGTCTAAGTTGCCGAAACGTTTTGGATACGGGAGCGGGAGCAGAGTATCCGATACGCAGAAACGGCAAAAAAAAATTTAACCCCAGATACGGCGTAGGATACGGCAGTACAAAAACTATATAAAAATGAAAAAATATTACTAACTTGGAAATATAAATCATTTTGTAAACCTAAATTTAATAGCTTGATTGATAAATGTTTATCTTGAAAGTTTGAAAGTCATTTTGAACTATGTATAAGTATATATATTTATACATGTATTAACACATTATTATAGGTATAATTTAATAATATTGGATTATCATTATAATATAACCATACTAATTAAATGAAAATCAACTTAGAAGTTAATATATAGATTATATAGGTTTAATATATAATATAGTTAATATAGGTTAATATAATTAAATTATAGGTTAATAAATAAAGTTAATTATATAGGTTAATAAATAAAATTAAAAAACTTGAACTTTGGAGCCACGACCGTCATGGCCGCGACCCCCTCCAGCCTGTCGACCCAGCCCCACTCCCCATGCCCTACCCGTCTCTCCTTCGCACCCCTTTTCCCCCTTCGCATCCCTGCCTCCATGGTCGCTCCCGTCGCCGCTCCCGCTCTCGTGCCGCTCCCGATACCCTCCTAGCCCTCCCAGGGTGCCGTATGGGCTACATAGGTTCTAGTTTATCCCCAACCATACTAAAATAGAAGACCAACATCAATGGTATCAAAGGAATACCTAGATGCAATTCTTTCATTTGAGCATGAAAAGAGGAGCATTGTGGCAATTCAGTGAGTGGATCATTGATTTGTCCTTGTTGTAGTTATGCCAAAAGTAGTTCCATTGCACATGTCAGGTAGCACCTGCATGGCATTGGGAGCAAATCAAATATTACACCAAAAAACCTAAAACAATATCCAATTATTTACACAAGACTTCACCGTGATTGAGTCTATTGGGAATTTGGAACATCCAAATGTTCCCGGGACACAACTTAAAGGGAACCCACTCTACCACCACACAGATGGTTTATGCAATTCATTGCTAACCAAGTTAAGGCTTCAATTAAGAGATTATTTTGTGGTTGTGGTATGACCTATAATATTTCCATGTTCTCCAACTAGAAAGAGACAAATCGAATAGTTTCTGATTGTTGGATTGACACTTTCCAAAAGCATCTCATCAACATTTGTGGGTTCTCTCCATGGGACGGAATTTTTAATTATATCATGACAGTTTAGGAAGCGTCTCAAGCACTGCATACTTGATGATTCTCTTTGAGAAGGAAATTAACAAGACCAGCCAGAAGAATGAGGGCAGATGGGCGATTCAGCACATGGTACTTTCACAAGGGGGATGCCATAAGATGAGTATCTGCCAAATATAGAAGTCCTTATGACATGTTGGGATGAAATCTCATACACCTTGCAAATCCTAACGCAGGAGTTTAATTATTTATTCTTTATTAATTATGGGTACACATGCTTCTCACTTGAAGTGGCTATTTTTGTCACATGTATTATGTATTAAGACCATGTATAGAGGGAGGAAAATAGTGAACTAGAAAGGAAAAACGGCTAAAAATAGACCACTGAAAACTGCTGGAAATAGACACTCAACAGTATTTTTACAATTAGTCCAAATTTTAGACTGCTCATGTCTAAAAATAAATAAACCAAATTTAGGAGATAACTCATCATGACTTGTGCATATCTATTTTTAACACATGAGCTGAGTCTATAAAGGAGGTGTTAGGGGTGAAGATTTAGTGATTCTGCTCTCTTGGTAATTGTAGGAGGATAAGCATCATGTATATTTCCAAGTATGTTGATCATTGGGACTAAAGGAGTGAATACTCTACGACTGTTGTTAGAAGATGTGAGCAGAGAGATAATGAAGAAGAAGCAGATTGCATACATTGTAGATTGTGTGTCTATCATTTTATTATGCAAGAGATGGTTACAAAATAGTTGAGAGGGTTACAACCGATCTTTAGTTAATACAAAACTAATAGTGACTTAATAATAGAGTATAAGTCTTATATTCTAAAACCCTCTCTTAAAGCTTACACATAAGAAAGCAAAAAACAAAAATTCTCAACTTCCCATTGCCTTTTTAGGTCTTTTCAAACTTCTTGTTTCACATCGAAGACAATGTGAATTAGTTCTCAGTTGAGCTATGAAGATCTTTTCTTTAACCACGTGGATATTAGCCCCTATAAAAACCTTTTGCCTTGATGATCACATCGTAGAGGTGTAGATTCCTCCAAGTTGAATACCTCGATTCTCATATTCCACCTCCCCTAACTCGCAAATTTCAAACCCACATGAACTTGGTGGAATTTATCCATATTGAGCAACATCCACAGTGCGCCATCAAGTAGCCTCTTGGCTGTTATTAGGACATGTCTTCCAAAGATCCACAAACCCTTGAAATTTTTTAGCAGCCATCCATGTTGATTTTGATTACACTCCATGACTTCTTGTATTCAAAGAGTGGGGCTTCTTTCCAGATATGTATTCTCCATTAAGGACAACCTTAGGCCATCTGCTCACCATGCATTTGTTCGATCCTTTTTAAATATGTTATGAGATGAACTTCATTAGTAATAGCCTTCAAGAGGTACAGCCCCCATTTCTAAACATAATTACGCTCAAATACTACATTCCCATGTCGTTTGAACTTCTGATCAATTGTAGTAATAATATTCAGTGTCTTGAACTTCTGATCAATTGATCTAATCAAGTCTATTGTTAAAGCTCCAACCAAATTTCGCATGTCCAACATAGAAAATTTCAAAACCATACGTTACCAGGAAACGCGGGTAGGGTCATACGTTTCGGCCTAGAAACGTTTCAGAAACGTTTCGGAGGGGGGAAACGCGCCGGAAACGCGGAAAACGTTTCCGGAAACGCCTGTCCGTTTCCGGAAACGCTTTCCGCGTTTCCGGCGCCTGGCAAAAAAAAAAATAAAAAAAACGCTTTCCGCGTTTCCGACGCCTGGCAAAAAAAAAAAAAGGAAAATACAGTTTTAAAAAACGAAAATACAGTTTAAAAAAACGAAAATACGGTTCAAAAAGGTAAAAATACTTTGCATTAAATGCCTTGAAACCCTAACGCGGCTGCAGCTTGCTAAACACACTTCCAAAAAGTTATATAATGACCTCTTGGGTCCATTCTAAATCACACTCTCATTTTTCTCTTGCTAAATACAGTTTTTATTAAACTAACATTTAACATTGTTAAGAGCAAAGAGACATCAAGGAGCAGCTTGAAGGAAGAGTTTAGCATTGTTAAGAGCAAAGAGACATCAAGGAGCAGCTTCAAGGAGGAATTTCGAATCAGATTTGGAAGGTGGGATTGACTTCAAGAGGAAAAACCAGGTATTTTTCAAGTTTTTTTTTTTTATTTGGCTAAAGAAAATGTTAATGTGATCAATGATCACGAATGATGTGTGCATTATGCACACATCATTCGTGATCATTGATCATGATGTCAATATGTATATTTAATTTAGTAATTTTAAAACTCTATGCTTAAAAAAATAAAAAAATGTAACATTTTCTTTGCGTGTTAAAATAAAAAACATATATTCTTTTTTTAAATTATAAATATCATCCAAACTCTGTGTATGCTCTCACCTCGCACCTATACGGTGACCTTGGTGATCAAAAACAGAATAGGATGTGTAGGGTTTTTAAATTTAATTCTTTTTTGTTTTTTTAAAAAAGTTTATTTTGTTTTTTTAAATTAAAAAATCCGAACTCTGTGTATGCTCTCACCTCGTGCCTGAACGGTGACCTTGGTGATCAAAAGCAGAATAGGATGTGTAGGGTTTTTTAAATTTAATTCTTTTTTGTTTTTTAAAAAAAGTTTATTTTGTTTTTTTTAAATTAAAAAATCCGAACTCTGTGTATGCTCTCACCTCGTGCCTGAACGGTGACCTTGGTGATCAAAAGCAGAATAGGATGTGTAGGATTTTTAATTTAATTTTTTTTTGTTTTTTAAAAAAAGTTTATTTTGTTTTTTTTAAATTAAAAAATCCGAACTCTGTGTATGCTCTCACCTCGCGCCTAAACGGTGAACTTGGTGATCAAAAGCAGAATAGGATATGTAGGGTGTGGTTCTATTTAATATTTATTAAATATTGTTATCTAAGTTTATGTTTTTATTTTTCAATGAAGGTTTGATTCAATGGCATCTAGTTCAGCTTCAGTGGGAGGGCATGGGGAAGGGGAAGAAAGCCAAAGTGGGGGTGTAGATCCTAGAGCTCCTCTTTGGAGACATGTGCAAATTGTGGAGAACCTTGTTGGCGGTGGCTCTCGAGTTTGGGTATGCCATCATTGCAATATACAATACAAATCCTCTTATACCCGACTCAAAGCTCATTTAATGGGGAAATCAGGAACGGGGATTAGAAAATGTAACAAGGTTGAACATAAACATATATTGGCATATATGAAAGAGCAAGAGGACGCTGATATGGAAGCTTCAAGAGCTAGATTTAAAACTGCTCCTTTGCAAAATAGGGGTTCACAAAAACCACCCAACCCATCAAACCATCCTTTTATCCAAGTTGCAGTTGAAACTCCAACAGAGGGAGAGACTTTGTCACGAAAGAGAATTTCCAAAGGCCCATTAGAGCAGGCATTTGCAAATGAGAAAAGGGATGTTGCTGATGAGTTGGTTGCTCGATGCATTTATGCATGTGGGCTGCCCTTCAATGTGTTGCGCTCACCTTATTGGCAACAAATGGTGAGAGGTATTAATGATGCACCAAAAGGGTATAAAAGCCCTAGTTATGAGAAGGTCAGAACCACATTGTTGGCGAAAGAAGTGGCCCATGTACATACTTCTTTGCAGCCAATTAGGGACTCATGGAAGGACTCAGGGGTATCTATCATTTCAGATGGATGGAAAGATGCCCGAAATAGACCCCTAATCAACATTGTTGCAGTGTGCCCTAAAGGGGCAATGTTCTTAAGGGCTGTTGATTGTGAGGGTGAAGTGAAAGATGCTCAATTTATTGCTAATATTTTGATTGAGGCTATTGAGTCAGTGGGCCCTGCAAACGTTGTCCAAGTCATCACGGACAATGCCAAAAATTGTAGAGCAGCAGGGCTGATTGTTGAGGGGAGATATGAGCACATTTTTTGGACACCTTGTGCAGTACACTCCTTGAATTTGATGCTGCAGAAGATTGGAAAAATACCATGGATTGAGGAAGTTTATACAGAGGCAAATGAGATCCAAATGTTTATCACAAATCATTATATGTCCCAGGCTATCTTTAGGAGGTTCTCGACATTGGAGTTGTTGAAGGTAACCAAACAATTTCCTAGTTTCTAATTTTTATTTGCTAACTTTTTATGAAATATCAAATTATCAATTGAATTCCTTTTAAATTTAATTTTTTTTATTAACTTGCTTTAATTTATTTTAATAGGTTGCTGAAACAAGATTTGCCTCTCACACGCTCGTCTTGAGACGACTTGTGAAGGTAAAGCAAGCCTTAAGGCTTATGGTGATTGATGATGTTTGGTCCGTGTGGAGGCAATCAAACACAGAAAGAGCCATCAAAATAAAATCAGTGATACTTGATGATATTTGGTGGGCAAAGGTTGCATACTTGCTTAGTTTTACTGAGCCTATTTTATCTATGATTAGATATGCAGACACGGATAATGCTTGCATAGGGGAGATCTATGATGGCATTGACTCTATGCTTGAAAAAATTAGAGACATCATACAACAAAAAGAGCAGGATCCTGAAGAAAAATTCTACAGTGAAGTTAAGAACGTGATCATGAGAAGGTGGAATAAAATGACCACCCCATTGCATCTCCTAGCCTATGCCCTGAATCCCAAATTTTATAGCAGTGAAATACTTGCACTACCTGGTAGGCAAAAACCATATGATGACCATGAAGTTGCAAGTGGAGCTAAGGCAGCATTCCGGAGGCTTTTTCCTGATCCAGATGTAACTAGTACGGTCCGCTATGAAATGACGCTCTTTGTCTCTTCATCTAATAGTAGCATGGGTGAAATAGATGCAGCACTTGACAGGTACAAGATGACCCCATGCATGTGGTGGTGTGCACATGGCCATGATGCCAAGTGGCTGCGACCTGTTGCCATTAAAATCCTCTCACAGGTATCAAATATTAAAATGAAATCAAAAGTTTGTTTATTAATTAAAAATGTATGTTTACTTAGTAAATTAATATATAGTATTACTAATTGAAAATTTCTAACTTCTTTTTTGTAACAGGTGGCTAGCAATTCCTCAGCAGAACGGAATTGGAGTACATATTCCTTCATCCACTCAGCCAAACGGAACAAGTTAGCATCCAAGAAGGCCGAGGATTTAGTGTATGTACATTCCAATTTGTGCATTCTATCACACAAGAGTGAAGCCTATGTTAGAGGTCCCAACAAACTTTGGGATATTGATCCTGAGACTAGCGACTTTGATGCTTCTGCTGCAACTCTTAGCCAACTTTCACTGCTTGGTATTGATGAAGAAGAATCGGGATCTTTTGCACAAGGGAGGGAGAGTGGAGCTAGTGGGAGTGGAGATGTCGGTGCTAGTGGTGTTCATGGAGATGATTATGAGGGAAATCTAGATGATATATTCTAGAATCTAGATTATTATTATGTATATGTGAATCATTGAAATTGTAACCATGTTGAATGATGACTCTTTAGAACTTAGAAGTTCAAATTTCAATGAATTCAAAATATTTTGAGTGCTTTATCAATTATCTCTTATGGTCTACAATTAAAATTTTAAAATGAGTACTATGCATATATATATATATTATATTTTAAATTTATTGTACGGACGTTTCACTTATAATATATCGACGTTTCGTATCCAAGGTTTTTTGAAAATTGTCGTTTCCGCGTTTCGTACCCGTTTCCGTTACGTTTCCTGGCAACATAGAATATTTTAGATATTACAAGCCTTTGAGTAGGAGTTGACACTTGCATAGACAAAGATTCAGCAACAAGTGCATGGAGAAATGGATTGATAGCAATACCCCATTATGGCATTGCAAATTATGATTCTGCCAATTCAAGAATATTGAGCATCTTGTTTATAATGAGTGGACAAATTAATGTGGCTCCAATGAAAAGGTAGCAATATCCTGTCTATAGAGTATTGGGCTTGAAATTGATATCCAAGAAATATAAAGAGTTAGCTTTTGCAAAAATATGCTTGATATCAGGTGACCACTTGAATGATTTTCCAAGATGATGACCACGAAGTTGCAAACCTAGGGTAAGCATTCAAGAGGTTCCATTTGCTCTCGAGTAGATGAATGACACTTGCTGTATCCACCACGAATGTCCAGGCTTATGCAAAATGTGGCCTCTTGGAGTGCTACTTTGTAAAACCCAACCATGGAGGGAATCATGTGGCAAGCCACACAGAATGGACACTGACATGGAATGCCAAGACATGCTACGAAGTTGCCGATGGCAAATTGTTTCAGATCAGTTTGAACTTGTTTTTGCATTGATTTTAATTGTGACCCAACTTGGGAGAAATGCAAATGGATTGATAGACTATCATGACTTCTTTTTAATTGCAATTAATATAGTGAAAGGGAATACCATGTTGACAACAGCATGCAAAGTAATTTGCTAAGAGCATAAAGATTTTGGCTTCACTACAGCCAAATCGCACCATGTTGTGCATCAAAAAGCTGAAGATCAAATACGTTTATTGAATTCCATCTTCAAGAATAGGCAGTATCCTTGTCCTTAAGGTAATCCAACCTGATGGACTCCAGATAAAATGAAGGCTTCTGCTGCTAATGCCCAAATTCAAGGCACCCATTGATGAGAGAACGTTCCCATTTGGAGGCCCAAGGTGAATTTTGTTGGAAAGTGGCAAGCAAGGCCTTGCTTTTTCTTAAGGAGCTGCAAGGGGCAACAAGAAAAGATTCAGAAGAAATAGATGACTATGCTAGTAGTTGAGAACTTGAATGTATTATGTAAATTTACTATCAATGTTTGAGGATGCAGGTGACAGTTTGAATTACAAACCAAAATGACCAAAATTCTTTGATACCAAGTCAGGCCAAATGACTTTGAAAATTGGTTGACAGTGCTCCAAAATGTGATTCATTAAGTTCAATTATGAGTGCACTTGTTCAATAATATTGCTTCTTTAAGTGAAATACACCTGTTTCATGGGCTTAGATCAATACTCAAGTATCTCAAAAGCAACTTCACCTACCAGAGGAGTTTTTAAACCTTGTACAATAATATTCGTACCATTGAGGTTGAGTCTAGGTAAATGGGATTGGTCCTTCTCATTGGTATGGATGGCTTCAAACCTTTCACCTTTTTTTGGAGATCTCCATACGAAATTAGCTTCTGAGTTAAAATATTAAGCCTAAATGTCATGGTTCGCAAGGGTTAAACAAATCTTTGTACTTGCCCCTCTATCAATTTAGTGATGAAGGGGAGCTTCATCAAATAGGCCACGGAAAAATTGACAAGGGTACAAGTATTTCATATGGATGTCGTCACTACAAAACCCTTTGTACTATACGTCTTGGATATGTCCCTGTACATAGATTTAAAAAACTAAAACGTACTTATAGGATAGCGCAGTCTTATACCACGTTCTACGGATACGCATATGCCAGGATACGGATACGATACGCGGATACGTCAATTTAAAAAACCCTTGGATACGATACGTCTTGGATACGTCCGTACATATAGTATTATTGGCTATGGATAAATAAATATATATATATATATTTTATGTACATCTACTCATTTTACTCATTTTTTAGTCCATAAAAAAATGAAATAGTAATACAAAACTTGAATCAATGTTCAAAACATTCAATATACTTAAGACTTTGCATTTTTATTGATCATGTGGCTGCCATACATATGATATACGAATATCATGTTAACATGAATACGAACAAAACTTGAAATTTGAAAAATATACTAGGATCCATGTTCAAATTTTCAAAACATACAATATACTTAAGATTTTACATTTCATTGTTCATGTGGCTGCCATACATATGATATAGGAATACAAACAAATCTAGAATATATCATCTATATTTTCCTCAAAATCAAGTTCTTGTGTGCCACTTGCGCTAGCTCCACTCTCATTAACTCCACTCTCTGCTCCTTGCGAACTCCCTTGAATGTCATCTTCGCCATCAAATAATGAAAGTTGGGCAAGCGTGGCTGCGTAGACATCCAAGTCTGTGGTCTCTGGAATAAGATCCCAAAGTTTGTGAGGCCCTTTAGTATAGTCCAGGCAGACTTGTGTGACAAGAGGCGCAAATTTGAGTGCACATACGTACCAAATAAAAGCTTTTTTAAATGCCAACTTATTTCTTTTAGCTGAGTGGATAAAGTTGTAAGTACTCCAATTCCACTTTGCAGAAGAATTACTAGCCACCTATTACAAAAAAGTTAGAAAATTGAAATTCAAAGACAAATTAGTTCCTAAGTTGCGTGAATAAATAAATTTATTTAAATATTCAAAATGATTATAAATTTTAAAATTTATAAATGTTATACCTGTGAACTAACTTTTATAGCAATCCAGGACGAGTACTTGGCATCATGGCCATGTACATGCCACCATGTGATTGGAGTCAAGCTACTCTTGTCAAACAGTGTCTCAATCAATCCCATGTGGCCTTATGAACCAGTAAACATGCCCATTTCACTTCTGACCACATTTTTTATAGATGGATCGGGAAAAATCTTCTGAATATTGCCCTGGTTCCATTTCCAAGTTCGGAGTCAGAGAAATGGTGCATGCTTGTTTGGTTGCCCAAGTACTTCAAATCTATAGTACAGGGGTCAGTGCACAAGCAATTTGGAGATGTAATGGAGTGGTCATTTTATTCCACCTCTTCATGACCACAAATCTTGACCTCACTGTAGAAGGTCTCTTCTAGATCTTGACCTCATAGTTTTTTTGTATTACATCTCTAATGTGCTCAATCATAGAATCTATGCCATCATATATGGATCTTACCCAAGCATGCTTCATCAGTATCTACATAGAAGGATCATGGAGAGAATGGGTTCTGTAAAACTCTACAAGTACTCAACCTTGACCTACCAATCCTCATCAAGGACCCATGATTTTACCCTTGTAGCTTTCTTTGTATTTGACTATCTCCACACTGACCAAACATTGTTGATCACCATACCGCTTAAAGCCTCTCTCACCTTCATAAGCTATCTCAAAACGAGTGTGTGAGAGGCAAATCTACTTCATTATGCAACCTTCAGCAACTCTAACCTTGAGAATTTCTTGAAAATGGCTTGTGACATGTGATGGTTTGTGATAAACATTTGAATGTCATTTGCCTCAGAATAAATTTGCTCAATCCATGGGATTTTCCCAATCTTTTGGAGCATCAAGATACATAAGGGAGTGGACAACACAAGGGGTCCAAAAAATGTGCTCATATCTACCCTCTATGATCATTCCTTTTGATTTACAATTTTTAGTGTTGTCTAAGATGACTTGGACAACATTATAGGGGGCCACTGACTCAATTGCCTCTATTAAAACGTTAGCAATAAATTGTACATCCTTGACTTCCCCTTCACAGTCAATAGTTTTAAGGAACATTGCCCCTTTAGGGCATACTGCAACAACATTTATGAGGAGTCTATTTCTAGCATCTTTCCATCCATCTGAAATGATGGAAACCCCGGTTTCCTTCCATGAGTCTCTGATTGGCTGTAAAGTCTTGTGAATGTGTTCCACTTCCTTTCCCAAGAGTGTGGTTCGAACCTTTTCGTAACCTGGGGATTTGTACCCTTGTTGAGCTTCATTGATACCCTTCACCATTTGATGCCAATATGGATATCTCAATACATTAAATGGCAGCCCACATGCATAAATGCATCGAGTAAACAATTTCATAGCAACTTGCCTCTTTTCAATATTAAAAGCTTTCTCCAATGCTTCTTTTGGCCTTTTTCAAGAGCTCTCTAGAATCTCTTCATCAGAAGGGGAATCATGTGGTTGACTCCGAGTTTGAATGAAAGGATGAGAAGTACATCTAGAGTAGGGTGGTTATGATGAAGGCCTTCTTTGCAAAGGAAATTGTTCTAGTGAATATTTCTTGCAGCTTGTTTATCAGCCTCCTCTTGCTCTCTTAAGTACTCTGCCATTTTTTCATTTGATGATTTAGTGGCACCTCTTTATCCCCACACCTCCAACACCAGTCAAATGGATTTTCAGATCGTTTCTATATGAGGATTTGTACTGAGCTTGGCAACCATGACATATCCAAACCCGACACCCACCACCAACAATGTTGTCTACCACTGTCATATGCATAGTTACACGGGGACGCGTCCCCCCCATTTTTGACACGTCTGCGACGTCCTGGGGACATGGGGACGTGGGGGAAATGTTTCTCCCAGGTTTGAGAGTGGTGTACATGGCAGGAACTGTCTGTAGACAATTTCCCAGGGTAGTGGGTACATCCCAGGAGATGTCATGGGGACGTACAAATTTAGGGGAGCTAATAGGAATCGTTAGTGCGTTGGAAATTCCATGGGGGATGTGGGGGACGTCTAGACGTGCCCCACATGGTATGCCCACCTTTTTGAAAAGAAAAACACACTTTTCACACTCAAAACTATTTTTTTTATTGTAAATCACTTATAACTTAAAAAACAACATTCCTAACCTAACCCTAACCCTAAAAGTGCAATTTTATGTTATAAATTTACATTATGCGATCATTTCATATTCACACCAAGCAAGAGCAAGAGTGAGAGCAAGAACAAGTAAGAGGTATTTATAATTTTATTGTGCATTACAATACTTGTTAAAGTCTTGTTTTTTTAAATTTAGATGTATATTGCACATTTTTTACGGGTTGTTCTTTAGCATATTGCATCTTTTCACAATGGTAATCAATGCGTATAGTTTGTAGGTTTTTAAAAAATGCATATTGCATAGGGTTTGGTTGTAAATGCGTATACCATTTTTTTAATGTACATTTTTTATTTCTAGTTGCAAAATTTAGATTATATTTGATCAATTTTTTAGGAGGCTATTTTTAGCATTTGCATCTACATTCACAATGTAATCATGCATATAGTTTGTAGGATTTTTAAAAATGCATATTGCATAGGGTTTGGTTGTAAATGGTTGTGTTTTTTTAATTACATTTTTATTTCTAGTTTAAAATTTATTTTATATTTGCAGTTTTTAGGGGCTGTTTTTTAGCATTTGCATCTACATTCATAATGTAATCATGCGTATAGTTTGTGGGATTTTAAAAAATGCATATTGCATAGGATTTGGTTGTAAATAGTTACGTTTTTATTTAATTACATTTTATTTCTAGTTTAAAATTTATATTATATTTGCATCTTTTGAGGGCTGTTTTTTAGCATTTGCATCTATATTCACGATATAATCATGCATATAATTTGTAGGATTTAAAAAAATGCATATCGGTTACATTTTTTAAAAATTAATTCATTACATAATCAATCAATCATATAGTTATGGTCGTTTTTAATTCATTGCAGCAATCGTCACCATGTGTTCTTCTGAGTATGAGTATGAATCAGAGCATGACTCAGAGCAGGAGAGGGTTGAACAGGAACTTGAGATAGGCGGTCGTAGAAGAGTTGATGATGCCACAATGGGGAAGAGTGGAGAAGGGACAAAAAATGTAGTAGCAGCGGCAATTGATAGTTCAGTTGGTAGTGGTACAA
The DNA here is from genome assembly GCA_019776745.2 of Taxus chinensis. NCBI lineage: Eukaryota > Viridiplantae > Streptophyta > Pinopsida > Cupressales > Taxaceae > Taxus > Taxus chinensis. The sequence continues at coordinate 376,895 of JAHRHJ020000199.1, forward strand.
ATTGCCCCTCTCAAATGTTGTCCAAATTTGCCATTGGACCATTTGATAAGAAGAGGCCATTGCAACAATTTGCCCAAATAAATGATAACCCCAAGTCTAGAGGGGGGAGCAAAGTATGAAGTGCAACATATGTGCACTGACTTGGCATGACAGTATCACTAGGACCAATGCACACTTGTTGCACCTTACAGGAAGGGGGGTCGGCACTTGTAAACACCTTTCACTAGAGCAGAGAGCTTAGATGGTGAGAATCTTCGATGGAAATACCATGGACAATGTGTCAGAAATTAGTGCTTCTACGGCTAACACTCCAATGACTCCATTGAGCGCTCATAGGACTGGCAAACATAGTAATACTCTGGCTGGTTCTAGTTTTGGAGTATCAAAAGTGGAAAGCAAAGGGAAGAGAAAAGCTGTGGGGCAGCCCCAAATTGAGTTGTTGACATGTTTGATTCAAAGACAAGGGAAGAGGCAGATGATGTTATTGGGAAATTTTTCTATTATTGGGATTCCATTTAATGCCACTTGCTCTCTTTATTACAAGGAGGTTATGGCTAAGGTTGCAAAAGCAAGTACAAGTTATGTGCTTCCTAGAGACACAAAACTGAGGACAACAATCTTGGATAGAAACTATTCCAAGGTTAATTTGTTGATGGAGGAGATGAAGGTGACATGTGTGTCACATGGATGTAGCATTATCATGGATGGGTGCACGGATATTAGACACCGTCCTCTCATCAATATCATTGTCTCTTGCAAAGATGGACCGTACTTCTTGAGAGCAATTGATTGCTCTAGGAAGCGAAAAGATGTCGAGTTCCAGTATCAAATTTTGAAGGATGCCATTGAGGAGGTTGGACCTTCAAACATTGTACAGGTTGTCACAGATGCAGCTTATGTGTGCAGAGCAGCAGCCAAGCTAGTGGAGCAGGAATATAGGCATATTTATTGGACTCCATGTTGTGTGCATGCCATGAACAATGAACTAAAAAACATAGGGAGGGTTCAGTGGGTCAACCAGATAATGACTGAGGCCAAGGACGTGCAGAAGTTCATATGTAATCACCACACATCATTGGCACTTTTTCGAAAATTTTCGAAGGAATTTTTGAAACCAGTTGACACCTGCTTTGCATCCTATTTTATTTTGTTGGTGAGGATATTTGAGTTACAAGAGCCCCTACAAATTATGATTATGACACGGGATTGGACTAGGTGGCGTGAGTCCAAGACAAATCAAGGGAAAAGAGTTAAGGAAGTGGTGTTGCGGGAAACATTTTGGGTTGATATGAAATACATCATATCAATCATAGCTCCAGTTTTTAGTGTCATCAAATATGGGGATTCTAACAACCCCAATCTTGGTGAGATCTATGAGTGCATTAACAGCATGCTTGGGCAAATGAAGGTAGTTATTCGGCTGAGGGACCCCACTTTGGAGTTCTATAATGAACATATACAGCCCATTATTCAGCAAAGATGGGAGAAGTTGAACACCCCTCTTCATATGGTTGCGTATGCACTAAATCCCAAATGGTATGTGAAGAGGCCTGGCAAAGTTATCCCATTGGATGATGATGAGGTGAAGAAGGGCCTTATGAAGGCCTTTAAAAAAATGTACAGTCCACAAGAGGCTTCACAGATCAAATTGGAGCGGCTCGATTTCACTGAACTTGATGGGTACAAAACATCAGCAAAGGCAGACAGGGTAACAATAGCACAAGAGAAGCCAATGAGTTGGTGACGATTGTATGGGCTTCCAGGACTGCTGCGACCACTTGCCATTCGCCTCCTTTCCCAAGTTTCTAACTCCTCTGCCTCTGAGAGGAACTGGTCTACATATAGTTGGATACACTCTGTTAAGAGGAATAGGCTTACCTCTACGAGAGCGGAGAAGCTTGTAGCTGTAAACAATGTTTTGTGTCTTATGGATTGCAAGACACCTGAGTACAAACAAACCCCAACATTACGGTGGGATGTAGATCCTGAGGAGCCGAGGCAGGTTGAAGAGGAAAATACTGTGCAGCAGGGATTGATTGGGCTAACCTTTGAGGACAAGGATGCTAGTTCCAATGAGGAGGAGTTCATGGATATTACTTCAGATGTTGATTTTGATTTTTAGGTTGATACTTGTAGTTGTCCTCTTTTCTTGTAATATTGACGATAAACAATTGTTGGTGTATTTGGCTATGAGATTAATGATATGAATATCAGCTACTGTCACTTGATCAATCGTAATTTAGAATGGTTTTACTTTTATATTTTATAATATATTTGAAATTTCAGCTTGTCTCAATTTATCAAATTCAAAATTCAAATATGTATTATGAATTTTCAATTTATGACATTAACATATTGATATTATGGTATTAAGGAATGTATTTGATGTTTAGTCACTATATCTTATTAAGGAATGGTGAGATCTTATTTATATAGTTTAGTCACTATATCTTTATATTTTAAATATTTATATATGTTTTAATTAGCCGTCCCCCCTCCATCCCCAAAAGTTAGAAATTTTTTGTCGTCACGAAGTCTTAGGTAACTATGGTCATATGTATTCAAAGAGGGGAATTATGATCATGTCTCATAGGAATTGATGTGTTTTCAGCTTGGCCTTGCACTCCACTTGAAGCAGAACTTGATGCCATCCTAATATGTTTATGATCACCAAGATCACCATAACAATGCGAGGTGAGAGCATACATAGAGTTAGGATATTCAAAAAATTAAAAACATTTTGCCTTAACATAAATAAATTAGTTATGTCATCCTAATCTGTTTTTGATCACCAAGATCGCCATAAAGGCGCGAGGTGAGAGCATACACAGGTTTAGGATGTTTAAAAAATTAAAAAACAATTTGCCTTAACATAAATAAATTACTTATGTCATCCTAATATGTTTTTTATCACCAAGATCGCCATAAAGACGCGAGGAGAGAGCATACATAGATTTCGGAAGCTAAAAAAATAATAAAACAAATACATTAACATTGAACAATGCATTTAAAATTCAAAAAATGATTTTTTACCTATTATTAAATTAAATAACCCTAAACTATACCATCCTAAGTTATTTTTAATCACCAAGATCGCCATAAAGGCGCAAGGTGAGAGCATACACAGATTTAGGATGTGTTTAAACTATAAACTTTAAAAAAAATGCAACATAATAAATCAATAAATAACCGTAAAAAAATAAAACAAAAGGATGAATTAAAAAAAATTACGGTATACCTGTAGTGTAGAATCGTAGATCCTTGTTGCCTCTAAACAAAGTTACAAATGTTACCTCTTCCTCTCAAGTCTACTCTTCTAGTTTTGATTCCTGAATGAGCAATAAATTTAAAACAATCTCTTCCTCTCAAGTCTCAACAATAGCTTCCTCTCCTCCTCCTTACAATGGTGGACTCCAAACAAAAGAAACAATGGCTGCCCCTCCTTCAAATCTTTGCCTCCTCTAAGCTCTTGGCAAAACCTCCTTCCAATCTTTGCCTCCACTAAGCTCTTCACAACTCTTCTTTGGCTCTTTGCTCATTCACTTGCAAAAAGACAATGAAATTGTTTGTGTGATTTCAAATGAGAGGGGTGAGTACTTTTTATAACTTATTGTGGGGGTGAGAGGGTATTATTTTATTCATTTAGTTTTTAGGGTTCGGTTTTAGGGAATAAAAAAGTCAAAAAATTAAAAAAAATGAATTAAAACTTTAAAAAGACGTTTTTGGTGAGGGATACGTACAGGATACTCCTGGATACATCACGGATACGTGTGTACATATCCGTGACATATCCGGGAGTATCCCGTACATATCATAACGTATTTGTACCTGATACATATCAAGGGGGATTCGTTAGGGGGTTGGGCATATCCTGGCAACGTAGACTACAAGTTCTCTTTATAAAAGGAACCCATGGATTGTAAAGTTGTACGATTATACAATAATATAATCATTAGAGCTAGTGCGTGGTGACTGTCATTGATGTAATAGTGGAATTATTCCTAGGTAATAAATATTGAGAGACCTTTACCAGGGGTTTTTTTTCACGGTACACTACCAGGTTTTCCACGAAATATCTGTGTATGTGTTTTAGATCTGTTTATTTCTTATTGCTTTCACTGTGATTGTTTCTCTACACTGGTTATTTTTCTAACAATGTTCACACTTGGATATGGAAGGACCAAATCCCTCTCCAACATACTTCACATTCCTAGTTTAGTGAGGAACCTAATTTATATAAGTAGATTGAATGATCTTGGAGTGAAGGTGGTCTTTAGCAAGGAGGGTTGCAAGATGGTGAATGGAGCCATGGTCTTGGCTAAGGGGAGTTCAGGATGGAACTCTATTTCCTTATGAGGCAAGCACCATTGCATGCAATAACACTAAGGTTCCTATTGCTTTGAATCTGAAACTTCTTGCTAAGAAGACTGTTGTGGCATAAGTGCATGGACCACATTGATGAGAAAGGCCTTAGGGTCTTGAAATGTAAAAATATGGTAGAGGGGTTGGAATATTGTTCTTTTGACTTTAACTTTTGTGAACATTGTATATATAAAAAGCAAAATCGTGTTTTGTTTTACTCGAGCTCTGCTGGGTCATCAAGGACTTTGGATTTAATTCATAGTGATGTATTTGGTCCTGTTAAAGTACCTTCAGTAGCGAAATCCTTGTATTATGTTTCTTTTATCGATGACTTTTTCAAGAAGACATGGATCTACTTCCTTCAATGAAATCTGAGGTCTTTGGTCGGTTCAAAGAGTTTAAGGCTCTTGCAGTGATCGGACCGAAGAGAAGATCAAGGTGTTGGGAACGGGCAGCGATGGAGAATTCTGTTCAGCAGAGTTCAATAAACTTTGTAAGGACAATGTTATTGCATGACACAAGACAACTTCATACGCCCCTCAAGAGAGATAACAGACAACGAGTTGTGGAGAGGGCTAGGAGCATGCTCAGTGGAACCAGTTTGGATCAGAAATTCTGAGCAGAAGCAATAGTACAGCATGCTATTTGATTAATAGATCTCCTACATCAGCTTTTGTTGACAAAGCCCCACAGGTGGTTTGGATGGGCAAGAACAATACAAACTTATCAGAGTTTTGGTTGTGAGACATGTGTATGTGCCTACAGAGGAGATCCAAATTTGATTTCAAAGCAGAAAAATGTATCTTCATCAGATATGGTAATGGTATGAAACAATACAAACTTTCGAATCCTATGACACAAAAGACAATGTATAATCAGAATGTGATCATCATAAAGATCAGATCTTCTTCTAAAGTAAAGCAACCAAGTAATAATGTGAAGACAACAATGCACCTTGAGCCAAAGAAGGAGAAGGTTGTACCTGACACTGAACTAGAAGTTAGGGAGGGCCCAGATGAGTAGCATGTTCCAGGGAGCTCGGACAGTTCAGAGGAGAAACAAACTCAACCTCACTGGGTGAAGAGGTCCACTTGGCAAACAAAGCTACCAGAAAGGTATAGCTTACCTGATATTATATGTAAATTTGCTTGGTCTACTAATTATTATGCGCCTATAATTGAGAAGGAAGCAAAGGAGATGAATGACAATGAGTTCTAAACGATGGCCATGGATGGGGTGATGGCATCCTTAAAGAAGAATGACACAAGGGACCTAGTTCAATTGCCTAAGGGAAGAAAACTTGTTGGCTACAAATGGGTTTTCAAGAAGAAATTCAGTTCTATGGGCAAGATAGGAAAGAACAAAGCAAGGCTGCTTGCTAAGGTTTATTCCCAAGTGGAGGGAATAGATTTTGGTGAAATCTTTTCTCCAGTCGCAAAGCTTACATCCATTACGATTCTTTTATTTTTTGCTGCTGCTTTTGACCTTGAGGTTGAGAAAATGTATGTGAAGACACCCTTCTTGCATGGAGGCCTGGAGGAAGAGATCTACATGACACAAATGAAACAATATGCAGTAAAGGGTAAAGAAGAATTGGTTTGCAAGCTAGAGAAATCTCTTTATGGTCTCAAAGACTTTCCTAGAATGTGGTACAAGACATTTGATTCTTATGTTCTGAGATTGGGATTTATTACATCCAAATCAAATCAAAGTATTTATTATAAGCACAATGGTAATCATTTTATGGTTATCACTTTGTATGTGGATGACATGCTACAGGTTGGCACCAGTAACTTAGTAAGGATATGATGATGGTTTTAAACTCTCAGCTTTCATTACAGTTTTAAACGAAGATTTAGAAGTGGCTAAGTTTATTTCAAGGATGGAGATTACAAGCGATAGGGGTAACAGAAAACTTTTGCCAAGTCAGAAGAAGTATATTAAGTCTGTGCTGAAGTGATTTAACATGAAGGATTGCAAACCAGTGAGTGTTCCTATTTTTGTGGGAACAAAGCTTTCAGTTAAGCAGCCTCCTTCTAAACCTGTAGAGATGGAGTACATGAGTCATGTACCTTATGCTAGTGCAGTTGGGAACCTCATATGTGATATGGTCAGCACCAGACCAGACATTGCCTACACAGTGAGAGTCTTGACCCAATTTATGGCTAATCCTAGAAAGGACTACCGGGAGGTAGTGACGAGAGTTTTCAGATATCTTCATGGTACCTCAGATCACTCTTTACTTTCATGGATCCTTGGCAGCCGGAAAGTTCCTTGATATGCCAATGGATATACAAGGATTTGTAGACCCAGATTAGGTAGGCGAAGTTGACAACAGGAGGTCTTCTAGTAGCTGTGCTTAGCTTGTTTGGTGGTTCCATTTGCTGGATGAATAATCGGCACACTGTAGGTGCTTTATCAACTAGAGAGGCAGAGCATATGGTAGTTAGTCATGCCTGTAAGTTGGCGAACTGGTTTCAAAAATTTTATTATTAGAATATAAGGCCTGCCTTTTATATAATTTAGTTAGTTATGTATTAACTAAAGATCAATTGTAACCTCCTCAACCATTTTGTAACTACCTCTTGCACATAATAAAATGGCGGACATACGACCTACAATGTGTGCATTCCAGTTTCTCTTCATCCTTTCTCTGTTCGCATCTTCTTTGGTATCAGAGCCATTGGTGTCAAAGGGCTCGCAATTTGAGGAAACCCTTGGCATAGAGTACAGACAGCAAGGATGAAGATTGTGTAGGTCAAAGATAAGACTATAGATTGTGAGTTACATCATTTGCAAAGCATTTCCACAAGCATGGGACAGTAAAAGAAGTCGTTTCCAATCATGGTTATGTTTATGGGGTTCGAGCAAGGGCACACGATTCGAGTCTTTGACACGCAAGGATAATTATGAACAGAAGTCATGCCTCACACTCTATCACAATCGCCATTTTTCAGTCATTATAAATCACGAATAGAAGAAAAACTCCTTGCAAGGCACTTTCAAGGTCATGAGGAAATGTGAAAGAGAATAAAATCTAGTAGTTAGGAATTAGGGCAGAGTCCAGCAAAGAAAACACAAATTTCTGGTATTTTTCTAATATTTTCATTTACATCAACAAAACAGTTATTGACATTTCACTACTGCATAGATTGTTGTGTTTACCAAATACCAATTAGATTACAAAACTTTCTATTGCATTTATTTCCATGTCACAAAGTTAGACATTTAGACTATAAACTATAAACTTTCTTTGTTGTGTTAATTTGTGAGTCGTCCTATTTTTCGGGAAAGGATTATTTTCTAAGGTTTTTTTAAAAGAATGGAAATTCCATTGGACAGATAATCTGGCCTTGACTTTCACACCTGGAAAGTAAAGATACAGATGCAATTGATGAATAAAAACTTGTGGGGAATAGTAAATGCGACTAAGAAAGCGCCTACAAAAGCCAATGAATTCTTGGATTGGCATAGCAAAGATGATAGAGTCAAAGTCGTTGTTGATCTTGCTCTCTCCGATACAGAGTTATATCACGTAGACCTAGAAAAAACATCCAAAAAATAGGCAATAATCTGAATAAATTATTGGGAGCAAAAGCACTTAATGCAAAATTTTCTCTCGAGCTTCGACTATTCAGATTCAAGATGGATGGCGGAGACACTATGTTTAGCCACATAAGTAATCTAAAGTCTCTCATAAAACAGCTAGCCAAAATCGAGGCTACAATATATGATGGGGATGCCAAAGCCATTTTTTTACAGTTTGCATTCAAAAAGTCAGATACATTCTCAATCTCTGAAAGATATGAGTTCAGTTCTCTCGGTTAAAGAAAAGAAGAGAACCACTATAGCAGACACAAAAGGTGATTCTCAACATGAGAATGCATTATACTCGAGAAACTATTATAGAAGATTAGATAAAGACAAGGGGGAGATTGAATGTTATTACTACAAGAAAAGAGGTCACACAACATGGAATTGTACCATTCAAGCCAATGATGTTCTCAATGGAAAGCTCAAAGACATACAAAATAAAGTTAATACAGCAATTGTTGAAGATCCACCGGATGCTAAAAGTGTTGAAGAATTTGCTAATGAAGAATAACTATTTTAAAAGGCAACACTTTGAGGACAGAAAGGGATTTAGTGTCGATGAAGCTCAACATGGATGGTTTCCTAGTTAGTTTGGGAGTTGTGGATCTCGTAAAGTATACCCTTACAAGGTTCATGAGACAACTTGATGGTGCACTATGGATTTAACTCGTCATGATTTGCACATATTTAGGACACCTATCTTGCCCCTATTTTGAGCACATGAACTGAGTCTATAAAGAAGGCATTTGGGGTGAAGATTTTGTGATTCTACTCTCTTGGTGATTGTAGGAGGATAAGCAGCCTGGACTGAAGGAGTGGATACTTAACAAAAGTTCGTTAGTTACTGAATAATACATTGAATACTCCTTGGTGGTTAGGATTTTCCCAAGAAGATTTTACAAGGGTATAAGTTGTGCCTATGTGAATCTTTTGGTATTGCATGTTGCTTTTTGCAGTTCTGCATGTTTATATTTCTTGATGAAACTGAAAGATCAGAATTGGTTTGCACTTCTTTCCTCCTAAATCTTGAGTAAGAATTTCCGCATTTCAAGAATTTCCGCATTTCTCTAGCTTCCTCTCATAACATTTAGAGAAAGAACTGAATGATTAAATTGGGCTTGACTGGGTCAACAAAACAATTGGAAATGCTAAGATAATCAGTAAGTTATTCAGAACCATTCCTCGTCCCGGGCCATTTACAGGAGAAACAATACTTTGTAGCTTCTTTCTTGAGTCGAAGCAATATTTTTTTGCCTCGTTTATCCTGCCAGAACTCTCCATCAAAGTGAGGAAATTCCTTGTAGACATAAGGGTGTCCACAAAGCAAGAGATGGAGGGGTTGTTTTACTACTGTTGAATATTTATTGGACAGGATTGGGATCTAATTAGAGAGCAGATGGAGGACCTGGCAACCTTTACACCCATTTGGTTGAGGTTCATCATCAGTTTTTTTAGAGTGAAAAAGCAATGTTCAGGTGATGTCTACAAGCACATCTAAATAGGGAGCAGGTGGAGAACCTAGTGAGCTTTTGCACCCCCTTGGTTGAGGTTCATCAGTTTTTTTAAGCAAAAAAGCATGTTCGGTTGATGTCTACAAGCACCTACAACAATTACAATTGAAAGTGTTAGCGCAAGGGGACCTTAGAATCAAAAGCTAATTAAATTCAAAGAACTAAAGCACCGAGAATAAAGGAGGGGAGATAGGGGTTAGCGGGAGGGGTAAACTCAAAGCAGTAAAAACCCAACTCATGTTGTTAAGGCACCAATACATATAGCCATGTGCAGGAGCAAGATCCCCTTCAAAGTATGGGATGGTTAAAGTTGGAGAGATTGGATGCTTGTCCATCATACATCTTTGTCATGTCCAAGAAAAATGAATCATCTGTGTCATCGTCTATCACTATGAAAGGGCCAATGCAGGATCTGATAATGCTCATCAACGAGAGTCCACGGATGAGGAGGCCAAGTTGGGTAATCCTAGGAGGAAGCAAAGCACTCTCCATAAAACCTTTCCTAACATCCAAGGCTGAAGGGTCTCTTGTGGTAATGAAGAAATTCGTAATGCATGCATGACCCAACAGTCCAAGGAGCAGTCAAGAAATAGCAGAACCATGACATCAAGGAATAGAACCACAATGCCAAGGAGCGAATCCACATTATCGAGCGAGAATGTGTTGGGCCAGCCTAGTGGTAGTAATGTGCAAAGATGAGCATCTCCTCATTGACCTAACCACCTTTACAACTCAGGTAGCAATATCCAAAGGGCAGTTAATGCTGCCAACATCTATGGTGGGCTGAAAGAAAGAGCTGGTCAGCTTGGGAGCTCTACATACCCATGTGGAAACTTGCATTGAAGGGAAACAACCTCTTGCAGAAAGAGGGGTCTGGCATCGCTGGCTTGGATACAAAAATTAAGTGGATAGAGAGTTGAAAAATCCTTTGTAAGGGCAATGGTACCTCACCCATAGCCCATAATTAATGAGGTATCTGAAAATGAAAATGCTCTTTATTCTCCACCTCTCAGAGGGAGAAAAGATAACAGATTTGATCCCCATGAGGAATATGGTCTCAACCCACAAGCGGGTGTGAGAACACTCTCAAGCCATGTGACCAATGGTGCCAAATATAATCACGAAGACAAATTACACCATCCACCACCTACAAGCTTGGGTTGAGAGGTTGGGGAGGGGTCCAAGTGACCTTAAAGTACTATCAATAGAAATACTCTATGATAGTTCAAATGATGACCTCCTTTAAGGGAAGAAGTTGACGAGGGTCGTTCAAGGAGTACTTAAAAAGGAGATAGTTTATCAATAGAGATGCTACTAGACTTAAGGAGCAAATTAGTCTAAGAATACGAACATCGACATCTAGAGTGGACCAAAAATGCAATCCTCTCCAAAGAACAGAGGGCTAAATCTAGATACCTCACACAACATGTAGTTGAATGCCCCATAATGCTAAGTTTGTGCGTGCAGAAAGCAAGCCTAAACTAAGTCAAAGACCTTCCTGAAGTCTACAAAACAACAAATTGCGTTGCATGACCAATGATAAGTCTCCTCAATACCAGCCCAAAGTGTAAAATCCGATCACAAGTCTAGTATTCTCCACTTAAACTGGCCTGCCCCTTACTATAAGATTACCACTCTCCAAGTGCTCAAAAAAAGAAGTAATATCTTTGCTTTGTGGCCCGAACACTCCACTAAGTGAGGAAAATCCTTGTGAAGATGAGGGTACACATAGATGGAGAGAGATAAGAGAGGTTGAGCCAAAGCTATCGAAGATATATTGGCTAAGATTGGGATCTAATTAGGGAGAAGGTGGAGGACCTAGTGACACTTTGCACCCCTTTGGTTCAGGTTCATCGGTTTCCTTAGATCAAAAAACCATGTTTGGGTGATGTCTGCAAGCACCTACAACAAATGAGGGAGACACTACATGATATTTTTAGAAGAACAAAGCGATCGTATGATGCAAATATGTGTGTTTGTGTGTGTGTCCATTGTCCACAAATGACCAAATGTAGGTTAATGTGACTCAAGAATAAATCCAATTACAATTGAAAGTGCTAACGTAAATGGACCCTAGAATCAAAAACTAACTAAATTCAAAGAACTAAATCACTGAAAAATAGACGACTCGAGTAGGGGTAGGTGGGAGGGGTAAACTAAAAGCTATAAAACCCCAACCATTTGTTAGAATACCAATAAAAATAGCCATGTTGGAGAAGCAAGATCCCCTACAACGCATGGGTTGACCGGATGCCCATCCATCAAACATCTTTGTCAAGGCCCATGCAAAAGGAATCATTTGTTTCTTCATATATCATTGTTAAAGTGCTAATGCAGGATTTGATAACATTCATCAAGGAGTGTCTGTGGCTGAGTGAAGCAATCTAAGCAATCCTGGAAGGAAGCAAAGCACTCCCCCCAGAACCTCTCCTTGCATCTAAGGCTGAAGAAGAGAGGTTGGTGGTAGAAAAGAAACTCGTAGTGCGTCCCCCATGGTCCAAGAAGTGGTCAAGGAGCATATCCACAACATCAAAGAATAGTCGATGAGAAAATGCATGATGTCAAGAGAGATGGTGTTAGCGCACCCTAGTGACAATAATGCGCAGAGATGAGCATCTTATCACTGGCCTACACCCTCTATGAGTGAGGCAGCAATATTCAAACGGCGCTTATTTCTACCAATGTACATGGTGGGCCAAAAAAAGAGGTGATCGGCTAGGAAACTCAAGGGGGGGGGCATGTAGAGACTTGCATCGAAGGGCAACAACCTCTTTATGAAAAAGGGCCAAGTAGCATTGGTTTGGGGTACCGAAAGAAAGTGGATGGAGAGTCGTCTGAGTCTTTGTAAAGACAGTGGTATCTCCCCCAAATCCCATAGTTAATGGGGTGTTTTATAATGAAATGCCCCTTAGCCTCTACCTCTTGGACAAAGCAAAGATGATCGATTCAGTTCCCACGAGGAATACGGTTTCAACCAACAATTGGTATGAGAACACTCTCAACTAGTCAAGGGAAACCTTGAGTTGTATGACCAATGGCACCACAAATAATCACGATGATGAATGACACTATCCACCACATGTAAGAAATGCTCCACATAGAAAACAAACTAGGCTCTATCCTTACTGGCTCCTCCCTGTCCTCTCCTCTCCACTCATCTCTCCTCTATTGACTCCTAGCCACCACATTTGCCATATGTCCAAGTTGGTGCCAACTTTTCCCGGATGAGAGGTTAAGAAGAGGTCCAAGTGACCTGAAAGTACTATCAATAGATATCCTCTCTGATAGGTCAAATGATGACCTCCTTTGAAAAAAGCAGTTGGCAAGGGTCGTCCACACATACCTTATATTTGTTTTGGGATAAATATTACAAACAACTGTCCTTTACAGTGATAATCAGGTATTATAATACTTTATGACACAAACATTTTATGCTGCACTTGTTGCACCATCCCTTGTATTTTGGGGTTGCATTTATTTATTGTTTATTTCATTTGCTATTACTTTGGGAATTACATGACAGATTGTCATGGGAACTAGTTATTAATGTTTGGATTGAATATATATGACACTTCAGAGACTAAACAACCTATACATAAATCTGTATTAGACTACAACACCTACAATGGCACCTGAACATGCATGGCACATGAAAGCTAGGAAACACTGAGATTTCCTTAGTTTGTCCAACACTTTTCATGTGCCATGGAAACCTCATATCAACACTCAACAATAGCAATCAAACCAATGACTAATTTGTACGAGTCTATTTGTGAATGGTAATTGCTTGTCGCATTTGAAAGTCATCCCATCACATGAAAAGCATGCTTGTATCTTTTTAAGTGGTGTGCATCCACTGCACATTTTACTGCTGTTGTACCAAGGAACAACAATATCTCTTAATGAAAGCTCGATAATCTTCTAAAAGCATTTTAGAGGCATGAAATAGCTTTGTTTTTTGAAGTCAAACCGGTACCCTCACTTGCTTTTGCCAAACCAGCTTACCCATCCCTTATAAAACCTCATGTAATTAATTTATCTGTGATTGTACATACCATTTTTAAATCTGTACAATCTTTCCATTTTGAATTTCCAGCCTGTATCCAAAACATAGTTATCAAATCCGGTCGGATCCTGATTTTTCAGGTGGCCCCAATAAATTTGGTTCCGGTCGGCCAAGTTTTTTTCAAAAAAAAATTCAAAGAAATTGCAATAAAAAGACACCCAACACCCTTTTAAAATTAATATTATATATATTAACATTTTATATTGCATTATTAATATTTTTCTTTGTATTTGTGAATTTTTGTATATTTATAAATTATACTTATATATAATAAGTATATATTTTGCATCGAATTTTTCCGAATTTTTTCAAGAGTTCCGGATTTTTGGATTGTTTTCCCTTGCGAATAGATCCGGATTTCTAGACCTGGTAACTAGGTGTCAATGAAATAATGTCATGTTGCTGTTGTGGGGTGGCCAAATAGGTCGGGGATCACACAGGAACACTTCATTGAACCTGTGGCAAAGTGCTTGTATGGGGTACAAGGGAGGAATTTGCAGCGATGAGGGATAAAGGAGAGAAATTAGGAAAAGGAAGGTTATTGTTGTGAGTAGGCAATAGCAGAGTTCACACACAATAACCAGAGTAGTTCATCATTCAATTAGAGGAAGAAAACAATGCAATTAGCGAGACTGACAAACTAGAGACACACAATTCTTTAGGTTCATCTATCAAGGACACCAAGTTCCTTCTTGATCACCATACTTGCAAAGTTGCAAAAGAGAGAGAGAGAGTAGAGGAAAACATGAGCAAAGGAAATGGAAGAAATGTAGCTTTTATTTCTTGTGTAGTGATGAATACAAAGCTCAATCAATCTACAACAATCCACAATTGCTACCAAGAACTAAAAATTTCAAGGATCCTTTGGAATGGAGAAGCCATTCCAATTTATAGCCTTGTGAATTGCCTTCTCATCTACCCCCCACATGACTCTTCATGTTCCTATTCTACTTGTGACCTTTCAATTGCCCTTAGAAGAGACAAATTAAGTACCTCTCTTATAATTTTGAGAGAATACTTTTACAATTTACAAATATTGTCACTTAAGCAAATAGGACAAAATACCATGATTGTGTACAATGAAGAATTAGAAGAAAGGGAGAGAAGAGAAGGGAAAGGGATTGACTGATCTGTTGAAGAAGCTCCTTTTGATGTAGAACTTGCTGATCTGAGGCATGGTGGTCACAATTTCCTCCTTTTGCAAGATGCACAGACACCTCAGACCGCTGAATGAGTGTTTAAAAACACTACTGCAAGACCTTCTGATGTGAGCTTGAGATGAACACGTACATCACCCATGATGATGCATTCTTGATCTCACAATGAGAGTGAGGATCACTCTCTTGCTCCTTAGGCTTTCACAATTGTCATTCACGATGCACAAACCTCTTGATGCTTGTGTTCCTATCCAACACACTATGTTATAACAATGCAAACTCTTCCTTCACTGATCTGTGAAATGTGAGCTCCTTAAGGAAGAAGGATGAACTCTTTCCTAGCCCACTTGCTCATCCCAACTCATTTCACCCTCACCCAACTCAACTCAACCTCTCCCATTGGCTCACAAGCTCAACTCAATCAGCTCACCGAGCTCAAAGCTCACTTAACTCACCAAGATCAACTCGCCTCAACCAGCTCACTGAGCTCACTTCAACCAAATCACTTGAGAGATGATGATGGATTCAACTTGACCAATGATGAATATGATGACCTCTTTAACTTGAATTACAATGGAGCTTTTGAATCTAATCCTCTTTCCAACCACACAATGTCTCTGGCTCTCACCTACTATGCCTTGAGATGCTCTACCTTGCTTCTGGACACAATTGAGATCAAGATGATGCTTCAAGGTTCTGTGAAGAGTGAATTTCCTTGTTTGAGCTATGCAAACCACCTTACAACCCTGTGAAGGATGTCAAAAAATAAAGATGAGTGAAATTAGAGAGCCAACTAACTTTTTGCATCCAAAACGAAGACTTTCTATTTTTAGCAAGTAGGACTAGGACCTGCTATTTTGGGATATTTCCTATTTTTCTCAAATTTGAACTTCTGAATCCTCTGGCATGAATTCAAAATCCTTATTGATGATGCCTTTTTATTTTGCCATGGACATTTTTTCTATTTTTAGCAGTTGTTTGCTTTTTTGCTTTTTGCGGGAAAATTGTCAATTTTACCTTGCCTTGTTGTTTTGCACAATGTTTCCAAATTTTGGATGATTCAAACTTCAATTTGAGGAAAATGAATTTTTCATGAAGGGGGAATTACTATTTTTAATATGTGGAAAAATGAAACTTCATGCAAAATTTTTAGTAATGAAACTAGATTTTTGAAGACCCTTCCCTCGTGATTTTCGGATGATTTTGCATTGATTGGATCTTTCGGGAAATTCAAAATTTCTTTGAGGAGCAATCTTGATGCTCCAATTTCATATCCCTATTAAAATATGCTTCATGGCACCTGTTGAAACTAGATTTTTGAGGGATCGTTTCCTCCAAAAGTGAATAAGCTTTTTCCTCTAGAAGGTAGGTGCTCTCATTGTCCAAGTTTGATGTTGTCATGGCAGCCATTAATGGAGTCTTGAGCTTCAATTATCACAGGGATTATTTGGAAGAAGAAAAATCAGCTCAAACCCTTAGTATGATTAGGTCATTTTCAAAGTTCGCTGAAGTAGTGAGACAAAATTATTCTTACAATCATGGATGCTCTAGGAGAATTTTGACAGAGTGATGATTATGTTTTGCATTTTTTGTCCCATATTTCCCCATCAAATATGGCATTCCACCTCAAACTGGTGAAGAAATGAGCCTTAAAAGTTAGTGTGAAAAACAAGTACTTTTTTAAAGCTGAGAGGGAAGTGAGGAAAAAGTGTTTTTGAGTAGGGGATGAGTAGAAGCTGTTAGGTATATGGAAAATAGGTTTTCAATATTTTCTAGAGATGGGGCGCATTTTTTGTCCCCTCTATCCCCTTGGGATAGGGACAGGAGGGGCAGAAAAATGCGCCCTCATGTGGTGATGACAAGTGGCGCTTCGTGATTGGATGAGGGAGGAATGGAGAAAAGGGCACATTTTAGCACTAGGGGCTTGAAACTTGGTGTATGAGGAAATTTGAAAGGGGCTAAGAGAGGGGCGCATTTTTTGTCCCCTTGGGACAGGGACAAAAGGGACAGAAAAATGCGCCCTCCCTAGTGGTTGACAAGTGGTACATCTTGCAAGATTGCACGATGGAGGGGCTAGAAATAGGTAGTTTATAGCCTCGGAGTGCTTATTGGGAGCATGTGAGGAACCTAGAGGCAAAAATGGGGTGGGGCGCATTTTTGTGTCCCCTTTGTCCCCTTGGGACAGGGACAAGAGGGACACAAAAATGTGCCTCAACCTGGAGGTGACAAGTGTCCTCTTGCAAAATTGACTAACTGCGAGAGAGAGCAACTTGACGACAATGTTGTCAGAGCTCCAAGAGGTCTTTTTGGGTGAAGTCTTATATGATTTTTACTCCCAGGAACCTTCCAAGATCAATGGGATGAGTCTCATCCTTCAATTTTGTCTGCAACTCCCTAAAATAGCTCCCTTTTTCGGGACAGCACGGTGTCTGCACAGTTTGAGCTTCCTTGAGAGATACTTGAGTCTTGTGAAAGATTTGAAATTCCCATCATGTAGATAATTCTTCTAGGTTTCCAATGAGTATTTGTTTGACTCTTAACTCCTTACGGAGCTCCCAGAATCATCCGTGGAAGATCAGGTACCTGTTTTGACTGCCTACTCCTTGCACCCTGAAAACCTGATGTTGCATTGCTTGTCCCTAAACCTCCAAAACTTTCCAAAAAATTTCCTAAATCAGTTCCAACATGTTCATAGCTCTTCAATACCATCCGGATGAGTTTGATCCTTTCGTTCCATCCTGAAGGATGCACACCAGTCTTGAGAAGGTCAAAATTGGCCTTTCTAGGCCTGCTGAGAAACTAGTCGTTGGAAGTGCTTCACTGAATGAAATTGCTGACCTTGTCACATCATTCCAAACACCTGTACTTGCTTGTTCATCATATTGGAAGTACCTGCAAGGTCAATGTGGACATGACACAACTAATAAACTGATCAGGAGAGGGTTTCAGGAATACTCGGGAACAAATTTTTCAAATTTGGCTAAGTTTTCATGCTTGAAAGTTTGATTTGTCTCTTGCAACATTTGTTAGTTTGAACCTGCAATGATGAAAAGAGATTTCCTTGTGATGGATTGGTGCCTATTTGTAGGTTATGTAATTGTCAACTTTGCAATATCTGAAATTTTAAAAAACACTCCAAAAAAACTAACAGTGATCCGTCAAGGAGTCCTAGTTTGCTATAGTGGCCTGAAAAGTGGAAAGCTTACCCCATTGCAATCAATATTTGATTATAAATTTATAAGTCAACACTGAAAAGAAATGGGCTTTTGTTTAGACTTTACATGATAGACCAAAAGTGCCAATAAATGAACCATTATACATACAGAAGATTTAAAGTACATGACTAGACACATTCTGGAAACATATTCAAGATTTTTGGCATGTGGTGTAACACAAAGGGATACTATTTTCAACATTTCCCGCAGTATTGGCAAGTACTTGAATTGTACCATAGTTACCTAAGTCTCGGAGACGGAGGGACGGGGTTTCCGGGACAGGAAATTTTTTCCAAATTTTGGGGACGGGTAGGGGACAGCTATTAAAATAATATATAAAATTATTAAAATATTAATATTTTAATATTTTAACTTTATTCAATGAAATTTAAGGATTTAAACTCTATTCAGGTACTTTCAAGATTATAATTTAATGTTCTTCGTAATAATAACAACTTTTTAAAACTAAAAACATCAGAATTTTTTTGAAAGATTTTTTAAAAATAGGGGGCGTCCCCTCCAAGTCCCCAAAACATTTGGGACGTCCGGGACGTCACCAAAAGCTAGGGGAGGTGTCCCCGAGTAACACTGAATTGTACAATGACAAAATCATATATATGTTTATTGTCATAGTTACCATGTTCGAAAAGTTCAGATAGTTTGAAAGGGGAAAAAAGTTCCGGAAGTTCGGAATTTTTCAAAAGGTTCGGTTCGGTTCAGTTTTAAACATTACAAATATAAATAATAAATACCATACATAAATGATGATATTTGAAAAGAAAAACCAATTACACATAATAATAAATTAATATTTTATCTACGGAGTTTTTCCTTAACATGCTTAAGTATTATTGTTTCTTGATTTCATTTTAGTTTTGTGTTGAAGTTCTTCCAACTTAAACGTTTTAATTTTTTAATTAAAAAAAAATGTTTGGCCAAACTTGTTGAGTAAGTTCGGTCAAGCCAAAAAATACGGTCCGAACCGAATTTTCACTAAGTTCGTAAGAACATGGTAACTATGTTTATCATGACATTTTTTCATGGTGATTAATTATTATATTATAATATGTATCATCATTATGTACTCTTGATTCTTTTGTATTTTACTGTCACGACTCTCAGCTTTGAGGCTGTGGGTTTATTGTTAATGTTGATATTTCATTGTATTAGTGCATATCAATTCTCTAACAATTCAGCAATAGATATCGGATTTTGGCTTATGCAATGAATTATTAGATAGTGGTTTCAGCCTTCAGTTTTAAGTTTATTTTAGTTTATTTATATTATATTTGTAATATATATAAATTTAATATATTATTTTAATAGCCATCCCCAAAAATCAGGAAATTTTTTGCCGTCCTAGAGTGTTAGGTGACCATGAATATATGTCATATACGTCTGATTTTAGGGACTCAGCAATTAGCACTGATGATAAATGTGTTGTTATAACAGTTATTCTGATATGATCCTGTCAATATATTAATTAAATATGCAGTAATGCCGTGTGTCCCTAACTCACTAAATTAGAAGACAAAATAAACTATTTATTCGGTTCAATTCTTCCAAAAAAATGTGCGCAACAAAAAATATAGCCTGTCTTACCTTCCAGGAAAGGTTCCACTCTTATGAAGAGAAGATTCAATTTCAAGCATCAAATTCTCCAAAATGTCTGCCTGTTGTAATAGACAAAACATCAATCAATGTGCATTCAAAATCCAAAATCAGCTGGTTGATTATTGTAAAAGAGTTGCATAATCCCCAAGAAATCCAACTATAGAATGGAGGATTTCGAGGAATTTGGTTTTACCTTGCCTGGATGATCATATAAAGAGCGGAGATCTGAGAATAGAGAAGGAACACCCTGAACACAACCAAATCCGTGTCTTGAAACAGTCAGTGCCAGTGCTGCTTCATAAATAAATTTTATAGTAATCTTAGAAAATTGCAGGCTTTATCACAAAAATTATTCAAACTATAGTTATTATATGCAGCATCTCAAGGATCCCTTGAAATACAAACTACTTGGACTACAAATCGCACTTACCTTACTTAGCAAAGGTCTGACATAAACATCTACTGCATTCCGAAAATCATCATGCACCAGGAAGTCAAGAGGAATACGCTGAAGGAGGAAAACATTATCCAGCACAGAAAGTTATAGTCTTATGATCTTATCTAATAAACTTCATTCAACCACCTTCACAATGAATTTAGATTAATTTGGTAAGAAACTATCATGCATCTTACACATATAGCCAGCATCAAAAGAAGATGTCCACAGAAAAAAAACCTTTTAACAGCCATAGTAACAAAACATGCATCAGAAACAAAAAGCTCAACTTCATTGGTCGTGCAGGATAAATTTAGGCCTTGTTTATACACAACTAAGCTGATATAAAAATAGATTTTTTTTAATGATGAATATTAGCAGCGTAAATCAATATTGCCAACTGTAGATAGAAGTTAGAACAGAGAATGGTAACATGTAAGTAAGAAAGGATGCATTATATTGGCGTCCATAGGTAATCAAAATAGAAAAGTAGAATGGAAAAACAGCAAAGGAGTGCCCAAAAACTCCTGCCCAAAAACACAATAGAATGGAACCAACCAAAAGCCAAATGACTAAGAAGTAAAAATGTATGCCCTAAATATAAAAAATTCTATTATAATATACAAATAGTATGAGGTAAGACATGAAGGATGATCTGCTGCCACATACACAGCATTGGAAGCAGAGGAGACAGAGAAGAAATCTGTCTATACCATAATCAACATCAGATATGATCCTTCAAACGTTGTTCATAAAATGATCCTTGAATATGTCCCTAAGAATGTCATTTGGCTAGGGGCTCGTATCAATAGAATATTGCAGAATCACCCTCGGCAGAAAAGAGAGTAAGAAATATGTCTCTACCCTCATCAAACATCAGATATGATCCTTTAACGGTGTCAAGAAAATAATCCTTGAAAATGCACCCAAGAATGTCATTTGGCCAGTGGCTTGTATGAATACAAATTGACAGTGAAGAATTTTCTTCTGCAGAATCATAGAGACTCCCTCAATAAGAATTAAGCCTTTCAGATTTGAACAGAGCTCTGGTCTGTACATGGGTAAATGTAGGTCCTGCCATGTTCCAACCCCTAAACCTCAAGGCGGAGATTAAACTCTAAGTAACCCAGGTGAAGGAACAAAGTATGACTATTAGTCTATTACTGACCATCACATATATGCTTCATCTAAACTAAAATAGAAAGTGGAATCAAAAATAGAATAAATCTTGCAAACTGGATAATATCACAAACATTAATCGATCATCTTCTGATCCATGGGGATTAAGAAAAACAAATCCACTTCATCATCCAACTTGATCATAGAGACTCCCTCAATAAGAATTAAGCCTTTCAGATTTGAACAGAGATCTGGTCTGTACATGGGTAAATGCAGGTCCTGCCATGTTCCAACCCCTAAACCTCAAGGCGGAGATTATTCTCTAAGTAACCCAGGTGAAGGAACAAAGTATGACTCTTAGTCTATTACTGACCATCACATATATGCTTCATCTAAACTAAAATAGAAAGTGGAATCAAAAATAGAATAAATCTTGCAGAATCATAGAGACTCCCTCAATAAGAATTACGCCTTTCAGATTTGAACAGAGCTCTGGTCTGTACATGGGTAAATGCAGGTCCTGCCATGTTCCAACCCCTAAACCTCAAGGCGGAGATTATTCTCTAAGTAACCCAGGTGAAGGAACAAAGTATGACTATTAGTCTATTACTGACCATCACATATATGCTTCATCTAAACTAAAATAGAAAGTGGAATCAAAAATAGAATAAATCTTGCAAACTGGATAATATCACAAACATTAATCGATCATCTTCTGATCCATGGGGATCAAGAAAACAAATCCACTTCATCATCCAACTTGATCAGACCCAGTTTCAGTCAGCAGCAGTGCTTCAATTGAAGTTTTTTTTGTATGATGGCAGAAACCCCTGCTTCAAGTAGGTCAGTGGTTACGCAGCAGCAGGGCTTCAATTCAAGTATGTCTTGTATGGTGGTGGAAACAACCTTTCATGAAATGCTGTGGTTGCTTAACCACTGCCATGGTTTCACCCAAATAATCTGTCTAAGTGCAATAACAGGTAGAGGACATTGTCTCTTCAATTCCCAAGATGCTTGGGAGAGCTTTACTGTACAAAAGGACACTCGTGAGACATGTTAAGAAGAGGCATGACTTCAGATGAAGATGATCAGAATCAGAGTGTGAGAGTGAAAGAGTTGGTGGTCAGCTGGTAGTAGAACTGAAGAAAAGGGGCGGGAGGAACTGAGTCAACAAGATAGCATAATAGTTGTTGTACTAGTTTGATTGATCCCTTTGTGATCCGTGTTTTTCCATAAGAAGTTTGGGCAGCTAGGCAATTGTCACTTCCAACTGATTTTTCTCAACCTTGAGGTTTTCTAGACCAAAATCCTTGCATGCATTATTGTTCATGGTATTTTGCTTCTTGTTAATTGTTGTTATGGTCATATTTCAGTTCAGCAAGATTTGTTTAGGTTTCCAAAAACACAGTCCACTAATTGTAAGTTCTTAAAACATTCTGAATAGTCATTTTGAAGTGAATTCAAAGTAGAACATATTGCAGTATTTCACGCAAGGAAGAGCTCAAAATGTGCAAGATATACCTCAGGAATTCTGTACACAAGCTATGTTGATGAGCTTGGACTCGGAGGATGACGACAACCAAATACATGGGAGGTCTCCATACACATCTAAGGAGATGGGTCATCTCAAGTAAGACAAGGACCTAGATGAGGCGTGCCTCCAACAATACCACATTGAGCAAGAGGAAAGGCAAGGAGAGGGGTATATTTCAAGGTAAAATCAGCACCGAAATCAGTTCACGAAAGAGTAAAACCAACCTTACAAAACCTACAAGAAATGTAAGAGGAAAGGAAAACAAATGCCACCACTTTACATGTTTGTAAGGATCCAAAGAACCATTGTAGTCATTGGGTTATAGATACGCATACTTACACGGTGTTGGAAGTTGGACCCATGATTGCATACCAAGAATCGATCAAAGGACTCCTCCAAGAAGTCCATGGCATCTTTAAGAGAGCAATCAGAAATGGAGGTAGAGGACATTACAATATTGATGAGAAGCTAGGCTGCACTGCTACCAATGTAACCAAAAGGAACAAGAGAGAAGAAACGAGCAAGCTTTTTAAAATCACAATTTGGATCAAGAAAACCAAGGTAAATGCACTTGTTCAGAGTGGCTCTCAATCTAATTTGAGGTCAGATGAAGTTGTTAAGAAGCTTGGTTTTAATACTTATCCTTTGGGTTGGATGAAAAAGAGTGTAGAGATTCAAGTGACTAAGAAATGTAAATCCAAATTTGGTATTAACCTGCAATATGTTGATGAGATAGAAGTAAATGTGATTTCTCTTGATGCATTTAATGTGATGTTTGAAAGTTGTTACTTGTATCTTAGGGATGTTATCGTCATGAGGAGGGCTGACAAATGCAAATGGATAAATGAAGGTAGCAACTATATCATCAAGGCAAGTCAAAGAAAGCCCAAACTTGCCTTAGTAAGTGCCAACCCAACAAAGAAACTCATTAAAGCAAGAAACCAATTTTGTTTACTTATTTTGATTTTTTACAATACGCAAGATGATGGGTCAGATATTTCTTAAATTGATTTTGTTACCAAGGGTTGAAGATTTGGATGAATTGCTGCATCTTTTTGAACAAGTGTTCCAATCTCTTTAAAAAAATCCTCTAAAAAGGGAAGTAGAGAATGAAATTTGATTACTACTCAAATCTATTTCACCTAACATTTGCTTGTTCAAGCAATCACTTTTTGAGAGTAAAGAATTGAAGAAATATCCTCAAGGGTTGTTGCAACAAGGTATCATACGCCCAAGTATTTCACATGTGGGTCACCCATTGTGATCCTGCATAGGACAGTGCTTGGAGGATGATAGATTATAGAGCCTTGAACAAGACCATAAATGGATATATCCACTTCAAATACATGGTGACCAATCAATGTAAGTACTTATATAAATCGAGTACCATCAAGTTGATAGGGAGGAGGTATGGAAGACAACTTTCAAGACAAAACATGGTAAGTTTAAATAGTTGGTACTTCCATTTGGTTTATGTAATGCACTAGCCCAATTTATGAGATTGATGAATGATGTATTGAGGCCTCTCATAGATTTAGATGTCATAGCATATCTAGATGATATTTTGGTTTACAATGCTACATAGGAAGAACATCTAATCCACTTGAAACAAGTCTCGCAATTGTTGAAACTGACTTTTGTACAGTATGAAGAAATTTGAGTTTGCAAAACAATCACTAGTCTAATTGGAGCATGTGGTTGGAGGAGGGGAATAGAATGTGGATCCAACAAAGGTCGAGGCTACCACTAATTGCCCCACGGTTAGGGGTGCAATAGAGATAAGAAGTTTCACTGGAACAGCACAGTACATCAGGAAATTTATTTCAGCTTTCTCTAGCATTGCAACACCCAGAGATACAACTGCAGCAAGTGGCAGGAGTTTTCATTAGGGAAAGGAGCATGATAGTGCTTTTGATTCTTTGAAATATAAAATCAGCCATGCAGTGCGTCGCTCTTCCTAATGCTTAGCAGCCATTCTTGAAACCCAAGTTTGTGGCAATTTTGTTACAAGGAGGTTAGTTTGTTATCATTCAAAGGTATTTCGTCAGCAATAAGGGGCTATCCTGCATATGATAAAGAAATGTATGCACTAGTCAAGCAATAAAGAAATGGAAACATTATTTGAGAGGTTAAAAAACTGTTGTGCATAGTGATCACAAACCTCTTCAATATTTGCAAGCACGAAACAAATCGTAGCTTGTAAGACACTACCAATGGATGGGGTTTTTTCATCGATTTCATTTGGTGATCAAATACAAGAAGAGAAGTATGAATGTTGTTGCATATATGTTATCTAGGCCACAATAAAGCAAGTTTCAACTTTGGCAACAGTTTCACAGCTTGAGCATCTCACAAAAGAGGCTTACGAGTGCTACCTCAAAGATGGGCTGTTCTACAAGTGGGATAAACCATATGTGCCAAAGGAATAACGACTTCTACTGATGAGGAAAGTGCTAACCTCCAAAGTTTCAGGCCATTTTGGTGTTGGTAAGAACATGGCATTTGCAAAAGTATGTGTATTGACCCAATAAGCAAGAAGTATCTATAATCATTAGAGGATGTATATTATGTTGTACAAGAAAACCTAAAGTTAAGACAAAAGGATTGTACATGTCTCTACCTATACCTAGTAGAAAGAAGGATCGTACACATCTCTACTTGTACCTACTAGACCATGGAAGGGCATCTCTATGGATTTGCGGGAGGTTAGATTCAGCAAAATGTATTTTGATTTCATGTAATAAGACAACAAAAGGATGCACTGTTTTTTAATGTGTGGGTGCATTTTGAGTTGCCTAAGTTCATAGTTTCAGGTAGAAATTCCAGATCTTTTTTGGGAAGTATTGGGTCACCTTGTGGAGGAAGATGGATACCAAACTCCAACGAAGTGTGGCTTTCAATTCTCAAACTAATTGACAAATGAAATTTGTAAATAGGACTTTGGTACAGTTGAAAAGAGGGTAATTGTATGCACCCAAGGACATGGGATGAAAATGGTGGCATATATCCAGCACAAAAAACATAGTCTCCAATAGTGATGACAGTTCCTTCAAACTTGTCACCTTTCAAGGCTCGCCGACTGTTGTTGGATCTGCTTCCATCGTCTCTTAACACCCTTCGATATTGACCATCTCTGCCATCTGCAGATAAGTAAACAAAGAAGATCTAGAGGCCCCAACATCTAGTAAGGTTCATTGAGATTATTACACAATGATTTCCAAGAATAGAAATCGTGTCTATACCCTGCAAGGTATGGGTAATAGTACATACCATAACCAGTACGTAATACGGGTACGGTACGCAAGGGGTAACATCCAAGGTACCTCCTACAGTGCCCAAGCATAAACCGGGTACGCCCTAGAATGTACCCGGGCATTGCATGGGAGTACCCTGGACGTACCCAAGCATACCCTTACAAAAAGCGGGCAATTTTGTTATTTTTTAGTCAAAAAAAGGTCAAACAGACTTTTTAAATATTAGAAAAGTATCCTAAACCCTAAAATGTGCTCCCAAACTCTATAACAATAACAACACATTAACCTCACATTTGCATACTTGCCTCACATTTGCATACTTGACTCTCACCTTCATATTTTCTCTAATTTCAATTGCTTAAGGCTGATTACAAGTGCCATATAGTTCAAGGAGCTTGCAACAAGTGCCAAGGAGTTCAAGGAGCTTGCAACAAAGGTGTTTGGTGATTTGAGGTAAGTATTTTGTAGTTTTTTTAAAGTTTTTTAGTTTGTATTTAATATTTTGTTTTTTAAATAAAATTGCTCAACACTTCATTTTTTTAAATATTGTAATATTGTTTTAAACTTCATTTTTCAACATTTGATTTTAAACATTCTCTCAACACTAAATATTTGTTTTCCTTAAACTTTTTTTTAAATGCATTGTGCAGTTAAAATGGCTGCGAGTTCTAGTTTTGTGGGTCAAGGTATTAAAGGTCTCCCTTCAAATTCAGATCCATAATTCCCCTTTAGAGGCAATGTCACACAAATAGAACAAATACCAGGTGGGGGGGGTGTTATTTGGATTTGCTCACAATGTAATATGCAATTTAAGAGCTCCTACAGTCGGGTGAAAGCCCATTTGTGTGGGGCTATTGGCCACGGAATTAGAACATGTGGAGGGTTGGATGGAAAGGGGTTGCCACGTGCAAAGACCCTTGCATACATCAAAGAGCGAGAGAAAGTGGACGTAGCAACTGCCTTAAAATCCAAGCATCCTATGGCCAAAAAAAAGGAAGATCGAGTAGCAAGCCACCTGTTTCTCCTTCTGTTGATATTGTGGCCCCAGATCACCCGTTTTTGTCTACATCCGTTGTAACCAGAGGGGAAGAGGATTAACCTCTTTCTCAAAAAGAACAAAAGATACAAGCCCATTGGAAAGGGCATTCCAGAATGAAAGTAGGGACATAGCCGACCAAGGTATTGGGTGCTTTATTTATGCATGTGGTGTCCCATTTAATGTTGTTAGATCACCATATAGGCAAGATATGGTGAGATGTATTAATGAAGCCCCTAGAGGGTACATTAGCCCAGGGTATGAAAAGGTGTGCACCACCTTATTGTCAAAAGAAAGAAAAAAAGTTGAAGAGGCATTGCTGCCCATCAAGAATCAATGGCTCAAAACAGGGGTGTCCATCATTTCTGACAAATGGAAAGATACAACAAATAGGCCATTGATCAATGTGGTTGCAATGTGTCCTAAAGGGGCAATGTTTCTGAGGGCTATTGATTGTGAGGGGCAGGTGAAGGATGCCCAATTCATTGTCGACATCCTCATAGAATCTATTGAGGTGGTGGGGCCTCAAAACGTTGTCCAAGTTGTAACGGACAATGCAAAAAATTGTAGAGCTGCAGGGTTGTTGGTTGAGGCAAGGTACAGACACATATTCTAGACACCTTGATTGCAGTTCATTCCCTCAACTTAATGTTTCAGGCACAAAAATTGCTTGGATCAAACAAGTCTATGAGAAGGCAAGTGATATTTAAATGTTCATCAGCAACCACCACATGTCCCAAGCCATCTTCCGAAGATTCTCAACATTGCAACTATTAAAGGTAACCCGTAACATTTTTTTTAAATAATTATTAATTTTTTAAATTTTATTTTTATAAATTCATTAAATTAATTTTATAAGTTTGTAATTTGTAGAATTTTGATTTTTAATGTTTTAAATTTACTTGTCTTAATTTTATTTGTTTTAATTTCTTATTAGGTTGTTGAGACTCGATTTGCATCGCACACGCTCGTCTTGAGACGGTTTGTGAAGGTGCGAGCATTGGCATTGAGTGGCATGGTTATTAGCGACCTTTGGGGTGTATGGAGGCAAGAAAATAGTGAGAGGGCCAAAAATGTGAAATTGTTGATCCTTGATGATGCATGGTGGGATTGTGTGGAGTACTTGCTTAGTTTTATCGAGCCCATCGTGAGTATGCTGAGATTTGTTGATATGGATCATCCATGTATGGGTGAGATTTATGATGGAATTGACTCAGTGATTGAGTTGATTAAGACCATCATAAATGCCAAAGAGCAAGATCCTACAGAGACTTTCTTCAATAAGTGCAGTTCATCTCATTGAAAGGTGGAACAAAATGACCACTCCATTGCATCTTCTTGCTTTTTCCTTGACTTCAAAATACTACAGCGTGGAAGATCCTTTCTTTGCCCAGGAGGATCCCACCATATAGGGATGTTAAAGTTAGTGAGGGGTATAAGGCAACATTTGCTAGACTCTTCCTAGATCCAGAAGTAGAAGATATGTTTAGAGCAGAGTTTGTGAATTTCATATCCTACAGGGATCACTCCATTAGTGCTCTTCATGACAAATAAGATCGATGTTTATTCATAGTGGTACCTTCATGGGCAAGCATACTCCTACCTCATGCCACTTGCAATAAAAGTTTTATCACAAGTAAGATTTTAGTTTTATTAATTTCTTAATTCTTTCTTTAAGTTTTTACTTTTATAAATTTAAAATTTTAATTTTGCATTGACTTTGTGGCTTACCTCAATAGGTTGCGAGTTCTTCTTCAGCTGAGAGGAATTGCAGTACATACTCATTTATCCACTCGGTTAACTGCAACAAGTTGGGAGCAAAAAAGGCGGAGGATTTGCCCTTCTATGCATTCTAATTTGCGCCTTGTATCACATACAAAGGATGAGTACAAGCAAGGGCCAACAAAGTGTTGAAATATAGACCCAAAGACTCCAAACTTGGATGCTTCCATTGCCCAACTTTCATTGCTAGACCCGGACCTAGAGAGTACTTTGCGTGACCTGCATAGTGGAGCTCGTGAGAGCGAAGCGGCACTGCTGATGGTTGCAGTTCTACTCCCGATGCTTGTGGTGAACCACGTGATGGTGACAATGCTCTCGTTGAAGACATTGGAGAAGAGGCAGAGCCATTTGATTATGATTATAATTAGACTATTAGAATGTTGATGTATCTTTATTTTTGTGTTTACATTGTAATATTTGAACAATGTACTGCTTGTAAGTTCGAACAATGAATATCATGACAAAATACATTGAATTATCAATATGTTTTGTGGCTATTTCACTCGAGAAGTCGAGTATGCAAGAAAGTATTTAATAATTTGTTTACTCTATGCATGTGTAAGACTGGAATTTTGTTTATTTGATTATTTTTTTAATATTTTTAATATTTGTTATATATATTGTACAACGGTACCCAAGTGTTGTACCCGGGCCCCCCAAGAAAAAAATTGTTGTACCAGCATACCGGATCCCCGTACCCATAACAGCTACCTAGGAAAAAAATAAACATATAAAACAAAATCAAGTCATAAATAAATAAATCTTGATTCTTAAGTTATGTTTATGCATAGATATAACACATGTTTCGGGAAAGATTTGTCTGCTGAAAGGTGGTATTATTTCCCTTAAACAACATCCTTTTTGAATGAATATTATAACGATCCAATACTTCTCCACCAAACCCTCGTTCTTAAAGACTTTCAGGAACGTGTGTATTAATGTGTTGTGATACCTATGTGTTTACAAAGTTCTTCTCAAGTTCCTCATCATCTTGATCTGATTTGATAACCATTTGTAATGTTCAAATTGTCAACCATGTGCACACTTCTCCATAGGTTACATAGGTCCTTCTGCTCCACTTTGTCTCCTCCTTCGTCCCATTTTGCAACCTTTGACCCCCCAGCCATGTGAGGAGCAAATAGGTTTTAAAATACCAAAGGGTTTGGGAAATGACAAGCTTCACCGTTAGCAGGTTGAATTCAATCATGTTTCATCAATGTTGTTCTAACTAGTCAAATCTCAATGGCATTCAGAATACCTCGATTCAAACATTACAAGTAGATTACTCTAAATCTCCTTTTCACCAAATCCACCAAAAAGGTTCACTTGATTCAAATGATTTCACTAGAAAACTAATGAATCCCCTTCTACGTGGGTTTTCTATCACTCCAAACTAGCTATCTGACCTCTCCTACTACAACTATCCACTCTCCTTGTCCAAGCCATCTACTATATAGTCCATATAGAGTATTCCTCCATACCATCTATTTGAGACCATGTAGAGCAATTTTTAAGACCTTTTGAGGAAGGAGGGCACACCCAACTTACAATTAATCTACAAAAATTTGATTGTTTGTAAAATGTTGAAGCAAGCTTATGAGGAAAAATAGTCCTCCAAAACAAT
The DNA here is from genome assembly GCA_019776745.2 of Taxus chinensis. NCBI lineage: Eukaryota > Viridiplantae > Streptophyta > Pinopsida > Cupressales > Taxaceae > Taxus > Taxus chinensis. Next base: position 407,199 of record JAHRHJ020000199.1, read on the forward strand.
ATTTTTGTATCAATAATCATTTTTCCTAGTTTCCCTGAACTGGAAGAGTTCCTTGCTCAGGCCAGTCAGGGGCAAGCGTAGCCTTTGGGAATCGCCCCTCGACTTCAGTTTCTACAAGTCTGATAGTGCACCCAGCAGTGGAACCCAGTCTGTGCCACTCCTCCCCGTGAAAGATACCGAGCAACAAAGACGCTCTACTGTTTACATCTAGCGATACTGACCCCACTCAAAAGGGTTAGAGTCTCCGAGGAATACTCTTGGTGAAAACCATTGTTCTCCACCCATCCATAAGGAGCCATAAGGAGGCCTCATGGCAAGCTCCCTTGTTCCTGATAATGGGGGATGAGTGGAAGAGAAACTCTTCCAGCAACGCGCCTGACGAGAAGGCTTTGTCCTACACGACTATGCATCGGCTTGATAATAATGTGAAATTGTGTGTGGTCTCATTTTACTTCTTAAAATTTGATTTGCAGCCATCCGATTGAACAATATTGTAACTATTATTATTTGTGGCAATCTGCCTTGTCCCACTAGTATCGTAGGAGTTTAATATGGTAGGTCCACCTAATCCCTATGATGTGTATAATTATTTATGTCCATGACAATATAATTCAAGGTGGAGCTCGGTAGAGAAGTTCTAAGTATTGTTCTCAACATCTCTCTTTCAACTTGCTGCGATCATGATACTCTTACGATGAAATCCGAAAGAGAATAGGAAATAACAATGGCCAAACAAACTTAAAAACAACAATAGTCACATTGTATATAAAAACTGTCAGATTACAAAAGGTGCACAGTTACTCCGATCAAAATCACAAGTAGTTGATGTTCCTCAAATGAAAGCAAGAAATAAATGGACAAAAGTTCATAGGAAATCAAAGGCGGTTCCAAAACAAAATGGCATCCATTGTGGGCATTCGTAATTGAATAATCAATCAAAAACATGTTTGGAAGATTCTGATCAAGAGGATTAACTTGACGCAAAACCTTTGAAAGAACACAATTAACTTAAAAAAAGGAAGTACCCAAGGATTGAAACAACAGTCAGTTGATCCATATGAAGAAACTGTTAAGAGAGATTATACAACAGCAAGAAGAAAATTGTGAAATGCTAGATAACAAAACAAGGCCCTTTTGAAGAAAAATTTGGAGGATGCCCTCCCAAACTGAAGAAGATGATCCAACTACAGTGGTAAAGACTATTTTGGAGAAAAAAATCCAAACACCCAAAATCTCCATCTAATAGTAAAGGAAGAAAACTATAAGCTATTTCTTCATAGGAATACACTCAAAAAGTTAACAGAAATATAATAATTAATTGGAAGTTAGACGTGTGATTCCCTAATGTATCTCTTACATTTTCTACCTTGCAGCTTTTATCCTTTCTTCAGTGAAGGATATGCTAGCAGAATCGTTTTTTACCATTTCCTGTCTTTGTCCATATGTGGGTGGAGTATTTTCAGAAAAGTGTCTCTCTGATCTCCTTTGGGCGGTTATCCTTATTAGAGTTTTCTTGGAATTTGATATTAATTTTACTTAACCCTTTTCAAAATCAGAATTTACAAGATTGATAAAAAACTTGATAACATTTTATTCATAACAAATGTTAGTTTTGTCCAGTTTTGTCCTCCTTGTCAGTTATTTGACTAGACAAATAATATGCAATACAATATGAGGCTCAACAAAAATATGGACATGTTTGGATTTGTACAAAATTTTGGAAGGCATCACCTTCGCAAATTTCACTGCCACAATAATTTATGAGACAATCATAAGTTGAAAGGTTGCAACAAGGTCAACACACTACACATAATCATTGGATGTGCTTGGTAGCAGAATTCATTTTTTAATAAGAAAAAATCCTGCTGTCAACCTGCCTACAAACCTAGATGTATACTTGCATCTTACCTGCAGGCAATTAACATGTATCTACTCAAGTTGTTGTGGCAGTTGTCCACAGAAAGATTTTTCAACTAAATATAAGCATCTACACATTATTATTTAGCTAAAATAGGTATTTGACCCAATCAAATGGAATGAGCGTAAGTGGTAAACCATCAGGGCTTTTTTAGTATGGCCAGATATTCAAATATCCAGGAGACATGTGAAGTGTTCAAACTGGCTAAAATACTGCATTCAACTCTGGGTGTGACAGTACCTCAACTAATGACTTGCCATTTTGATGAAGAAATAAAGTATTAGATGTAGAAGAATTGAAAATAACAGAAAGACAACCATGGTAAGGTATAACCATAGAAAAATTAAAGATTAACTATGCAAAATATACAGAAGCAGTCAAATCAGAATAAATACTAAAATGATAAAAATGAACATAGAAGAGGCTGCAAACCAAATTCAAAAATAACAGAAGTGCTTGAAGAATATAAACTCTACAATTTGTAGAAATCATGCCAAGGTAAGGAAGAAATACATGCCTGGCACAGATAATGACAATAGCAATATCTTGCAATGAGCACAACTAGGAGCCCATAGTTCAGAAAATGAGTTGACGACAATCATTTTGAAAAAATTGTATAAACAAATATCATTAGAACTCCTATATTGTCATCCTTTATCTCTACCATTGTTTAAGTCATGATTCACTGGCCTAAAATTCTATAGCCACAAGATAAATCTACTTGTAACATTTTACTGACAAGCTGTACAGTAAAAACTAGAAAGTTCCTCAAAATTGCATTATACTATGATTATAGAATAACCTCGGAGAAGGAAAAACCTATAATTGTCAGAATTTGCAGCAAGTAAAGACCGATATGTTGACTCGGCATCTTCAGAACGCCCAAGCTTTAGCAATAAGATAGCACATTGTTCCTTGAATGCTAACTTGTCAACCTGCATTGCAATTCATAACATATACATTGCAACCCACCCAACATTTGCATGCACTTATAGTTGGACGCTTCAGATAAGGATATACATCTCTACTTACTATTTTAGTTGCCTTCTTATTGAGTTCCTCTAGCGCTCTTCCCGGGTCTTCACATTCATCAAGAAGAGAGATCTGCAATTCATCAATGTAAGAGGCACATGTAAGCAAAGGATGTCGCAGCCCACAAGCAGCTATGAACAATAATATAAATGCAAGACATCCATCTTTTCACTGGATATTCTCTATGAGGTTCTTATTAGTCGTTCTATCAATATATACATTTAGAAAGGAACACTTTTGATCGACAAAATCCTCCCACATTCAAATTCACTCTATAGATATACTCAAACCACATCTATCTCAAATTACCCTTTCTAGTAATGGTTAAAATTGTACCAAGGACTAAAAAGAAGGGTGAATGCCAATGATTATGTCAAAGATACAGCAAAGGAGGAGAAAACAGCATTCTTTTTTCCTTTGCCTTTTTTTGAAAACATTCAGTATATATAGAGAACCTCAACATATTTTTCCATAAGCATCATGCCTAAACTCCTAATTCAAAAAACTTATTCAGAACCTGAAGAACAGAGAAATCAATAAAATCCTTTAAACATTAGTCATATTTACAAACAAGTAATTCCCTGGTATATCTTCTTCCACCACTCATTGCTACTTCAAAAGAGAACCACCATTACACAGAAATTATTACACAGGGGATTTATTGGAGAAATTCATGTAATCCTAAGAGGCAATGCTGCCCGCCTATCACATTCAGAGCCAACCAAAACACTATTGCAGAGCAAACCTGTGGTTCGAAAACCAGGAAAATTCCTTCATCACTGCGAGTTTAGTCTGCTTCACAGCATTGAAGAGTTGAACAAAACACCTTTCCCAGTTTGGATTGGAGATGCCACCCTTCCACTAATCTGATTTCCCAGGCCCTTAACACTTACAATAATTTCACACAACATGAGAGCCGATGCAGCTCACACACTTCATGAATAATAATATGGCAAGATGAATCACTACCCCCTTGGGAAGCAGAACTTGGACATGGGGGTTTCGGTAAAAGGCGCACTTGGGCTCAAGGGAGAGTTGTTAGGATAATGGGTAGCCCTTGGGGGCTTGGACAGAGATCCAAAAGAGCAGCTGGATTTGTAAAACACAGATAGATGTCCATTAAGTCTCCCTACTTGAAGAGGAATAAGGGTACTGTTAACGCAAAATCACAACACCCTCAAATGAGCTCTAAAAATATGTTTTTCTAAGGCAGACTCATTTGGTGTGATTTGCATAACATTGGACCATCTCTCAAGCTGTGGGACTTGCGGACTTGAGATGGCCCTCCAGAGAAATCTAGCTTCTTCTTCCTGATCCTAATGCTAAACTACTCCTAATGCAGAAATGACGTCTAGCTATACCTATCCTAAAAATGCCAAGGAGAAAAAGAGAGAGAAAGTGCGTTAAAGGGGAAATCCTACACTAACAAGGTGATAGCACCAAGAAAAGGGGAGGGCTGGTCACAATCTCAGCTATCTGAAGTGGAGAGAGGTGAGCAGAGGAGAGGGTGGACAAGATGCACCATAGACCAGAGATAAATTTCACACAGAACACCACTTCAAAACCCATTAAACACAACTCCCAGGACCTGCAACAAACATCATAATATGCACAGTATACTTTGTAACAATGAGAGGCGAGGAGATACAAAAAAATAAGCAAAGGATGGATAGATGCATCACAAAAAAAATTTATTGCTCCAAAAGTTCACATAGTACATCATTAGTGGGCAAGAGGCAAGATAATACCATTACAGAGCCATGAAAGTAGGTTCAGACTCCATTTTTGACCTTGGGGAAGAAAAGAGAGAGAGGGGCAGGGAAGAAGAATGAACAACAACCTTTTACAATGAATCCTGCCCCTATATTTATAGATTCAACCTGAAAGAAGAAAGAGAGAGAGAGAAGCGGGAAAAGAAAGTCTAAGCTCAACCAATACTGTTAATGCTTCTGATAAAATTTTCCCCCAATTCTGTCTTTACCGCATCAATCCTTAGTTCGACGCCTTGAAAGAAGAGGAAACAATAGAAAAAGATCGAATCCAATCTGGTTGTTGAGACAAGTGGATCCTGCATTGAAGTCTAGAAGACATTTCCTCCATCTTCCTTTACCCGACCTCCTCAAAATTAAAGTTTCAGACCTCCATGGTGTAGGTGAGGCCGAGATCTTTCCAATCATGTCAGATTCACACTATTTTGAGCCCTGAGTTGAAAGATATGCCCCTTCAAAGTTTGTATCAAATCCATACGAATGGGCAGGGGAAAACAATTTGAAAATGGGTCCCCCTTTTGAGATGGGACACGTGTTAGCTAGATTAGAGCAAAAATCGGGTTTGCGGGTCCATAATTTACCTTTTCCCCTTTTCGCGAAACACAAAACTCAAAAATCCCCGCAACCCCGAAGCTCCGCCTTTTGACTCTGCTTGACCATTTGCCCCTGCCTCCGTTTCGTCCCGAGACACATGGAGATGCGGCACTTGTTTGAGCTTCTCTTTTTGGATTCACCTTTGGAGGAGCGCCGTTAGGACACGTGGTTTCCTCTACTGGCTCTTCCATACTTAGTCGATTCTGGATTCTTTCATGAACGGTTTTGAGCCCGAAGACCTTGGATCCTTGCCGTTTTTCCTTTCTTGCTCCTAGCCTCTCTTGCGGCACTGCCCCTTCTTCTCTGACCCTGCAATTCCATTGTTGAGTCCTCCCTCGACCTTTAAATAGATTTAAGACATGGAAACGCCCAGAAGAACCATTTCTTCTATTTCTTCTTGTGCAGGGTTGAATTTGACTTTCTCAGGCCTCTGTTTTCACTTTGCCTGGTTCTGGAACTCGAGCTCGTGGGTCTGAATCGTTTCCCTTCATGTTTTCTTTATGTGCAAGGCTTGTTCTAACCAAACTTTCCGGGGGGAAATTTGGGATAACAGGTGCAAATAAATGAAGCAAGGTTACCAAACTCAGAAAAGTTAAGTGCACATGGAGCTGCCTTGGAGATATGGGGGACGTCAAGCACAGGGAGAGTTAACTTGAGAAGACTGTTGAATATTCACAGGGAGAGACAGGATAGGCTGCTGACATACCTGAGTAATCCCTTCAGCTACCTGAAGGTGCTGCATTCCACGAATTTCAGCATATGTAGCTTGCTCCTCCTCATCAAGAAACAAACAGATTCTTTGAGATCTAATAAAGATTTACATTATCCTAATAGAGTAAATTGCCTGAACCAATAAAGCACCAAGAAAACTTGGTTAACGATGCTGCAAATAGGTGTCCCTTTTCTCCTCTATTTCGAGAGCTCGAAAGGTCTGAAGCCTTAAAATATCAAGTCAATAGAAGAAGTGTGAAAGCCCATCTTCTGTAGCTGATCTGTGGGCGAGAAACTTCAACAATGCAAGCAAATGCTTCACTGTAGGAAGAGAAATAAGTACCGGAAGGAATTGTAAAAATTGTCTTCAAAACATCAAACCAATTGGATACACAAATAAACTAACAAACAACATCAGGAAAGTCCTGCTCATTGAAAGCTATCCACTAATGACGTCTTGCACATGGCCATGAAATGAATGATCTTGACTCATATGGTTCGCAGTGATACCATATATGGCAATGAGGTCAACGGACGAAGGAACAACAAACAACCATTCAATTGATCAATCATCAAAGTGCACGGACACAATACGGAAGTGAAAATTTTCGCTCAAAAACTTTATCTTTTCAGTTTCCAAAATGTACGAGCAAATAACTAGCTATGAGAAAAATTGATTACAACTCAGAACCTACAATGCACAGAAATGCCTCAGGGCCCCCATACCGGCATCCAGACGTTTCTGGTGCGGCAACAATACCTGAATGGGCTGAAACAGTGCGGAAAAGCCTTCAAAACATCAGTGTCCCAAATCCATACCATTCCAGTACAGAAACCAGGGCATTTCCATCCCATTTCTAGCAGCATAGGTCACCAGAAGATGCAAAAAATATAAAATACTCAAAACCGTAAAAACAGACCCGAAACTTGCAAAACACACTTCCTTAAAGCAGTATAAACACGCCCTTGGCCCATTACAAAACACACAGTCATTCCATTGCTCATTTTCAATTTTCACAAACTCTCAACATTATTAAAAATTGTTGCAACAAAAGCACAGATCCAGAGCTAGAGGAATTCAGTGGTAAGTTACAAAGAGCAAAGAGGAATTTAGGAAAACCTTCAAAGAGGAATGAAATAACAAGTATGTTGAATATTTTGAACTTTAATAATATTATAATTTGTAAGTGCTTTATCTTTCATGGACTAAAAATGAGTATTATATATATATATATATATATATATACTGGGGTGTGTGTTTTTAATAATATATTGTACGGAAATTTGCATGCTGTATTGTACCCAAGGTTTTGTAAAAATCAGCATTTCCATGTTTTGGACCCATTTCCGTTTCCTAGCAACCTAGCTTAGAACTTCACCACAACTATCTTCTTGAATACATTAAAAATTGCATGTCTACTTTCTTCTTTTGAACTCAAACTACACACACCATACACCTATCTTGACTTATTGATGTTTTAGCAAATCTATTTTGCAAGCTTGATGACATAAATACAGCCTATGTGTTGTCAAGCTTAAACCATTTGAACGCATAACCTTGCAAGGTTCTTGAAATACACTTGAGTCTTGCCTTATCTTCCATGACTTCATTAGCCTTCCAATAATATTCCCAGTTAAAACAATGTGTAGTTGAATATTGATTTGGCTGACCACTAAACCTTGCTGGTTTGCAAATCAATAAGGGTTTTAATTCCATTTTTTTTCTTTTCCGCTCGTTGAACTCTACAGTTTCCCTTTTCTAAGGGCAGCAAACTGACCTAAGTGATTGGAGTTTTTTTTATTTTTGCAGTTATGGACAAGTGGGGGATGTCTTCACGTCCCCCCCACGTTTCCCCTTCCCCAGAACGTTTCCCAACATTTTCAGACGTCCCCAAGACGTTTCCCAGCAAAAACAAAAGTGGGAAACGTTTCCCCCCACGTCCCCAAGACATCTGGGACGTCCCGAACGTGTCAAATTTGGGGGGGACGCATCCCTGCGTAACTATGATATTCACTCACCTACAATGTTTTTTTTGCTCAAATAACTTGTTAAATCACCTTCGTTAAAAAAATAATCCATACAAAATGCAAACCACAACCAAAGACTCTCAAGTGTTATTGACAAGCCCTGCACTTACCAAATGCTAGCAAAGGACCTAAACCTAAGGGTTGTAAGGCCTAGGCTCTAGTACCATGAGAGAGTTAAGTGCAAAATCCTACAATTGACAGAGAAACAAACAAAACCTCACACGAAGAAAAGAATACACAAAAGAACACTAAGATACAGTAACTTTTAGGGCACCAAAGCACAACACTATTCAATATAGAAAAATAATAGAATTGCAATGAGATGTATTGTTTAAGTGGTCTTTATTTATATGCCCGAACCTAAGATATTGTGAAGAGGTCAACACTCTATGGCCTACAATCTAATACAAGTATCCCACAGGTCGATCACAAGATTTGTAACTTAATGGGCATGATATGACGGGCTTTATTACTCTAAGTCTCTAACAGTGATTATAATAATCAATACACTAACCCTAACAGTGCCTATTACAATCTAATCCACTATCCCTAATTACAAGATTGCTTGACCTAATCCAAAAATTCTTGATACTTTATAAAGGGAAGTCAATATTTTGATTTCAGCAAAGCAAGCAGCCCACTACCAGCTACACTTACGCATGTCTACGTAGTGGCAACTTTCCACAAAGGAAACATAGAACCATGGTAAAGAGTGGTGATAATGAAAATCCGCAATTGAATTTCAGGGGAGTAAAAACCCTGTAAATTTGGATTTTTTTCACTTACTGCCAGTGCCACTCGAACAGTTCCATGGATTTCTTAACAAAGAAGAGGTAAACCCTACATTTTATAGGGCAGTTATAAAAGCCTTAAACTTGGTTTCAAGTTGTTATCATGCTTTAGGGTTGAGCCTATAACCTTTATGCAGGGAGCAAACTATTTTGGAGTCCAAGTAAATTTGGTCTTGCATCTTTTTTTGATAAAAGATAAAAGAAAAAGGGAAAAACCAGCTACAAGTTTACTGGGCTTCTTTCAGCTTTCCTTCATGCCTACTCGCCGCCTAAACTGAACAAAGATAGCCTACTTCACAAGACCTGAATCTTGACAAATAAACGTTACCCAATCCTGAATGTCATCCATCGTATTCAGTGGATTGATTCCTGAAGCAAAACAACATATGATAGGTAGGAATTCAAAAGTGTATACTTAAAATAACCCACTTCTATTTATATCCACCACTATACAATGTGTTTGGGCCTAGTCTTGATTCTACACATTTTTATGGTTAGGGCAGCATATTTTACATAGGAAAAGTATTAGAGGGGATTAGAGAATATTAAACCTACACATTCATCCACTTCATGCATTATCATATATGTTATACCTATGCTAAAAAGCATCCTGAACAAAGTTGGCACTTCAAACCCTGACCATCACCCAAAACAAGTTGTAAGTTGCAACAAACTGCACATCTGCTTGTACTTGTCAAAATTAACACTGGACATAGTTTGTGAGTGGATTAGTTACTGGTCTAGTCTCAACTCGCACTTCTGACTTCCGCTATATTCCCACTATAAAGATTAGTTTATCAGTGGTAAAAAGCACTTATCCTCCGCAATAACACAGACAATATCTGAACACAGTTCTGACTATCAGAAATGCTAGGATACCATGTCAATACAGTCACAAAGGCTGGCTTAATTATTTTGGAAAAAAACAATATCTTTAGGGATGTTGTCCATCACAAGATCCGAGGGATATTTTACTGTTTGTAAAGCATATTAGGAGGATCCTTCACTACCTTTTTTCCGTTATCCAGTTCAAAAGTGCTGGGCCCTTTTTTCCTTCAGCAAGTAGTTACTTTCAGACTGAGTTTTCAGGGACTTCACAGGCCACCAAATTACTTACTCCTTTCAGCATATTTTTGCCCTCTAAAGGTATCAAGCACCCTCTAACAAGCAGCGGTCACAAGTGCAACTGGTTGCAGAATCTGTGGCAGGGTCCTCCTCTCCAAGGACAAGTAAAATAGCTCATTCCTCTTTTTCATCCCTCATGTAAAAATTTAGCTACTCTTCACCATCCATAGTCAAGACTACACACGGAAACTCCCAAACCCACATTATTAGTTTAATGTCTCTCTAGAGGGTTGTCAGTTGTGCATTATACGACGGACTAGAAAGTTTTACCTTGCTTCTCTGTGGGATTGTTCACTGGGCCCTCTTAGCCCAGGTCATTCTCTAGAGGACACTGTCAAACTCTATATTGGTGTTTGAGTGATGATTGACAAGAATAGTGGCCCCTTATCTGTTCCTGATTCTGTTGCAGACTGAAGCACTATCAACCATCGTTTATCTTCTCTTGGCTTTCATTGGTTTTCTATAAGCATGTGAGCTACCTTTCACAAAATTGATTTGTCTAGGATTTACCCATTTAGGTTGGGCCTCTCTTCTTAGACCCTTTTCCTTCTTAGGCCTTGTTTTATATTTAGCTGTCGATTTTTATAATTTGGCTGTTTGAGTTCTTTCGGCACAGCTAATTTTCTATTGCAAGTTGTTGTAACTTTCCATATTTTTGAGCCTAATTAACCTACCTTAAATCTTTGCAGACATTAACACAATTTTTCCTGTCTTTCTTTCAGTAATAGTTCCTGGGTTTTCTAATAGTTAGAACCCTCTATTAAATTCCTCAAGCATGACAAATAACTTAATAAGAACGCACGTCATGTATATGCCGTGTCTGCTCAGTTCAAAGCCTACTATTTCAATGTAAATACACTTTAAAAAAGCTAATATGACCTCCCTAAAGTAAGAACCCCATCTATAGACATCTTTCAAGAGACTAAATTTAAGTAAGCCAATTTTGATCTAACAGAGAACTGAACCTTTGTAAATGCAATTATCTAATTCTGCCAAGCATCGTGTCCATTGAACGCAATGATCTGCTTTTGGCCACCGTTTACTTATCGTCAAAATGGATGCCTGAAGTTTTTACGGTCACTCGACTTAATCGAACTTCCCTGAATTGACCCAGAAGTAATTTCAGAATGTTTTTATTTTTATTTTTAAGTAACAATAACAAGCTTATATTTTAAAAAGAAAAATGCATCATCTCAGGATGTTTCTCTTTGATCTTTTAAGAAATTTTTAATGACGTTCTCCCAAAATACACATTCAATAGATCGTAGTTTGTTAAAGGCAAGATAGGGCATACGTGGGTTGTACTCTTTGGGGACATTCTAATTACTAAAAATGAATTTTAATTCATGCTTTCTAACATTACAATAGCCCATCTTCACACTTCGAAACTAAAGGAAAGAAAGCATACTTTGATTGTTTTCACTTTTCAGGGTGTGGGAGGAAAAAAACCTTTCAGAAGGCTCAGTAGCTTTAATGTAAATTTTCACTTTTCTGGATGACCTTCTTCTCCAGGATATTTGTCAAGTAAATAACAATAGGGATCATCATCAACCAAAGAAAGCACTTTATGACTTCAAAAGAATAGATCAGATATTACATCTAAAAGTCCATGCTAACCCAGCATAAGTTCATGTTTTGAGACAGCATCAATACCTTCCTGTTGAGTCATGAACAAGGGGACAAGCAAAACAAATTATATCCAGTTGTAACCAAGTGAAAAACACATAAATGGATGTGTATAACAGAAGCAAGTTGCCAATGATAATAAAACTTTATCAGGAACATAACAAATCTAGACCAAGACTATGGGCTTCAATCAGACCCAGATCAAAACCCAGTAAATTCTGCACCAATTTATCTTGACAAATATAGTCCCTTCTTAGCATCACCTAAATCAATCTTATTTATGTATCAGTGCCAACATCGGTTAAACTAGTTTCAGTTATACACTTTGTGCCTGCATATGAGAGCAGCAATAGGAATCAGCGTTGCTTATCAATATTTCTTGCTCATATATGTCTTCTGCTATCACTGCAGTTGAGCTCGTAGCACATAAAGGTCTGTTGCCAATCCTTTTGTTTATCCTGATTGGCATGGAAGCAGTATATTTTCATCCAGAGGCATTTTGCTAGCCTTATAAGGCATTTCAAGCCAGGGGTAGCTCTACATATTGGTCAAAAGAATCGTTCTGTGCTACAATAACAAAAGCAAATGACGTATTTTACACAAGAAAGCACTGCTCTATTGCCAAGGGGAATACTCAGAAATTCATAACTGCAACTTATATGGCCCCTCCATACAATAAAATCACTTCACAACTAGGTCCGCAAGGTTCGTATTCATGTTCGCATCTGGTGAGGATATCAATTGGAAAAGAAACATGAATGAGATCAAAAAATATAATTTGACAAATTAAATAGAATCTTAAAAACAAACAATTTTAATTTAATAATATAAAAATAAATTAAATCTAATACCTAATATTAATTTTAAAACTTAAAGTATTCATTAATTTATGCTAATATCTAAAGTCTAAAACTAAAGCTAAAACAAGGGAGAATCTCATTTAATCAACACCATGATAAAAGGCCAAACTTCAAACTAGAAGCACCAGTTCCTACTCCGTCTGGCTCATAAATGTTTAGTTTTTATCAAATATCTCCTTTTCTCGCTTCTATTATGAAGCCAACAATGCTGCAGACCTCCTTTCTAATGCTGGTGTTGACCTGGGAATGTTCTCCAAATGATCGAAAAGCTCTCTTCCTACTGATTGGTCTGGTCTTAAAGTGCCAATTTTTAGTGATTTCCCCAGCCATAATTGATCTATGATTTCACCACATATCTCCTCAATAATCATGGGGCAAATCTAATTATGATTTTAGCTGTGGCATTTATTACTATCTCCATCAGATAATCATTTCACACTCTCCAATGTGTGTGATGAATGGGCGATGTAGCTTGTTATAGCAAGTGGGCTCACTAGTCTCTCCTCAGGCCATGCGAGCTACACTGATTCAAAATGAATTCCTTCATTAAAATGCTCATTCATTCTGCTGCATTCCTATACTCTGTTCACCTCGGTGTTTCCCCAATGTGCCCGCAGCATTCTATCCATGGAGCATGTAGCTGGTCCATCCATGGTACACACAGCTGGTCCATCCAACACTTCTCAAGTAACAGGTCAATCCGTTTCCTATGTTTTCCTCATTAAATGCCTTTCCTTGGAGAATTTCAGGAAGGAATTTGTAAGGCACGTCCTCAAAAAAGGTAATTGCAGCGTCATCCCAAGTGTTAACAGGACCATCGAATCCATTGAGGGATGATTGTCTCAGAAAGCTAGCTGACATCCCATCCACTTTCTCTGTATTTCAGTTTGTTGTTATGACCCAGTTTCCTCCACAGGCTCTTAATTTTGCTGCAGAACCGAAAGGAATCTGGGATATTTATTGGCTGCCTTCAGCTCATATATTTCAGAACAAGGAAAATGCTGTATTTTCCCCTGCTAGGCTTGTTGAGTCGCTCCCCAACTTGCCCACTCTTCCCGCGAATTCCATGCATGAGAATGCTGATAACATTAGTTTGAAGAAGCTGTAAGCTTGGGTTGCTGCATGTAAGGATTATGTGCCAAAGACTCTTCACTTCCCTTCAAGAAAATAAGCCAGAAACTCCCAAGCCATCCAACGAAATCTTGCCCCGGATGAGATTATGGTGAAAGTTGCTTGGCTATTCCCACCCAATGTGGCAAACAACACAGGAAAGTCAGTGGCCTCGCCACAGCTGAATAGCTCACGCAAGGTAAGCCCAAATTTGCAGAAATTTTTGAAGGCCTTATGCATTCATTTAACGATCTCCTGGATATGGATAGTGTGTGCATCTTTTGCTGCCTACATGGCTTACATTCTTGCTGCTTTTGGGAATTAGCCTGATTTTTTTAACAGAGATAAAGTCATGGCTAGACTCTCTATTCCCTATTGGTCTAATGTAGATTTCTCCTCCATGCAATGCCACCCGAAAGGACAGCATTTCCCTATAGATAAGAAACTGTGTGGAAATGCTCCTGTTATTCTAGGTGGCAGAACTGAGACTAATGGGGGTGGTTCATAATTTGGGTTTATAATGAGTGTTTGCTGCCCATGGGCAAGAATACTCTGCAAGTTTCTTTCTCTCTTCTCAGATTCTTCTATCTCCCTCGTTGTTTTCCTCTCTAACCTACAGCATTCCTCTTACTTATCAGATGCTAAGTCACAAGGTTCGAGTTCAAGTTCATGTTCGACAAGGATTAAGTTCCTTTCAAGTTGCCAATGGAACGAGTTGGAAGAAAACAAAAGGTGTCTTTAAGTTCAAACACAAGAATGTTTTTTAATTAAATTTTCTAAAAAATTCATAAATATGTCAGAGGGACAACGTGGAGATCCTTTGCTTTCATTTGGTAAATGTAAACAATGAACATACACATATTTATATGATACAAAAGCATGTCAAAAAAATTCCCCATGTAAAAAAAATGGATAAAGTTCGAGTTTGTGTTCGACAAGAATAAACTTCGGCGAAGTTCGAATCATGAGCATGACAGGGCAGCCAGCCAGCTAGCCACTGCGGCCTTGCAAACCTACTAAGCACTCACAGAAATGGAACACACAACAAATGGATCTCAATACATATTATTTAGCTCTCCACACAATGTAACTTTGACATAATTTGCACCAATGGTGACATAATTTCAGATATTATGCACGTGTCATAGAATATGGACACTCATAAATCACTGGGAATAGAATATTGCCTAATTGAAGACAGAGGTGACACTATCATTCGTTACACTAATCCTTTGAGAAAGAATGTACTTTTGGTTTTGTAGATGACATAGATAAGATATGTTAACTAAAAGAAAGGCTCCAAGGATTCCATCCCTTTATCTAAATGACTACCACTAAGATGTGTGGTCTTATCCAAAGCATAGAACGAAAAAAACGAGCATACAGGGATTATATGGAAAGGTTTAATTGTATGTATTCATTGTCACGTAGTTGTAAACTATTACAAGAGGCATAAAAAGTTGCATTCTGTCTTCCACCAAAACAGCCTACCCACAGTGCAAGACATGCTGATAGAGTTGTAGCATACATTACATACGGTTCACTTCTGATTCAAACAAAAGTTCAGGAGTTGGACATAACAAATTGTCTACTAAATAGAAAAATCAAAAAAGAAGCAGAAATATCATTACATAGAGACTTCAAGTTCTGCACGAAAAACAAGTAGGAAAGAAAATAAAAAATAAAAAATAAAAACAGAGAAAAACGTGTTCATTAAGATGATTTTCTATTTTCATATCAAAAAGTGGGAACATACCATTCTAAGAAACTATTATATAGCATCTGCAAAAAAATGACACTGAAACAAAACAGATTAACAAGCATTTACAGTTTGAAAGCATTGCATACCTTGTATAGAAGCATTTCACTATGTTCATAGCGCTCATAGTTTCAGGAGGATAGTCCTCTTCAAGTGTCTTTTCATATGCTTCCAAAACATCTGCAGCTTGCCTTGGACTAGAGTCCACACATGAATAAGTAATCAATATTTTAATTTGTTAGATAAAGATCAAATAAGCAAATGTTGTATTCTTTTAATTTGGATGCTTGATTCCTATTGATGATTCTAAACAGCCTAATTTTATTAGCCTTATAAAACATTCTTAATGAACATTATACCCTCCAAGATTTCAATAATTACCAGCTTTCATGTATGACACATAAGCCACTCTTGGTACCAAAACAAAATGCAGGCATCCAACACATAACAGTACAATTAGGCTCACAGGAATGATGCATTACATTCATTCATGAAACCAAAAACTTTGAACATTTTAACAAGAGGGAGTTAGCACATTATCCCCCAGAGATGTGAGAGTCCAATTGTTATCTGTGTTGTGGATGTTGTCAGTACATATGTTGGGAAAAGAACTTGACTGTTCCTGATTGGCCTCATTAGAAAAAGCTCAACTGGTTGGTTTTGCTTCAAGATGTCTCATAGTGTTTTCTCCACAAGGAAGACTCCTAATTATTAATATGGCTGACATGCACACCACAATGTTAATTTGCAGATGGTATACCAATGCAGTGTATTTTAAAATTTCCCGTGCACAAGTTTTTACAACAAATTTAAGGGGAAGAACACTAAAGAAAGCACTCAAAAATTCACAATCAAAGCCTTTCAAAGAACCTTATTAGATTTGTAGAATAAGCACAAGATGAATATGTGATAAGCAGTATAAGAAACAATGATATTATGATTCTTATCTGCCTGTTGTATGCAGCTTTTCAGTATTATGTGGTTTGTACTTATTTACGTAATTGAATTATAATAATAATCACATGTCATAAAAGGGAATAAACAAAACAATGTAGGAGAGCCCTTTCCAATTCTCGCAGATATTATCAATGTCCACCCCTGTACCAACAGTCTTCATAGGGCAGAACCCATGGAATGAGGTGTTCTAGAGTAGAACACAATGAGAGCACAAGATTCAAGGGCTACAACCCAAAGGCGGGACAATGTAAAAACTCATACATGGACTCTTGTGTGGGAAAAGGAAGAGAATATAAGATCTAGAAAAATTTGGGAAAGTTGAGTAGCATACTCAATGGTGTACTCGTCATCAAAGTGAACCGTGGTGTGGCAGGTGTTGGGGTGAGTAGGGGTGAGAAGCAGCATGGAAGGTGAAAGTTAAAGAAAGGTGATCGGATAGTGAAAACATCATCCAATATGCTTGCTCCCGCTCCCCACGGGGAAACAAGTGAATCTACCAGAATCGTGGAAACAAGGAATTTCATTGAGATTGTGAAGCCTCTGTGATACCGACTCCCCCATTTGGAGAAGGTATCTACAATATGTTGTGACAGCTGAATACCAAACTACTCTTAAGTTTGTTCTAGAAGGCATAGTTCATCCTCTACATGAATAGGTGCCTTGAAGGTCCTTGTATGGGCATTGAAATTACCCAAAAGAATAACAACACCCATTGAGCAATAATAGCAAGTCTCCAAATAAAGGTCAAGGTATGGGTCCCCATCAATGTGCACAACAAAGGGCAATGAAGTGGGGGGGTAGTAGCATACTGTAATAAAGCATAACTAATAGGAGGCAGGCCCCTCTGAACCAGTGTTACCCAAGACTCTAGGATGGCGGGACGCGGGGACGGTGTTTCCGGGATGGCAAAAAAATTTAAAATTTTGGGACAACGGGGGGGGACGGCAGGGGGAATGGCTATTAAAATAATATATAAAATTAAAAATATTAAAAATATACAGATAAATTTTTAAAAAATTATGAATAGCAATTCATATTTTATATATCAGTCGACCATGTGCATACAGTCCACATTCAGACATCCATATTAAAAACTCAACAGCATACAGATAGCTATACTAATGTTATATGTCCATATAACTTTTAATATTAATATGTATGCTGCTGGTTTTCATAGCAGGTTGCAGTCCACGTGCATTTGTGCTAGAAATTTTTTGTATTCCTCCATAATTAGTGAAGATGACAATAAGTCACTCTTGCAACCAATTTCGGAAACAGAACTTCAAACAGTGGTGGGAGCCATGAAAAAAGGGAAGACTCCAGGACCGGATGGTTTTCCGATTGAATTTTATCAGGAATATTGGGATATTATTAAAAAGGATTTGCTTGAAGTTGTGGAAGAATGTAGACAAGAAAAGACTGTTCTTAAATCCATCAATTATACATACATTGCTTTAATTCCTAAAAATCAGGAAGCTTCCACTATTACGGAGTACCGTGCAATCGCTCTTTGCAATGTTCTGTATAAAATTATTACTAAAGTCATAGCTGAGCGATTGAAAGTCATACTTGACAAAGTAATATCTCCAGGGCAAGGTGGATTTGTTCCCCAAAGATAAATCTATGATGACATTGTGTTGGCTCAAAAAGCTCTTCACTCTATGGGCATTCAGAAAAAGCCTGCCATATTTGTTAGATTTGCTTTATCCAAAGCTTATGACAGGGTTAGTTGGACATTTCTTTCTGAAATTCTTCTCCACTTTGGATTCTCTCCTATATGAGTACAGTGGATACAAGCCTGTATATCATCAGTCTCTTATTCTATTATTGTCAATGGTAATCCTACAAAGAGGCTTTCTGCATCAAGAGGTATAAGACAGGGAGATCCTTTATCTCCCTTTTTGTCCATTATAGTTGCAGAGACATTTGGGAGACTGTTTACCAAGACAAGAACCCAACGAAAGTTGCAAGGCATAAAATTGGCTACACAAATGAATCCACTATCTCACTTACAATTTGTAGATGATTAATCCATAATGGGGGCTGCTACTATAAAGAAGCTACTCAGATTCAGAAAATTTTGGAACTTTTTTCAACTGCTACTGGTTAGGATATTATTAAACTTAAGTCACAAATAATCTTTTTCCACTGCCCACCAAGGTTGGAACAGGATATACTGATGAAACTTGGATTCCAGAAAGCCACATCTACCTTTAAAATATTTGGGTATTCCCTTGGGGCCTTAAAAGACTTGATGACTGGAGCTAGCTTACCGGCTAAGATCCAACAAAAATTCAGTAAATGGACTAATCGATGGCTCTCTTCAGGGGGAAGAATAACACTAATTAAAGTTGCCTTGCAAGCTATTCCTGTCTATTTTGCTGCTCTCTTGAATATTCCATTCACCATATGGATTCTATCTGTCAAAAATTCTTGTGGTCAGGCATCCAACAGGTTTGGAAATGGCACCTTGTGAAATGGACAACTTTATGTCTGCCAAAGGAGGGAGGATTGGGATTCAGAGCAAGTACCGAATAATAAAGCCCCTGGCAGCGAAACTTTATTGGAGACTTCTGCAAAATCCAGACCAGCTATGGAGTATCAATATAAGAGGAAAATATACAAATGGGATGAGACCCCATGACATAGTTCGCCACTCATTACCTTCCATGTATCATCTTCCATTCTTTCAATTCTCAGAATTGGAGAAGGAATAATCAAGCAACAGATGTTTTGGAAAATTGGAAATGGCGAGCAGGCTAACTTCTGGACGGATTCATGGGATGGTCATCCTCCTCTGATCAAACAGTACCCCCTCACCTTACGAATATTATGGACTCTCCCCATAGGCAAGGAAAAATTAAGGTTAGACATTACACTCGGCATGTTGGCTTAGGAAATGAATGGATCCCTCCTTCCTTATGGCAAATTAATTTGACTCAGGTGCAAATTCAATTTTTCCAATCTATTTTGCAAAGTAGGATCCTTTGTATGAGCCTAACACCTAATACTTTGGGATGGGGAACTAATCAGGATGGAAAGAATTCAGTTGCTGAGGGTTATAGAGCTTTAGTGGTTCCTCATTCTCATCCTTGGAAAGATAGCTTTGTGGATCTTTGGCAACCTGTGATATGGCCTAAAGTTAGATTCTTTATTTGGTTGTTAATATATCATAGAGTTCTCACAGGGGAAAATTTGATGAAAAGAGGCATAGTTGGACCTTTTTGATGCCCTTTATGCAAAAATGCTGAAGAGAATCTTACTCATATATTCTTTCAATGTCCTTTCACTTTGGCCCTTTGGTGTACACTAGCTGATTGGCTTTTTTTAACTTGGCAAGCTCTTGTCAATATAGTGGACATTATTAGAGCTTGGAAACATACAGTTAGAGATACTCAAGACTTTGCTAAAGTAATGTGGTTGGCCTACATTGCCAGGATACGGGTACGATACGCGGATACGTCAATTTTAAAAAACCCTTGGGTACGATACGTCTTGGATACGTCCGTACATATATATTAAAAAATCAAATATTATATCATAGTATATATATATATATATATATATATACATCTACTCACTTTACTCATTTTTTAGTCCATAAATAACTGAAATAGTAATACAAAACTTGAATCAATGTTCAAAACATTCAATATACTTAAGACTTAGCATTTTTATTGATCATGTGGCTGCCATACGTATCCTTGGCGTATCAGTATCCGTATCCGTATGTATCCGTATTGGATACGTATTAGACAGGAAACGTGGGGGGGGTCAGGGCGTATCCTGGCAACATAGTGGTTGGCCATTTCCCTTTTGCTATGGAATATTTGGAAGGAAAGAAACAAACGCATTTTCAAATCTGAAAACCGTGACAACTAGTATATTTTAGATGTGACAAAAACTAATATATCAGAAACTATTATACACAATCTAAAATTACCTTTCCCTCTCCCTTGCAGATGGAAGGCTCTGCTACAAACATTGAATTTGGGCAATAGACAAGTGCTGATAAAGCAGGTAACCAAACATGGAATTCCTCATGCTCTTCAAATATGGCAACCCCTCCATTCGGAATAATTAAAATAAACACTGATGGGGCTACTAGAGGTAATCCAAGACCAGCCCATATGGGAGGGGTAATTCATGATTCACTGGGAACTCCTCTTCTTTTTTGCATATCAGCTAGGATACTATACAAACAATGTGGCTGAAATAATGGTTGTCCAATGTGGTATCCAAGAAGCTACTAAATTGGAATGTCCTAGTATCATTGTTGAATCGGACTCGAGGGTGGTTATTACAATGCTTCAAGCTCCTGGATCATCATCCGTCCAATAATTGGCTTATTGCCAAAATTTAGGGTCAGATACAACACATTGCTAGACAGTTCCAAACAGTTAAATACTGCCATGTTCCGAGGGAGCAGAACAAGATAGTTGATGGATTGGCTACTGGGCATTAGATCATTCTAATCTGTTACATTTTGGTCCTATACCCTTGATGTGGCCTCAAGCAAAATGGAAACAAATTGAGAGGATCCTATCTCTAAAATCTCATGATGGATAAAGCACAGATATGCTATCTTTCCTCTGTCATTTGTACTTGTAAGTCTAAAGATATCTCACCTAGTATGAGTATAATTGCTTGGCATTGTAATTTGTACTTCATAAGTTGATCAATATAAATTTGATGGTGTGTTTTTTTTAGAAAAAAAAAATGTCTTTGAAATGGAATATAGTCGGGTTATGGTTAACAACTAAACATTTTTAAAGAGAAAACAACAAAGAAATTAATTTTAAAAATTTAAAATTTAAAAAAAAATCATAAGTCCTTGAAACGTCCCGAGGACATCCAGACATCCCCAAAAAAAGGGGACTTCCCCGAAACGTCCC
The DNA here is from genome assembly GCA_019776745.2 of Taxus chinensis. Classification (NCBI taxonomy): domain Eukaryota; kingdom Viridiplantae; phylum Streptophyta; class Pinopsida; order Cupressales; family Taxaceae; genus Taxus; species Taxus chinensis. The sequence continues at coordinate 428,374 of JAHRHJ020000199.1, forward strand.
CTGATATTCAAGGGCGTCCCCCTATTTTCCCGCCTTTTCAGAAACGTAGGGGGGACATTCCCCCCCTATTCCACCGTCCCCAGGACGTCCGGGACTTCTGGTTTTAAAGGGGGGCGCATCCCCACGTAACACTGCTCTGAACATACAACCACATGTATCTAGAATTGGCATCAAAAGCTACCAAAGATACTCAAGACCTAAAGTTGTCGCTAATGAGGCAGACCACTCCACCTCAACCATGGACACTACCAGATCTATGAGTTTGTTGGGACCCAAAAGTAGCATGTGACTAAGGGAAGCACCCACTCAGAGCTCTAATGGGTATCAATAAGGAAGACGAGGTCTCACAATGCAACTACATCCTAGAAGTCACCTGGAGAAGACCACACAATACCATTACATTTCCAACAACCAATGAAGATACCACTATCATTGTCTGAGACCCCCACACGCCATTTTTTACATGGTAAAGGATATGACAACTTTATGGGTGAGGTACAAACCACAGCCTTGCAATTCCAAATGAACACCCATTTGTTTTCTTTCCTGGCAGCAACAACCAAGGCCTGAGCCATTTAAGGCTCCTCCATTTGGAATCTAGTGCGATCAGCCTCTAAGTAGGATTTTATTAAGGGAAAAGAACTTGCTTTTAGATTTCAGAGCTCTTAAACAATTTTCAATCCAAACTTGACAAAAAAAAGTCTTATCAAGAGTCGAGGGAGATACCATTCAAGTCCAACGACTCCTATAAAACGTTCTGCCTGGATTGCAAGGGATCAGCAAGCTGAGGCAGCCCACCATTTATGAGTATATATATCTACATATGTGTATAGTTTTATCCTAAGTCACGAGGTTTGAATTCGCATTCATGTTCGACAAGGATAAAGTTTGCTTCGAGTTCAACAAGGAATAAAGTTTGAGAAAAAAAACATCTTTAAGTTTGAACAATTTTTTTCTATCATTTCTATTTTCTGAAAAAAATACATAAATATGTCAGAGGGAAAGAGTGGAGAGAGCTTTTTATCCGCTACTTTCAGTCAGTACATGAAAATATGCATACATTTGTAAAATAATGCAAAATCGTGTCAAAAACTTCCCATGTAAAAATAATGAATACAGTTCGAGTTCATGTTCGACGAGAATAAAGTTCGGCAAAATTCGAACTTTTTCGATAAAATTCGGAGAACCTTGTGACATAGGTTATATCTACAAATATACCTTCTTGAGGAATTCAACTGCTATACGTCATAAAAATATATCAAATGTGAACCACACTTCTACCAAGTCATTCAACGTTGACATTAATAAACAAACAAATATGGATATTATTATAAGTCAAGTCGATAAAGAGGTTGAACAAATTGACGTATCTGATCATGACAATAAGCTCTTTTCCGAAACCATGTTTATTACAAGCCATTGTTAATTGCTCTCAGTACTGAAGCCCATGAAAAACTTTAAAAATCACCAAAGCACTAAGCCAGCGTACCAAAGATCTTAAGAAGGAATTTAGTGCCAAACTAAAAAAACATGAAAGAAGCCATGGAGCTTGTTCACATTAGCAAATATTTGAGAGAAACAAATATACAACTCTCTGCCACAGACCTTGGTTATAATTTTATTAGAATTGTAGAAAGATACCAGTTCAAAAAAAAGTGATTGAACTTTCCTATGTACATTAAAGTGGTTGCTCTATTCTATATATTTATATGGTAGCATATGAATCGGAGATGAAGGAATCTAAAAAGCCAAAACGATCTTCAAAGTGTTGACTTTAATATGAAAATGCTCCACCTACAGTAAAATCCAATAATAATAAGGGTCATGTTATGTCATGACAAGTCCCTGCATGTGTTTGGTAGTAAAATTAATTGTTAGTATTTGCTTAATGCCTCACAGTCACTGATGTACATGTATATAATTATGTGCAGAGCGGGTCAACAATAAAGTCGACTTAAGTAATAAGGAAAATAAAGAAAACAAGTTTTTAGATTTAAGATGAATGAAAGGAGGTAGATTAGAAAACAATATTTGTGAAAATACAATTTCAGTGCATTAGCAAATTAAGGACTTTATAACAAATTGCAGAAAGAGAGATTAGAAACAAATGTTTAAGGATTTGAACGTATTAGAGAAAGAGGAAAATACTAAAAAGCAGAATTTGTGAACTTTAACTAATTATAGAAAACGAGAAGATTAAACTGTAAGATTAGAGAAAGCAATAATGGAGAATTTTAATTGATTAGAGAAATACATTAAATATTAGAAAGCACAATTAAAGATAACGAAAATTAAGGACTTAAATGAATTAGAGAAAGAGTGATTTGAGGCTTTTAGACAATTAGCAAATTTGAAAAATTACACAGCGTATTTTTGAATTGAGAAACTTACCTAAACTGAGAAAGAGAAAAAGATTTTAAAAGGTATTATAGAAAGAAAGATTCAAGGACTTCAGAAATATTAGAGAGAGAGAGAGAGAGAGAGAGATTTGAGAACTCCAGCAAATTATAAATAAACGAGAAATGTTATAAAAACCAATGTTTAAGGACTTTAATGAATTACAGAAAAATAGACAGATTAGACACCAAAGTTTAGTTACTTTAGCAAATTAGGGAAAAAGACGAACACAATGAAAGAAAAATTTCAGAACTTTTGCAAATTAGAGAAAGATAAAGATAAGGATGCAAGATTTGAGAACTTCCGTGAATTGGGAACCTCAGTCTAGCAATTTGAGATCTTTAACAAATTAAATAAGATTAAAGGAAGCGCAAGATTAATGAGTACAACAATTTAGGGAATGCATCACTTTAGCAGAACAGAACTTTAGTAGTGACAGTACATAAGTGAATACAGCATAAAATTAAAGAAAACACAAGTTTAGCAATCTAAATACTTGAAGAAAATAAGACCAAATATGAAAGCATGAATTATTCTATATAATTCTACACATTTCTGTTGACATTGGCTTTACAATGCTTGGGGTTCTGAATATAATTGAACATGAACATGAAAACATGCCTTATTTTTTACAACATTGAGAATGGATTTACAATGCACTAGGTTCTCAATACTTAAACTAATTGAATGTAAATTGAAAATGTAACAATAATTTTTACAATCCTAAGGACTTATAGCTTTACAATGATTGAGGTTATAAAAAGGGGAAAATAAAAGATTTGTATACTATTTGAAACACCAATGAATTATGAACTATTAAAATCTTAGCAATCGCCAACTTGTAATGTCCCCTCTTTCCGAATGAGCTAGGACGAAGACCTTTGGCCCTTTTTGTCTACCCGACAGCCAAGGGAGGTTTCTAGGGTGACTAAGCTTTATTATTTTATTATATTGTGCTATTGTTTTACAAAAAAAAAAATATTATGAAAGCACATATAATAAATAATAAAGTTTATTAATAAAGTGAAAGGTCAATGTCAAAATATAATTAAAAATTAATTGTATAAAAAGGGAAAAGTGTGACTAGCTTTTGGGACCCTAAATAGGGAAATGTGACATTAGGCACATTAAGGAAAAGTGCGACCAGCCTAGGGTAGAGAAAGAACGTGATTGGCTGGGTGTGGAGGCGTTTATGGGCTGTTTTCCCTTTATAAGAACAAGTCGACCTGCTTAGGAGGCATTCCAGATTTATATTATCAGTTTTTTGCATTGTTAAGAGCTCTTGCTTTTATCAAGGATTCCAAGGACGAAAACCCTTGTGGATTCATCTCTTGTGGACGAAAACCCCAAGGGATTGAGAGGGGATTTCACTCAGAAATTTCCAGCGTGGTTAATCAGATTTCCGAGTTCATTTCAGCAGTGTAGGTGGAAGGTTTTGAAGGTATTTTCAGTGTTTTTTGATCAGCAGCTGGGTCGATCTATTGTGGACAGTTTGGCAGCGATTTCAGAGGTATTTTTCCTCATAAGTATTTGTCAAATATTCTCTGTAATATTGTGAAACAAATCGCTGTATTTGCATCATATTCTGAAGTGTATTTTGAGGGTTTTCAGGCAGATTATTAGCAGACTTCAGATCTGATTTTCTGTGTTGTATTGGCTGCAATAAATTCAGTTTTTGGCATGATTCAGCCTCTAAATATTTCATTAATCATTTGAAGTCAAAAACTCCACTTTTGGGTGTCTTTTGCATAAAGATCTCTCCTAAACCCTAGTCGCATTTTTCAAATCTGCATAAGGGAATTTGTAAAAACATCCATAAATCTGCATTTACTGTTTTTATTTAATTTAAAATTTCATTGGAGCATTAGGGAGACCTTTCGGGGATCTTTCAGTGGTATCAGAGCAGCAATCCTCCCACCTGGAGGGTTTGTTTTATGCAGCCTAGAGAAGTTGGGCCACACAGGTACCACACACGGAGGCAGGCTCGCATTCTAGCCGATCTGGGTACAGAGAATAGTTCTGAAATCATGGCCAAAAGAGAGGGATCGCACACTCCTCCACGACGTGAGCGAGTTGACCCGGATGTTCTTTTCAGCGGTATGATCGATTCCCATCAAGAAATGATTCAGACCATGAGACAGCTGATGGAGAATTTGACTATGGATAGGACAAGAAATCGGCATGATATAAGGGAAAGATCTGCATCCATAGCCAGCAGCCACATAAGGCACAGCAGGGCACCTACAGAGGTGGGTAGCATGAGAGGTTCCCCTCCGCGTGATAGGAGATATATAGAGGAAAGGAGACCCACGAGAACTGCGGATAGACCTATGCAGCCTAGATTCCTACAGAGGGAGGAACCGCCATTAGTTGAGGAATCACTTGAAGACATAGCCTTTTAGGATAATGTGATGGTAGCTCATGATGAATGGAGAGCGTTACCGGAAGAGGTTTGGAACGCCTTTCCCCTTCACCGATATTGTCTACAGAACAGGGAGAGCTTGAGAGCTAGGCAAGCACAGGGGCCAAGGACCCAGCAAACCAGAGAGTTGAAGCAAGTTACCAGTAAGGTGACCCTTTCCACTTTTGATGGCAGTGGAAAGATTAGTATCAGGGCATGGATTCACAAGCTTGATACATACCTCACTCTCAAACCTATGCAGGAACAGGAGGCTATTCAGTTTACTACTCTACACTTGGAGGGAGTGGCATATGATTGGTGGCACCATGGGCTTATCACACAGAGACATGACCTACTACAGTCATATAGGGAGTTTAGTGAGAAGTTGATTGCCAGATTTGACCGCAAAGATGTGGAACTTTATTACAGAGATTTGGCACAGTTACAACAGAGTGGGCACGTTGATTCTTACATCAACGAATTTCTGCGGATTGTAGTAATGGTACCCGAGATGCCCGAGAGACATGTGGTAATGCTTTTCATTGAGGGTCTGCATGATAGGTTAAGAGGGTTGGTCAAGGCCCTTAGGCCTAGTACATTACATGATGTTATCCAGACAGCATTAGATTTGGAGACAACTCCCACTTCTTACCAGCCTAGTAAGAAGCCCTTCACAAGCTCCAAACCGATTCAACGTTCCACTACTCAGCAGAAGAGTGTTCACCCTCCTAGGATGGATCAGGAGACTCGGAATGAGTTAAGGAGGAAGAAACTTTGTTTTCATTGCAAGGACCATTGGGAGCCTGGACACAACTGCCTTGGGAAAGGCAAGGTGCATCTTATTTAGGTCATTTCAGATATAGAGGCAGAGTCTCAACCAGATACAGATACAGGGGACAGCGATGATGATCACGATGCACGTAAGGAGCAGCCCCAGTTAGAGCTTGAAGAGGGAGAGGCATCAAGCTCAGGTACTATTGCTTCACTTTCTGGAGTCCCTAGGTACCACCCCTTTCGTTTGAAAGAAGTACTTAAGGGGCAGCGAGTTGTCTGCCTGATTGATAGTGGCGCTACACACAATTTCCTTGATGAAGGGTTTGTGATGATGCGAGGTTTACAGGTTGAGGAGTTTGAAGGATTCAGTGTACGAGTGGCAGATGGCTTTGCTCTGAGTTGCACTAGACGGATTTCACAGCTTAGTATCCAGCTGGGGGACTACACATTGACAGATGATTTCTACATAGTTGGACTTGGAGAGATAAATGCAGTTTTGGGAATTAAGTGGCTCCAGTCTCTAGGGAGATATGTGCAGGATTTCAGACGGGAGCTGGAGTTTATGGTAGATGGGAAGAAGATTGTGCTACGAGCTCTTTCAGATGGTGGGCCTAGAGTTGTTTCAGCACATCGGATGGAGTCTATTGTCATCCTAAAAAATTTAAGGATGAGATAGAGAGGACCATTAGGGAGCTTCTTGATATGGGGCATATCCGTCCTAGTTCTAGCCCATTTGCTTCTTCGGTGGTGTTGGTGAAGAAGAAGGACGAGACGATGAGAATGTGTATTGACTACCGGGCCCTCAACAAGAAGACAATCAAGAACAGGTATCCCATCCCTCGTATTGATGAGCTTTTGGATGAATTGCATGGGGCCATTTACTTTTCGAAGATTGATCTTCGATCAGGGTACCATCAGATCCGTATTTGAGAGGAGGACATCCTCAAGACAACATTCAAATGTCACTACAGGCATTATGAGTTGTTGGTGATGCCATTTGGTCTCACTAATGCACCTGCCACTTTCTAGTCATGCATGAACCATCTCTTCAACAAGCATTTGAGGAAGTTCGTGCTAGTTTTCTTTGATGATATCTTGATCTACAACAAGACATGGGAGGATCATTTGAGGCATTTAGATGAGGTACTTGGCATTATGGAGGTTCAGTCTCTATTTGCTAAGATGTCCAAATGCGAGTTTGGACTTACTGAGATACTGTATCTAGGGCATGTCATTGGGGCCAATGGGGTCAAAGTCCATCAGGAAAAGATACAGGCTATGCAGGATTGGCCTTCACCTAGAAACATATCAGAGTTGCAGGGATTCCTAGGGCTATGCGGATATTATCGGAGATTTGTGAGGGGTTATTCAGATATTGCTGCACCATTGACAAATCTCGCAAGAAAGGGGGCATTCAGATGGACAAATGAGGCACAGATGGTATTTGATGAGCTCAAGGTGGTGATGAGCACATGTCCAATCCTTGCTCTTCCAGGTTTCTCTAAGCCATTCATTTTAGATTGTGATGCTTCGGGCTCAGGTATTGGTGCAGTTTTGATGCAGGACTGTCATCCCATTGCCTATGAGAGTAGGAAGTTGAGGGAGAACGAGAGGTTGTATTCCACCTATGACAAAGAGATGCTCGCCATCATGCATGCGTTGGCGAAGTTCAGACAGTATTTGGTGGGAGGGAAGTTCGTAGTGAGAACCGACCATAATAGCTTGAGGTACTTCTTGGAACAGAAGGAGCTCAATGAGAGGCAGCAGAAGTGGGTCAACAGGATCCAGGCCTATGATTTTGACATCGAGTATGTCAAAGGGAAGAAGAATGTTGTGGCTGATGCACTATCGAGGAGGCCCCATATTGCTGTCCTATATTCCGTGAGTGAGATTTCTGCAGATTGGAAGTCAAAATTGGTGGTCGAGTATTCGAAGAACACCTTGGCATGTGAGATCATGGATGGCAAAATTCAGGATGAGCGCTACCAGGTAATTTCTGATTTGATTTATTATAAGGGTAGAATTTATTTGGTACCTGAATCTAAGCTTAAGGGAAAGACTCTACATGCACTCCATGATGCACCATTAGCAGGACATCCAAGTTATTTCAAGACATACAGGCAGGTTAGAGAGAGATTCTCTTGGAAGGGTCTCAAGGAGGATGTTCTACAGTATATTCGAGAGTGTGTGACTTGTCAGCAAAACAAGTCCGAGCATACTTTCCCTGCAGGTTTATTACAGCCCTTACCTATTCCAGAGCAGAGGTGGGAGAGTATATCTATGGATTTCATTACAGGACTACCAGTTGTGCAGGGCTATGATCGCATTTATGTGATAGTTGACAGGTTGACTAAGTATGGGCATTTCTTTGCCATTCCCACGAGTTTTAAGGCACCACAGGTGGCTGCTTTATTTTTTAGGAAGCTATTCAGGTTGCATGGGCTCCCGAAGAATATTGTCAGCGATAGGGACAGCAGGTTTATGAGCACATTTTGGCAGGCACTGAGTTGACTCCGAGTACTAGCTATCATCCACAGACTGATGGGCAGACATAGATTGTGAATAAGTGGATTGAGGGGTACCTACGCAACTATGTTTCAGGACAGCAGAGGGCATGGGTTAAGCAGCTTTGTTTGTGTGAGTATTGTTACAATACCACGTACCATATGTCCATCGGTATGACCCCTTTTCGAGCTCTGTACGGTTATGACGCGATATCCTTCGTAGATATGGCGTTTGGAGATAGTACAGCTCCTAAGGCTCGAGAGTGCTTACAGGATAGCCAGGATATCCTTAAGACCCTTAAGGATAATATGCAGCAAGCCCAAAATTAGCAGAAGGTGTATGCAGACAGGCACAGGATTGAGCGATCATTTGAGGTGGGAGATATGGTCCTTTTACGACTCCAGCCTTACAAACAGAGTACTCTTAAGAAGAGTGGAGCGGAGAAGCTTAAGCCGCGTTTCTATGGTCCATACAGGGTGGTGAGGAGAGTTGGACAGGTAGCATATGAGTTGGAGTTACCTTCTGAAAGTAAGATACACAATGTTTTTCATGTGTCTTGCTTAAAGAAGGCATTGGGGCAGCATGTGACTTCTTCAGTAGAGTTACCACCCTTGGATGATGAGGGAAGATTGGATTTGGTTCCTGAGGAGCTTCTAGATTGGAGGGAGAGAAGATTGGGGAACAAGGTGATACAGGAGTACCTGGTTCATTGGAAAGACTTACCTTTGGAGGATGCCACTTGGGAGGGTGAGTCTATTCTTTGACACCCTGCGTTACTGCAATTGCTTGTGGGCAAGCAACTCCGGGGAGGGACGACTGTAATGTCCCCTCTTTCCGAATGAGCTAGGACGAAGACCTTTGGCCCTTTTTGTCTACCCGACGGCCAAGGGAGGTTTCTAGGGTGACTAAGCTTTATTATTTTATTATATTGTGCTATTATTTTAAAAAAATAATAATATTATGAAAGCACATATAGTAAATAACTACGTTGCCAAGATACGGATACAAGTATCCGTTTGGATACAGATATGATACGCGGATACATCAATTTTAAAAAACCCTTGGATACGATAAGTCTTGGATACGTCCGTACATATATATTAAATATATATATATATATATATATTTATTTATTTATGTACATCTACTCATTTTACTCATTTTTTTGTCCATAAAAAACTGAAATAGTAATACAAAACTTGAATCAATGTTCAAAACATTCAATATACTTAAAACTTTGCATTTTTATTGATCATGTGGCTGCCATACATATGATATACGAATATCATGTTAACATGAATACGAACAAAACTTGAAATTTGAAAAATATACTAGTAACTAGATCCATGTTCAAATTTTCAAAACAAACAATATACTTAAGATTTTACATTTCATTGTTCATGTGGCTGCCATACATATGATAGTAGGAATACAAACAAATCTAGAATATATCATCTAGATTTTCCTCAAAATCAAGTTCATGTGTGCCACTTGCGCTAGCTCCACTCTCATTAACTCCACTCTCCGCTCCTTGCGAACTCCCTTGAGCGTCATCTTCGCCATCAAATAATGAAAGTTGGGCAAGCATGACTACGGAGGCATCCAAGTCTGTGGTCTCTGGAATAAGATCCCAAAGTTTGTGAGGCCCTTTAGCATACTCCTCAGACTTGTGTGACAAGAGGCGCAAATTGGAGTGCACATATACCAAATGCTCAACTTTTTGTGGGGGAGAGGGTGTATTATTTTATTCATTTAGTGTTTAGGGTTCGGTTTTAGGGAGTAGAAAAGTCAAACATTAAAAAAAATGAAATATAACTAAAATAAACGTATATAATGTTGGATAAGTACCTAATACGTACGGGGTACGTCACGGATACGTCTATACGTATCCGTGACGTACCCCGTACGTATCAGGCACGTATCTGCCAAGTATCCGTATCGGATACGTATCCAAGGGGATTCGGGGGATTTTGGAGTATCCGTGCAACGTAGATAAATAATAAAGTTTATTAATAAAGTGAAAGGTCAATGTCAAAATATAATTAAAAATTAATTGTATAAAAAGGGAAAAGTGCAACTAGCTTTTGGGACCCTAAATAGGGAAATGTGACATTAGGATTTAGGCCCATGAAGGAAAATGCGACCAGCCTAGGGGAGAGAAAGAATGTGATTGGCTGGGTGTGGAGGCATTTATGGGCTGTTTTCCCTTTATAAGAACAAGTCGACCTGCTTAGGAGGCATTCCAGATTTATATTATCAGTTTTTTGCATTGTTAAGAGCTCTTGCTTTTATCAAGGATTCCAAGGACGAAAACCCTTGTGGATTCATCTCTTGTGGACGAAAACCCCAAGGGATTGAGAGGGGATTTCACTCAGAAATTTCCAGCGTGGTTAATCAGATTTCCGAGTTCATTTCAGCAGTGTAGGTGGAAGGTTTTGAAGGTATTTTCAATGTTTTTTGATCAGCAGCTGGTCGATCTATTGTGGACAGTTTGGCAGCAATTTCAGAGGTATTTTTCCTCATAAGTATTTGTCAAATATTCTCTGTAATATTGTGAAACAAATCGCTGTATTTGCATCATATTCTGAAGTGTATTTTAAGGGTTTTCAGGCAGATTATTAGCAGACTTCAGATCTGATTTTCTGTGTTGTATTGGCTGCAATAAATTCAGTTTTTGGCATGATTCAGCCTCTAAATATTTCATTAATCATTTGAAGTCAAAAACTCCACTTTTGGGTGTCTTTTGCATAAAGATCTCTCCTAAACCCTAGTCGCATTTTTCAGATCTGCATTAGGGAATTTGTAAAAACATCCATAAATCTGCATTTACTTTTTTTATTTAATTTAAAATTTCATTGGAGTATAAGGGAGACCCTTCCGGGATCTTTCACAACTTAAGGCATATAAAGTATAGTTCTCACACTATTTCAATTTGTTTTGTAATCACCAGTGTTAACTTCAAATAATAATCAGATAGTTTATAGATGATAAACTATCAAATCATTAATTGGGGCCACAAATGCTATTTGTTTGACTGCAACTATCATAGAACTGTTCGCAACATTGTTGGAATTTCACTATGTATTTGAGAACTAAGAATCCAATGTGTAAGAGGTCATTATCAAACACCCTAGCGCGCTCCTTCCATCTACTACAGTGAAGGCCTCTGTAATCAATTCTACCTTGCTTGCAGAGCATGGTAGCCTGCTCTTGGAGGCTGTGCCTACGATGCAGCTTGTTGGGTGCACTGAAGCTGCAGCTGGGTCTGATTCCCAAAAAACGTTTCCAACTCCTGCTCATGCCCTTGATTTTTCCCCTCTGCCGGTACGTGTGCATTTTGATCCTCAATCACCTGCAAAGAAATTGAATGCCGCTCTCAAGGATTGGCCTGAAGTTTCATCCAGATCTATTAAGCTTGTGAATGTTAGTTATGGTGGTGCACCTCTTGTACCACCGCATATTCAACCTGCACAGGAGCTTCTGACTGCCTAAAAATTAGTACAGAAAAAGTAGGCCAGAACAAAATCTGAGCATAATCTCTTGGCACTAAGCTGTGAATCCTAGAATCGTGGTTTGTGTTAAAGATATTTGAAGATATATAATAATATGAAGTTAATCTCCTCAAACATTGGATGACATTAGCCTTGGAGTTCCTGACTGAATGCAGAAATTTTCAACGTGAGTAATATTGCCCCAATTTAGTAAATTTTACAGGATGTACTTAGTAATGTGGATTCAAAGCTTCACTGAGCTCTAAATATCAATTGTTATGGGTTCAAATGCTAAAATATGCTATTCAGTGTCACACGAATTACACAAACGCATTATAACATTGCTGACTTAACTTTAGAAGTGGAGGGAAACTCTTAAACAACCTTAATAATTTTGCGGGAAGATATCGGCCAATAACTAAATTTCACCCCTAAAATTATGCTGAAGCCTGACAGGAAAACCTTGATGTCTATAAAAGAGTTTGCCCTAACCGAGTATATTCTCCTTTATCGGGATGTAATAATCATAGAGTATATCAGATACCATGCATAGGGATAGAAAACAGTATCTACTCTTTGAAACAGCCATAGTATGACATGGATCAAACCAGATTTGCTTTTATTAGTTTTATTTCTCCATGTTGCCTTGTATAAAATGAATTATACAAGTGCATATAGAACTCACCTTAAAATTAGGCAAACATTGCTGATTTAAACTTTTGAAGTGGAGGGAAACTCCCTAACAACCTTGATAATGTGATGGGAGAATATCAGCTCAATAACTTTGTTTCATCCCTAAAAATATGGCTGGACCCTAAAGGGAAAGCCTAGCTGTCTGTAAGAAAGTTTTCCTTAACCAAATATATGCTCTTTCTTGGGATGTAATAATCAGTGTATACCATAACATGCACAGGCGTGGGAATCAGTGGCCATAGTTTGAACTTTGGCATGAATCAAATCATGTTGATTTTATTGGTATTTTTCTAAGTAGCTGATTTGGGTGCGGTATGGGTACGAAGTACCCGGTATGTGGGTACGGCAATTTTTTTTGCCTCGGGTACGTATGTACAAAAATAATATAAAAAATTAAAAAAAATAGAAATTATAGCCTAATAAATCAGAAATTAGAGACATTTGTCATTAACTATAAAGTATGCATATCAAAAACAAAATAACCACAAAACTGAAAATGTTATCCGAATGCCAAATGTCATAATATTAAAATATCTCAAATCTCATGTACTGATCATATTATGCTAAACATAGATTTAAGGTTATTTTGTGTTTTTATGATGTTTTTTAATTGAAGTAAAAAAAAAAAAAAAAAACTCGTTTTTTGCTGTACCTCCTGGGCGTACAGGTAAATACCAGACGTACCCGGGCATACCCATACACCCAGGAGGTACCCGAGTGGTACCCAAGGGGTGCCATACCCATACCACGTCCAGGATACATATCTGGGCTGGGTACGAGGGTTTTAGGGGAGGAACCGGTAACACAGGTATTTTTTCTGCATGTTGCCACGTAGGCCTGGTGGATAAAGATGATACGATTAAACTTATTTCTTTTAAACTGTTTAATTATTTTATGATAGCAGGCACAAGGTTACAGAGACATTTGTAGTCCATAATCTAGTAAACTCAGTGAAATAATGATGGTTTGAAGAAAAATAAGATATATGCTAGACACCCATTCAGCCTGATGGGAGGCACTCATAATTTATTTCATATTTACGCACTTTATTTACTATGAAAATCTAGAAAAATTAGGCTTTAGATTTTGACATTCAACTTACACAAATTGTTTGGAAATTCTTTTGCAGAAACAAAAACCAAGAGCCTGACACATACCATTAGAATAAAAATAGAAAACGAATTGCATACCTGATCAGACAAAATGATTAAATGATTTACAGAATATGAGGATTAGTAGAATGAGACTTTTCAGGCCTTCCTACTTTCACATAAGCAAGGTGGCTTGAAATCTCATTGCTACTGAGACGGATAAAAATCCCATTACTACTGAGGCACATAAAAATCCCATTACTACTGAGGTGGATAAGAATCCCACTGGTATGAACTTAGAGAGAAAAATATATGAGTATTTTTCGGCAGTGCAACAGAACAGAGTGGTTGCTGGAACTCTAATTGATTGTCGCAGCTAAAGGTAGATGGACTGTTGGAGGCAATTTTATGGAATTCCTTCAGTAAGCAGAAAGGAAAAACATAAAGTGAAAGAAACAACTAACAGAAAGGCCCAACATGCAAGTGTTCTACCTTGCGTTAGAGTCTCTATACAACTCCCTTGCATGCACCCAAGGCAAACACCAATAGATCAGGATAATGCTTGGCATGCCTCCCAGATATGTAATGCTCTACATTCCTCTCAAATGGATAACCCACATTGTTCACATGCTGACCAAGCATCTTTAGATCAGGTAAAAATGCTCTTTTTGTATTAGGATTCTTGACTGACTGATGTTTCAACTTCTGAGAGCCATTAAAAGTATTGGTTTGTTTACAGATTCTATTCATAAGATTTTTATACAAATTTTTACTTCATAAGTACAGCTAAAATTAGTATACTTTATAACTAAAATTCAAAATATATTTTTTAAGTTAATAATTAAGTGACATGTATCACTACACACGCCTGGAAAAAGGGAATTAAAACATAAAGTAAAACAAAGTCCCCACATATAAAGGCAGGGATGATATAATATCTAGCTAATATTACATTACAGAAGCTCAAATTACTTACAGATCTTCATCATTGTTTTAAAGATTCAAGTGATGCTTAGATGTCAATGATTTTAAAGAGGAGACATGTTATCTACCCTTAAATCAATCGTAATTAGTTGCTATTATATAGGGTCGTCTGTAAAAAGCATACTTCTTCATTTTATAGCTTCATATGTATTTAAGACCACATACTGTATGGTCTTTGTACTTGTCTCTCTTCATTAGTCTATATATATATATATATGTGCGTGTGTGTGTATTTATATATGTATGTATAATTATATGTGTCTGTGTGGATATTACCTACTGCTACTTGCAATATGTACCAGAATCAAAGCACGAGAAATACCTTTCCAGATTAAGACAGATAAACAAGAAAGACAACCCTGAAGTAAACATTTAAAAGAAACAAAGTTAGCCTTGAACTGCAAATATCCTCACTATGTCCTAAATAAGACTTTACAGTTTAGGTTCATTTAATTGAAGTTGAATTACCATCGCCCAACAGGTATCACTATCTAACCTTCCTCTAGAAATTCTACTCAAAAGCAGCACAGAAATTTCACAGGTTTCCATCTAAATATGTATATGAGTATACAGAACTCTGACACTTACAATTGCAGATAAATGGATATGATCAAACGCTATTATTGAATAATTCTCATCCTGTCTAGTTTATTTATGTTAATTAGAATAGATTAACCATTAATATGAGCACTGAAGTTTGCTCAAGGTGTCACAAGGTCTGTGGAAGCACATAAAATTGCAAAGTGTATGGCTATTTGTCAGTTCACATGATTGTTGCCAAGATCTTCTAACAGCATAGATTGCTAAGGACACGCAGAAAATAGATATACACAAGAGAAATTTGCTTTAGACTATATCATGCCAACAGCATTTAAGACTGTGCAAGCAGGGAAACGATGCAGATACATACTTAGAATTCAAGTGATGTGCAACTGTAAATCCAATCCAGTTCATGCGTTGATTGGGCTTCAGAGTTAACAGCTTCTGTCTTGTTTCCACAAATCCGGATAAATCTCGCATTTGTGCCTGCATGCATAATCACACTCTTAAGAAAAAAAGAAATTAAAATCTGACAATGTGAAGGGAGAATATTCTATCCTGGATGTAGCTGATTTGTACTGGGGGGCACATTTTACACCTTGCATCAACTTGGACTTTTGGGTTGTGTATGTGGGTAGGTGGATGTGTAGGGAACAGTGAAGGCTGACATTTTTGGAGATATGTAACTCATAATTATTAAACCCATTAAAAAAAAGAGGCTACCATATGGATCCAATATCAAGTATCACATGAACTTGAGGTAGCAATACAACCACAACAAAATCAGATCCATGTATTGATGGAGCTGTGGTAATTATATGTAAGTTTCCACAGTCAAGAAATGCTCAGGCAAGGGCATATGATTAACAAAATACACAAAACAACATCATCAAAAAGGTGAAAACCAGGAGAAATGTGGTCAATTAATACTTTAATGATACAGCCATTCTAACAGAAAATTAAACAATGTTTCTACTTTAAAGTGACAAGCAGAATATGATATGGAACTGTAGGAAGCTATTTGTACTAAAACAAAAGAAGAAAAGAATAATCTAGGCAGCAATCAAATCACTCAAAGAACAGTACACTTTTGCAAACTTTTGTGTCGTTCACTACAGACCTCTGATTCAGAAATCGCCAATAAATCACGATACAAACGTGCAAAAATTGCAATAAGTTTAAGGGTGATTAATCACCGATTTTTCGGAGACTAATTTCGTCATTGCTCGCCAGAAATTGGTGACTTAGTCGCCAAAATCAACTATGATGAGTATAAAACGCCCAGACTGAAAGAAAGGTCATTTTTCTGCAAGTTTCCTCTCCACAATTTCTCTCTCTGTGAATGGTGTGACTGCCTGTTAGGGTTTAGACTTGTCATCATTACAGTCTTCTCCTGAGTCTGCTCGCAATTTTCACTGATCAAACTTCAAGGAGTCCATACATACTTTTCTGCATTTTGCCTTTCTGCACTTTCACTTTTCATTGTTCAAACTTCAAATATCAAGCCTCGTCTTCAAGCCTTCAAGGAATACATTGGCACAGCCTACAGGAGTAACAGGCTACAGAACCACAAGCATTTAAATTTATTTTTAATATTCATGAATCATTATCTGTCATTAAAGCTGGCTACTCATTTTGGTAATGGTTCTACTTCCCAAAAGACTATAATCTCTCAATGATTCAATGTTCAACTTCAAACAATGACAGGTTGAAAGTTGAAACCCTAGTAGGCAAGTTGACTGATAAACTGTTCTAAGTGTTGCTGTTGATAAATTCAAGCTTCCAACAAACTTACATGATTACATCTGCGTTCTTACCCACTTGGTTGGAAATACGAAATACAGTAATGGATAATCTATTTTAGATTAGTAATTTACCTTGGCACTCACACTTGTACAGTTGTACGGTACAAACATGAGTGCCAAGGTGAATACTAAATCATAAATCATGTAAACAGTAAATACTCGATGATAAATTACAAATCTGCTCCGTTCACGATACTTATGACATTTTGTACAGTCACTTATCATGTCATTTAACAATGTTTTCCATTTAATTTAAATCTATTTTATGAATTTAAATGGTTTTTAAAGTAGTGATAAAGTTGTCAAGTAATGCCAAGAAATTGCCAAGTCCAGAATTTCGAGTCAAATTTTGGGCTGCCAAGTATGAGTTTTTGAACCATGCTACAGACCATATCCTCTTGCATTTTAAAGCAACTTTGAAAGGGAGGTCAATTTCGTACAGTTAAGCATAGCATAGCTGTCTGATGCCACGACAGGTGAAAATTTAACAGAAAACGCAAGAAGTGTGATTTCCAGAAAAACAAGCCTGGAGTGCTTAACTATAGGACCAAAAGACATAATAGTATAAAAACTACAGGATTTGCAGCCAAGTACATTTAAATTATCTCAGGGGACAAGTTTACTGAAGTGATCCAAATAGGGTTCTAAACTAAATCTTCTTTACAAATAACTGTCCTAAACCCCATCTGGACATCTCAGTCGAGCATATAACCATTAATACTTTGAAATTGGTCACCTTAGCTTGTCCAGCTTTACCCAATAAAAAATATTGGTGAGACATGAAAAATCAATAGGGCTTGCCATGTCAGATATAAGCTGGCTAGTAAGGTCCTTAAATGCTCCAGACTAATTCACAAGTGAGGGCACTCATTTTCAATGGTCAATTCATTTTTCCTCATTTCTCTAGACTGCCCCGAAACCTCCCAGCCCATCCCGTACCAGGCCTGACACATACCTGGTAAGGGTATGGGTACATGTGTGGGTACATGTATGGGTACGTACCTGGTACATTGTGAATACGTACCCACAGGTCCCAGGTACGGATTTCCATACCCGGGATGTATCCGGGGCCTGCAGGTACGTACCCGCAGCGTACCCACTCTAAAAAACGTCTTTTGTAACTTTGTTTTTGCGGGCAATACAACTGACATATTGTGTTCAAAGAAAAAACTGACATATGATTCCAATTAGCAGGCAATAAACTGACACCAGATTGGTTATGGCTGAGGCTCACACAGATTGCTTATGCTACCAGAGAAACTGCTGTACATACACATCGGCCATTGAGATGCCTCCATAAACAAATTTGGGGCTGCACAAAACAACCCATAGGATATTATGCCAAAGGGGGGAATTCTATAAAAACCATTCCCACTAAACAATGAGGAACAAAAACTAGTTTGTGAAGAATCGTGTAAGCGCACAACTTATTGTGTTATTTTTTTTCCCTCTGTTTGCACGTCAACCATCTGCCCCTCCTGCTGCTCAGTTAACTCAATAGTCAATACAAACTGAAGTCTCAATTCTCAAATTATTTGAAATTTGTTTACATGTTTTATGAATGATTGTATGAGTATTAAATTTCAATAAGTATGCAAATGCTTCTTTAAATTTATAATTTTATATACATACATACATATATATATATATATAAATGTACCCAACAGCCTACCGTACCCGAAGTTTTTAAAAATTTGCTGTATCAGCATACTGTACCCCATACCTGTACTTGTACCCGTATCCATACCTGTACTTGTATCCGTACCGAAACAGTCGAGTCATTTCTCAGATTGTGTGCTCAAAAGCAGAGGTATGATAAAATTAATGCTATTCAGTAAATTTCCCAAAGACTGAACACCCAAAGTGAAGCACGATTAGGGACTCATTCATTTTGATTATTGGTAGAATAAATAGTAGCAGAGTGTGCAATTCAGAGGCACTGTGGATATGAGTGCTAGAAGTAGAGTGATCAAAAGTACCATGGCTAACCAAATTGATAATGTTCCAAAATCACAGTTCCCTCGCATCAAAATGGAGGGAAAGCCTCATATCTCTACCAAGGCAATGAAGAGCATCGATATAAATATGTAAATGATAGAAAGCCCTACCACAGAAAATCATGTCAGGACCCCTTAGACCCCTAAAAGATATTCCTCTATTTGCATTTATCTGTTGGCAAGTATTCTGACTATATCCCTAAACTCCATTAGATCCATCTTTATGGGACCCGCTACCATTGTGCCACCTAGACATGTCCTTAAACCAATACAAATGTCAAAGAAAGAGAAACTCCACTTTATTAAAAGCAATGCATTGCCTCAACCTTCAAAAGATCACTTATCAAAGAAACAGAGATCAGAAATAATTGCTTAAGTAATATTTCAAATTAAGACTGCAAGAGGTATATAACCATTTCAGAAAGCAAGTCTTACTGACATTCAACAGGATTGCACAATTTTTAGAAGACAATATATTCTTTCCAAGTATCAAGTATTCTTAAAGCGCCAAAACAGCACCTTATATATCCCATCACTACTAACTAACATCCCCACATGCAGACAAGATACACTTCTCAAGGTAATTTGTGTGCATTCGAAAAGATTAACTAATCACAACTTCAATAACAGAAAAAATCAAAAGACGTCGAGGTTTTCCAACAACAATCACAGACAAGAACCAGTCATATTCATCTCTCTTCCTTTCTATCACAACTACTGAAAAACTGAAGTTCAATGCGTAAGCAGGAGACACTTCAACTACAAGCAAGAACCAGATCAAATTGCTTCAGACCAACCCACCTCAACTCTAAACAAGAACTAAAAATATTCGGCTCAAGTTCTTACCATCTAAAAAGAAATTGCACCACATACATATTAATGAATGAACAAGTGTATCTACTTCTATTAAGAAAAATAGAAACAACTCTTTCATTTTCTAAAATCACTCTATAAAATGAACTTAAAAGTAACCTCAACCACATCTAAAAAGGATAAAACTTCCATTAAATTCAAGGTTTTATCTCATATTTAAAAAATTTATCACTTGACCAAAACACATTTCACACTGCTAGAAATGTATGCATAGTTTTTAAGATTTCAGGAGCACAGTTTTGGCCTGCAACCTCAAAATATCCAATAAGAAAAGCACAAATGTAAAACTCCAAACTCTTCTTCCTTCAGTATCAAGCTATCATCTCAGTGCTTTGAAATCATGAATTGTATACGCTATCAAACAAATATCTCAAAATTAAAATATGTTACCTAACTTTTCCTTCACTATAATAGAATTAATGCTATTCAGTAAATTTCCCAAATAGTCACCCCATAAAAGATAAACTTCTTCCTTGGACTTTTGGTTAAATTTGTCCTAAGTTGCCGATACATTTTGGATATAGGTACGGATACAAAATATCTGATACATGGATACGGAAAAGAAAAATGGCCCCAGAAACGGTGCTGGATAAATTCCAGCCTAATAAATAGGAATTAACCACATAATATGCATATGAAAAACAAAACAAGCTAAATAACCACAACAAACCAATCAGGATTTCATTGAACCTGGGCACAAGCATCATCCCTACCACATCTAGTCAAGGTGTCTATTACATTTATCTCATACATGCTATTTTTGTACATTTTTTGATGGCTTGTATTTGGTACCTTCTGTAGAATAATGCTGCCACAAAAACTGTGATTCAGCTGTAATGATATACTAGCATACATATCTTTAAAAAATCTATGTAAAATATGCTGAGATGTATCATTCTCGAGGCGCCTATTCTTCCTATGTCTTATTTTTAATATAGGCTCCTCGAGAATGATACCTCTCGGCATATTTTACGCAGATTTTTTAAAGATATATATGCTAGTTAATTAGTATATCGCTCACTATATATTAAATATTCAGAAAATGTGTTCATATAAATACTAATATCACTTACAAATTTAAAAAATTATAATATTAATTATCATGAGGATACTAATAAAATCAAACAATACCCAAAAAAATTATAAAATAGAAAGTATTTATATAAATAATTCATTTACATAAATATTCATTCTCTCAAACATAATATATAAAACATTTAATATAATAAATATGAACAAAAGTTTTGCACTTCTCTCAAACATAATTTTCAAAATGAAAATCATAACAAATATAAAATAAATTTACTATACATAAAAACATTTACCACACTTAATTTCCAAAATGAAAAAAAGTTTTTCACCCATAATATATAAAACTTAATTAATGTAAAAAGTAATAAAAAACTCGTACCAAATAATGTAAAATAGTTCACTTACATATACATTAACAAGCATTTACCAGCATTTAATTTTGAAAATAAAAATCCTTTTACTTGACTCATAATATATAAAACATTTAATGTAATAAATAGTAATAAAAAATTTACCGCATGAAAATAAAAACCATAAATCTATTTCTATGAATTTGAAAACCCTAATGTTTAATGTAATAAATATTAATAAAAAATTTACCAAATTACCATAGAACATTTAATGTAATAAATAGTTCATTTCATAAACATTTCATAACAACATTTACAGCATTTAATTTTGAAAATAAAAACCTTTTTACTTGACACATAATATATAAAACATTTAATGTAATAAATAGTAATAAAAAATTTACCGCATTTAATTTCAAAAATAAAAACTTATATAAATATCAAATCTATTTATATGAATTTTAAAACCCTGAATCTCTTATATATTATTATTTAATCTTTACTTTTTATAAGTAGGACAATCGTAATCTTAATGTTTAAATGTTATTATAAGCCGTTGGCCCAAAAATTGAACCACTCACGCCATTACAGCCCTGGCTGCCACTGTAGGATGCCCCTCGGCATAATTAAATTTAAGGTAGAAAAAAAATTTAAAAAGTTGTTTTAGGCCTGGAAACGCAAATGTACCTAGCCGTACCCTGGCCGTTTCCAGGTGCGTATCCAGACCATACCCGTACTAGGTATATTTCATACCTGTACCGGGTGCCCTAGGGGTGGCATTTTGGTAACTTGACTTTGTCCCAGCTTATGTATTCTTAAAAGCTCAGAAGTTACCTTGGGCAACTCTTTCTGACATAGAAGATGTGCATACCAATACATCTGATGTTCTTTATCAATCTATGCTAAGTTTCAGGTCTATTGGAGAAATAAAAGTTAGGTGCTGATTTTAGACCCAAGTAATTCATAAAATTGTATTATAGACATGAAATACATACTTAGAGCGACTTAGCCTCCAAATCATTAGAGAAGGATTACAGGAGCCATAGTTTCTGGTTAGCTACAGGTTAAGGAAAAGCACAGAATTTAGAATCTCATTCACTCTTCTCAGCCTTTGTTTCAGCATTTTCTTTGCGCTGACAACTGTCAGGTGACCATTGGGGGTAGTTTCACTTTATGTTACAACACCTCATTTTGGAACTTACTGCTTTTCTACTAAACAGTGCAGGCATTTAAAAGGAGTTTGATCCAGAGTTAAGCCTACTTCATTGCATTTGACCACTGCTCAAATTTAGCAAGTCTTTAGTGTCAATCCTTAAACACCTTGACCCTTGTGCAAGGCAAGCATTCATTTACACTCCATAACAAGCAATAAAAACTAAGCATACATTAGCATTATATCTCCTGATGGAATGCAGACAGAGAACACTGTTAGAAAAAAATTGAGAGAAAAATTATTGATCAGAACTTATTCACTCAGCTCACCTGGAGAAGAGATAGATCGCGTAGAATTTCAATATTTTCTGAATCGATCTTCAGAGCATTTCTATAACATTTGATTGCTTCCTTGTACTCCCGATCTGAACGGTACAGAAGACCATATACGTGCCAACACACATGACTTTTCAAATCATTCTGCATAGATGCATCAATACAACACAATGAAGGTAAGCCTGTCTTTTGAAACCATTTTGCAACATGTAAAAATTGAGCAAACGTGAATTACACAGGCACGCTGATCAATATTGCATGAAGGTATAAACTTATTTCTTTTACCTTTAAACCCTGCCGAACAAGCTCATAAGCTTCTGTCTTACGATCCATGCAATTTAATATCAGACCTTTCATTGCCATTGTCTCTGAAAGCCACAAATATATACAGATTAATTACAGCACTAGAGAAAATTTAAAAATTCGCTTGAAATCATGAAATTTTGACAGTACTAGGCAAAGCACTGTAACATATAATGCAGTCTTCTAATTCCACTGCATTTCCCACTTATAAGAAAGTATTAACTAGCAGATGCAAAGCAAAATTGAGATCTGATGACAAGAACCTGCCGACTGGTGGTCTTTCAGCTGCTTTAATTCCATGAACATTGACAAAATGCAAATGAAGAATGAAAAGTGAAGAAGAAACTTCTGGAGAGGAATTAGAGAACTAAATTTCTATATTTGTGCATTATTTTTCATATTTCATGTTTTGAAGTACAAGCACTAATTTTATGTCAGAAATAGTAGGATGGTGCATGCCACAAGCTTATCTGGACATAAAATTTTATCCATCATATGTATCTCATTTCTATCAAAAAAAACAATTCACTTCAATAAATTTCAGCCTACTAAATAGGAATCAAGTTATTAACCACATATTATGCATATGAAAGACAAGATAGCTTATAAGTTATAAGCTAAATAAGTAAATAACCACAAAAGACAAGTCATAATTTGTTAAAACTTAAAAACTTAAAAGCTTAAAAGTTAAATTAAACACAATGTGAATGTCATGATATATTAAATTCAATTTATTACACCAAATTCCAATGATCAAAGTTCAAACTATCTTTCAATATTCATCATATTCCTCTTCATCAAGAGCATCAACATCAACATCATCATCATTATGTGGTTCATTAGAACCACATGGACTCGAACCACTCCCACTAGGGCCACTACCAATTGCACCCCCTTGTGCATGTAGGTCTCGCGGTGCCAAAGAAGTCTCCAATCCCTCATCATCTAATGGTAGGTGGGAAATGGAAGCATCCAAGTCAACTATCTCTGGATCAATATCCCAATGTTTTGTTGACCCTTCCTTGTACTCCGTTGCTTGTGGGATAAAAGGCGCAAGTTGGAATGTATATATACCAAATCTTCAGCCTTTTTAGCCCCCAACTTGTTGCGCTTCTGTGAGTGGATGAAGGTATATGTACTCCAGTTGCGCTCAGAGGAAGATGAACTTGCAACCTATTGAGGCAAAGTCAATGCAAAGTTCAAACTTAAACACTCAAACTTAAATTTTAAAAAACTAAAAGTTACAACAAAAAAGGAAAGAGAATTAAAAAAAAAACTTACCTGTGCCAAGACCTTGATTGCAAGAGGTTGCAAGTACATTGATGCATGACCATGGAGGTACCACCACATATGAGCATCCATCTTGTATTTGCTCTGAAGAGCGAGAAGGCTATGACTTGTTTTTGCTATGAAATTGACAAACTCTATCATAACCATGTCCTCGGCCTCAGGATCAGGGAAGAGCCTAGACAATGCCAACATATATCCCTCACTGACTTCTGCATCCCTGTATGGTGCCATCCTCCCTGGCAAGGAAAGGATCTTTGTGCTGTAGAATCTAGGAGTCAATGCAAAAGCAAGTAGATGTAGCGGGGTGGTCATTTTGTTCCACCGCTCAATGAGGATTGATTGTACTTCTTTGAAATTTTTTTTCCTTAGGATCTTGTTCTTTTGCATTTATGATGGCTTTTATCTTCTCAATCATTGAGTCGATACCATCATATATCTCTCCTAGACATGGCTGATCCATGTCAGTAAAGCGGATCATGCTCATAATGGGCTCAGTAAAACTCAACAAATATTCTACTCGATCCCACCAAGTGTCATCTAAGATCATGGCCTTCACTTTTTGAGCTCGTACAATGTTTGATTGCCTCCATACAACCCATAGGTTGGAAGTTACCATCCTGTGCTAAGTGCCTCTCGCACCTTCACAAGTCGTCTCAAGATGATTGTGTGTGATGCAAATCGAGTCTCAACAACCTAATAAGAAATGAGAAACAAAAATTAAAAAGAAAATTGAAAACTTTTGAATACTATATTTTAAAAATAAAAAAAACTTATATTATTTATAAAGAAAAAGAAAGGTAGCTTCCCTTACCTTCAACAACTCCAAATGCGAGAAGGATCTAAAGATGCCTTGCGACTGGTGATGGTTGGTCACAAACATTTGGATCTCTTCACCCTCTGCATACACTTGTTGAATCCACTCTATTTTGTTGGCCAACTTTTTTAGCATTAAATTGAGTGAATGGACAACACATGGTGTCCAAAAAATATGCCCATACCTTGCCTCAACTAACATCCCTGCGGCTTTGCAATTCTTGGCATTGTCTGTTATGACTTGGACAACATTTTGAGGCCCCACCGCCTCAATGGCTTTGAAGAGGATGTTGGCAATGAATTGGGCATCCTTCACTTGCCCCTCACAATCAACTGCTTTCAAAAACATTGCCCCTTTAGGGCATACTGCAACCACATTGATCAAAGGGTGGTTTCTTGCATCTTTCCATCCATTAGAAACGATGGACACACCTGTTTTGGCCCATGAGTCTCTAATTGGTTGCAATGAGGTTTCCACATATTTTCTTTGCTTTTCCAATAGAGTGGTGGATCTTCTCATAGCCTGGAGATTTGTACCCTTTTGGGGCCTCATTGATTGCTTTCACCATCTCTTGCCAATATGGTGACCTCACAACATTGAATGACAATCCATTCGCATACACACATCTTGCAATGTGCTCATTTGCAATATCCCTGCTCTCATTTTGAAAGGCCTTTTCCAATGGTCCTTTTGTCCTACTTCTCTTTCGTGAAAGAGGTGAATCCTCATCATGCATGGAGGTAGCCGTCACAAATGGATGTGGCATGGTCACAATTGGGGAGCCAGTACTAGATGGGGCAACAAGGAGGCCTCGCTAAATGAGATGATTTTCCTTTTTTGGACAATGGATGACCCGTTTTCAAAGCCAAAGTTGTGTCTGCATCTTCTTGTTCTTTGATATATCCCAAAACTTTTGTTGTTGGCACCCCTATGTTATTTTTCCCCTTGCATGTTCTTATACCATGACCCGATATTGCACACAAGTGGCCTTTCACCCAACTATATGAGCCTTTGAATACTATTTCACACTCATTGCATTTAAAAACAAAACACCCACCACCTGGAAGTTGCTCAAGTATTGTGACATGCCTCCATAATGGTGAATTTGGGTCAAATTCTTTGAACAAAGATTGCCCAGAAGAGGTGGAACTTGTTGCCATTGTACTTCTACCTACAAGTTTCAAAACCAATAGCATAAGCAAAGAAAACAATGGTTAAAAATAAAACTTAAACCCTATGCCCTAGGGCATGATAGCATGTATTGAAAAAAATTTAAAATGAAAAACACTTGTTTTAAAATTAAAATTTCAATTGGGAAAATAATAAAATAATGAACAAAACAAAAGCATGAAGTGTGTGAAAGATTAAAAACAAAACAAAAACAAAAAATGAAAATCAAACTTAAAAATTAAATAATAAAACTTAAAACCTTACCTTCACTCAATAATCCACAAATCCTCCTCCTTTGAAGCTCCTCAATGACCTTGGCAGCGAATACACACTCGTACTAGCTTAGGAAAATGATTGCAATGCTTGTTGATGAAGTATCAAACCCTAGATAAGCAAAATGAAAGTTTAGAGAGGCAAAATGAAATGAGGAAGGAGAGGTAAGTTTCTTTGCTTTTATGTTTTGTTTTTATGTTTTACTTTTGTTTTATTGTTTCTATTTAACTTTTAGGGTTATAAATAAAAGAAGGTTATGTTTTTTATGTTACTTTGTATAATGCATAAAATGAGTGAAAAAAATAAATTAAAAAAGGTTTTGGCACGAATACGTACCTCGAGAACGGCCAGGGTATGGCCAGGACCCCAGGTACCCAGTACGTCTACAACATACCCGAGGGGTACCCTAGCCGTACTCCCAAGTACGTTTCTGGGACGATTTTGTACCCAGATACATACCGTACAAACGTACCAAGCTACATACCCTGTTGTATCGGCTACTTAGCACATAATCCCTTCCGCATCTGTAACCAATAACATACCAATACTGGATGACCAGGGCACTACAGGAAATGTCGTAACAGCTACTTATCTATTTGCATGTGTGTGAGAGCAGTGTTAAGTGTTGTCATTATAAATTTCAACAGTAGGAGTTTAGCATTGCTAATCTCCAATGTATGGCTAAGTTGGAGGGTGCGACTTTTTAGTTTCCTGTAATGCTACTAGATAGACTGGCTATCCACATGGCACTCAGAATAAACTGTAGCAGGGGCTGACTCTGGCTTCAGTACTAAACTAAATCTAATACTCGCAAGCTCCAAGAGATTGGTGACGTAGAGAACTAAAGATCATTCAATGTAGGCCATAAAAACGGATAAATGACTGCCTAGAGGCATATGCAATAATAGCCCAGATCATGTCGAATCGCTTCTAAATAATAGTGTGACAATATTGGGTCA
Source organism: Taxus chinensis (assembly GCA_019776745.2). Classification (NCBI taxonomy): domain Eukaryota; kingdom Viridiplantae; phylum Streptophyta; class Pinopsida; order Cupressales; family Taxaceae; genus Taxus; species Taxus chinensis. The sequence continues at coordinate 455,604 of JAHRHJ020000199.1, forward strand.
ATAGGCCACCTAAATTACAATGTTACGCAGTTGTTTCTTGACACGCCTCGACCATTGTCTCCTGCACGTAATCGGACGTCCCGATGGACGGGACGATTTCTCCTGGCCATCCCCAAGGTATGCTCCCAGCAATTAAAAGTTGGGATTGACTAACGGGGATTTTGTCCCCCACAACGACCAAGAACGCACTCTCGGGACGTCCCAGGTAGCAAAGTGGACTTTGGGGACTTCATTTTTCAGGGACATCCTGGGGATCTTCTACGACGATCCCCAACGAAATCTGTCACTTTTCCAACATTAAAATACTGTCGAATGATTCAGTTTTATACCTACTTTTGGTACAGTGATTATAGGTTTTTTAAAAATTTAATACATTCTAGTAAAAAACAACATGCAAAGATCTCATAATTGCCATAAACTATGAAGGCTTGTAGTAAGTACCATCCTTGTGAATGCATTGAAAATTCCCACGTAGGATCTCATTGTTAATTCACTCAAGTAAGCACTGTCACTATACTGGAATAATATTCTGAGGTGATCATTTTCGACATGTCACTTGCACAGAAATTCACAACTTCATTAGGGAAAGTCCAACAGCAGACCACATGGCTCTATTTTGCCTAGTGCCAGTACCACTTTATGTTCCTTACGGCTACGTCTCATATGTCAGACAGCAATATATCCTTACTCCATTTCAATTGACACATTCAATGTGTAATAGGTATCACTTTGAATTGCCATATGCAAATTCTCAAACTACAGTCATACTTCCATACCCAAAACAAAGGTTACACTTTTGCCACAGCATGTAAAAATCCTAGCAGTCCGTGATTTGAAAGAAAAAATGGACTAAACATGCCATACATACATCATAGTATATACTATTTGGGCATTTCAAAAGCACTCGCATACCAATCTACTTGCCAAATGGGAAAGTCTCCAGAACAAAAGTCCGGAAGAGCATGAAAAACTCTCGAATATGAAATAAAGAGCTCTTGGCATGTTGGCTTAAATCCCCGAAAAAAGTAAAATGGAAAAAACTTCAATATGAATAAAGACTGCTTACTTCAGTTAAATCCCCGTCAAAATCTTTTTGAAGCTGATGCAAATGATAACTAGTACTAACTCATTGATGAGGTTTCAATCTCCACAAGTTTCAATTTTAAGTCTTAGTTTATTGAATTATTCATGTTATATCCAGTAAAATTGGAGCTAATTATACTATCGCTTTCTTAAAGCATGCTGTCCAACTTGTATTGATGGTGGAGTCCAAGCCGCAAAGGGAACCCCAGAATTTTCAACCAAAAATTTGCCTCCCCCAAATTTTAACAAAAAAATTGCCCGTCCCGGAAACCTCCGTCTAACCTACGTCAACTCGACATTCCCGAACGTGAATTCATCGCAGAGTGGGTTCACTAGGGCTAACATATGCTTCATTTGGAAATACCATGAGGTATTGTATTGAGTCACAAGCGCAAAAACAATATCAGAAACCAAGAAACTGAACGCAGACTTGTATTAACTGAGTATTGAGTCGCAACTTGCAGAAATCAGAAAATAACATAATGCGTTGAATTGCAAAGCATCTAAGACTCAGTCTAATTCTCATGATCAACCATCATTTTCCAAAGAATAAAGAAGCTCATATCTCCCACTAACTGTCAAGCCAAAGATGAACTGGTCCAACTTATACTGGATGATCACACCTAGTATTGAACCTGATACTCAAATGAGTGATTTGGACACTCTTCAGACTGCACAACTAACGGTGATAATAATCATTGCTGCTGCACTCTGGCTATGGGTCAATTCGGGGTATATACACTACAATATATAGGCTACCAAGAGTTGATACCACATTTAAAAGGACGTTGTTCTATTCAACACTCCCCACATGGATTGTGACCTTGTTCCACGTGAGATTTGGTTGCAATCTTGTACCATGGATCACGCTCACAATATATCAATATAATTGTAAGTACTCTTGATTACTATCCAGGTAACTCACCAACTTACACATGGATGTGAAGTGTATAAGCTTCCTAAAAAATACTCATAGTAGAGACTCTTGTTCAAAGGGAGCCTAGGACTGGTAACCACAGTCAATTTGCATGGGTAATTCATACTTTCTCATCAGGCGAGGATGACGGTATAACCAAAAGCTGAAGGTTAAGACTAGATCAAAATAGAATTGTCGATTGGCGATCCAAGTCATTTCAGAATCGAGGCAATATCTATAGTTGGGTCAAGGTCTCAGAGAGTCATAGTGTGCACGTATCAATATTACCAGGGTTAATTCTTTGTTCCTCCTTGCACATGATTAGCCACTCAGTAATTATGTAAGGTAATGCCATTGCAGAGAATAAAGAAATTCAATAGCCTTTAATCAATAATGGTGCAAGCATACTTTTTCCTCTACTCTAATGGATCTAACGTCCCTGGATTACCACACAACTCATTTAACTATTTTAAGATCAATGCTTAGAAAACTGTATTTCAACCCAATGATTGTTTGACTGATTGGCCTGATCATTCAAAACCTTGGGTGCAAGCCAATGGTCAATTAGCAGTACCGTTATGACAAAGTATTCATGGATGCCCTATACAAGCTATCATTTGGATGGCACGTAGCTGATTCTTGTAGAATGAAGGTCAGACAACATACCATTTTTCTTGCCTCAAACAAGTATATTGAATCTCTCCAGCCGTATCAGACTTTAAGTTGAACTGGAGATCTAAGTGTTAGGACTGGAGAGTGGATCAAGAATGTCATTCTATACGTGACTACATTCATGAGATTCAAGTCGTAGTCTACAAGTAACTCCAACTTTGGATTATGGCTGATCTTCTCACCATCAACTCGGAATTGTTACAGAGCTGGGACAAAAATTAACCATTAACTCAGGTGACGAGTTTACTGCACAGATCTCTTGCCGTGCTTGAAAAACTCGCAAGTCAGCAGGAAAAAAGTTATGATCTTTTTTTCTTTGCTATATATTTGATGGACATTTAAAAAAAATCAATCTACCGCATTTCACAGAAGTGATATCATTCCTATTTGAAGGCCCCTTTTTAGGTCACCATAATATTATGATAAATATGATGTGCACTTACATATCACATATCCATATGTCCTTTGGTCTCAAATGTATCTACAGTGACTTGTTATCCATAAGCTCCACGTGTTATCATCTACCGGTAATCAAGCTGCAGCAGAAAAGATGCTCTCAATCTACGGTACATTCATGTCTAAACTTAGAAAAGGGGCTTAGATGTTGAATTATAAGCCTACCATGCAATATAGGTTGATGACATCCCGAGCGGAATAGGGACTGTGGGGATGTCAAAACTATTGCCAGCCTATACCCCATATACTAATTTGAGGGAGTGGGGTCAAAACAGACGAGAAGCGTCAGCTCAAAACATTGAACTAGCACTACAGCCAACACCATTTATATCGAGAACGGCGGGGCCGGGGCCGGGGGCCGGGGCCGGGGGGATCTCCATACCTCCCTGTTCTAGGAACTCACTTCAGGGCCCATACCATATCCACTTCACTATAGATATCTAAGTATTAAGGCGGAGTGACTTGCGTGACAAATAAAATCCAGTAGAAGTTCATGCTGTAATTCAGAAATTACATACTAGATCTTAGCCACAACCGAGAGAAAATGTAAGACGTGTTGAGAGGTGTTACATTGGCGCAGACATTGAAATTTATCGGGATATGGTCTAGTGGGTATTGCCGTGTGTAAGATTCAATGCTCAAACCACGAAGGGCACAATGACCTAAGTTATTTGAAATGGGGAATTCAACCCCTATAGGGGATGTTTCACAGACGTGAGAATGGGTAGGAAATGTCCTCTATGACATCTCCCAATTTTTTATTCTTTAGGAAACATTCCTGGGACATGAAAAAATCTGCAGAGGATAGCTAGACCATCCCAAAGAATTTTAAGAACACTTTTTTTAATGCTCATAAATTCAAGGACAAAAAAGGTCAGATGGTATGTGGCCACAAGGATCCCACATATCCCTGTTCCACTAACCCTAGAACCTAATAATATCCACAAATAGGTCAATGCTCACTTTTGTCATTTTGCATTTTGCAGTTATAAATGAGGAAGACTTAAAGAAGATCAGGTAAATGAGCACTCAGAAGAGAACAAGCAGTGAGAAAAAAGACAAGATGCCAAACAAGTTACATTGGTTGGGGTTCCATTAAATGAGGCAGTCCCTCATAGTTTAAGGTGGGTTGGACTTATGTCTCCAATTTTGATGCAATTTTAGCAGATTTTCATTTGGGGGCAGCAATACGATTTTTTATGTTTTGAACGTCACTTTTGTAGTTATTAAACTTGCAGCCCTTGGCTATTTAGTTGTAATTATGTATTTAGTATCCTCCCTAAATCTTATGTGAAATTTCAATTCAACATGAAGATGTTGACTTTTTTCCTAATTGTTGAAATCATAATTAACAAAATCTTTGTTATGTAACAAATATAAGAATCCAGCAATATAAGGGGCACCACTAGTTCTCCCATGTTAATTATGTGGGTGAAAATTCAAGACTACCGCAATTATTACATTTAAAATTGTTGCAGCCCTTGTTATGCCCATGAAAGTAATTCTTCAACAAACCGTAGGAAGAAATTTTTTAAAACACATACCTAATTTTTTAGGGAGTGCAGAGGAAGAAATTGGGTGGAATATATATAGAAAAAAAAAGGCAGGGCAGAAGTATGGTGGGGTGATGTCAATATACATTTAAATTTTATTTTAACTTGGGATGAATTTGAAATTCTTCTTGGCAATTGGTTGAAGGAAGAACTAATGCTAAAAAAGTAAAATATAACAATATGATGAGGAAATATTGGAATTTAAAGCCTAACATAAGAATGTTTCGAAAATTATATCCCAGAAAATGCAGGGATTTTACACTTTCACATCCGAAATCAAACTCATGTATAGAGTTTGAAAAAAGAGAAAATAATAGCCTAACAAAAAGAAAACCGATGTGTCAATAAATAAACTTCGATTACAATGACCAATTTCCACATTAATATCCGAACTACTGTTGAAAAATCTTGCACAAAAGCTAATTACACTATTGAGTTATCACATACTCGCACTCTATAAAACTCCACAAATATTAGAACGGGTGGGAATGATGATTACCAAGATTCAAAGAAACCAAACTTCAAAATTCTTCCACAACGGTGTCGAAGTTATAAAGACAATAATCCCAATTACCAAATGTATACATGGCATTTCAGTCCATCAGATTTAAGTCAAGAATTCATATACAATCATTGTCATCCAATAATTCAAGTATGTATACATAATGTCACCCGATACCTATCAAGATTTATCTTGGCCAGATCAATTCCCTTTTATATGTGTCGCTAATCTAGAAATTTATAAAATTCATAATGGTTATTGTATTCTACATGTGGTTTGAGACCAAAGCCTTTCCACTATAGTCACCAAGAGATGTAAATGGGGATAGGGATGCCAGTTTTCAGACATTGGGTACGGTGGTACTTGGAGACACAAAAAGAAATTTAATAATACTACTTATATATATAAATTTCTAAAAACTACAAAATTCAAAACAGATCAGATTCTGATTTCATGAGCATTGAATAGAGTTCACTTTAGTGTCAACATTTTGGTTTTTAGTTTTTAACTTTTAAAATATTTACTTTTTATTAAATTTTTATTATTCAGCTTCACCTTTATGCTTTAAAGTTTAAACTTTTAGTATTAAACAAACAAAACATTGGAGATGGTGGTTTTTTTAGCAGAAGTAGAAGACTTCAAACAATGTCCTTGAGAATTAGGAAATGTCTTCGAGAAGCACCTCGCGTTTTGTACCCAAGGCACATCCCAGGTACCAAGAAACTCATCTCCTGGTTACTTAGCTTTCCACTGACAACATATGTTTTATACCTAATTAAGCATCATTTGTTATTAATTGTCACTATTTCAAATGTAATGTATCATTTCATAGGATCATGACCCATCATGTGTGCACCTCTGTTCATATCAATAACCAATCATCTAACACTTAATTCTATAGTGTACATTATTAAATATGTAATTATTTACATATTTTCATATGTGTACCTGTACGTACCCGAAATTGTAGGGTACTACACCGCCGGAACGATGTTACACATGCCCCAATGATGATACAGGTCTCCTTGCAAGGTGTTCGAAATCCAGAAAGGCTCGCCAAGTATATGCTTGTATCCCGCATGCCCCGCTCAGCCTCCGCGTGCTTTAATTTGCCCTTTGCCCCCTGTTTTCTTGCTTTTTAGGCTTCAGTAACGAAACCGCCGCCCAAGACAGGGCGGCGGTCCCGTAACCACCGCCCTGCTTAGGGCGGCGGTCCTGTACGCATTTTCCAGATTCTTCTAGCGATCACGTCAAATGTAAATCTTCAAATTTACACGCTTTCTTCAACCACTTTGGCTTGCATTAATGTTTTTGGTTCCCTGGTAATAGTGTTTTTCCATTGTTTATAGTAAAAGAGTTCAAATGGGAGTTACCCTCTGGTAAATGCATTGGTTATAAATAGCCAGCTTGTTTTCAAGCAAATGGCCCCTCATCTTCTCAATTCTCTTATTCAGTCTTTCAATTTCTTGCTTAGAATTCTACTAGCTTCATGTTTTGCATCAGTTATTAGTTTTCCTTTGTTGTTTAGAAGTCATTCAATCTTCTTGTTTCAGTCTTGTTCCATTGATGCTCCATACAATCAGTTTATAGCATAGAATAGCTTCATTTCTAGACTAGACTCCATTAAAGTTGCAAGTTTTATTTTGTCACAAGGATAGATTCTAGAACTCTCGATGCACTTGTGTTCTATTCCCGCAATAAATCCCACTAGGAATTGCATAGTCAAGTTCTGTTCACTTGCGCTATCCCTCTCCTACTCGCATTGTATTCGGTTTATATCCAAACCTACCATTGTTCGAATACCATCTTCTGTTGATACTATCATATACACATTTTTCTGGATTCACGAGGACACGAAGGCACGAGGAGATCACACTGAAGGGACGAAATCACACACAACTGGATTTACCATTGTTCTGTAAACGCCAAGTTTAAGCTATCAAAGTTCTAGTTACAAACGTATCAAATAGAGTAGCGAATCATTTTATTTCAGTTAAGCTCACTTTCAATATTGTCAGGGAAGCTGTGGGGAATGATAGTTTTTGAGAAACTATGATTTGTTCCTCACTTCTGAGGTAGGATTGAAGGTTTTCAATTAAGTTAATTACATGTCTTTTATCTAGATTCACACATCTGCACAGGTGAATAACCATACCGGGTTATCTCGCTTGTTTAGTTTTAGTATAAGAGTAGTTTAATTGTTGTTCGTAATTATAACGTTTCAATCATATATTTTGTTTAGAGTAGTTTCCTTTTCAGCAGTAGTATAAATTGTTATTTTCAGTTTAAGTTAATTCAGAGACTTCAAAACTAGATTAACACTTAGATCTTAGTTAGGAGGATAAACCACTAGGAATTTATGCTACCCGTTCATAGCCTCTAAATCTCCCCTTTGTCATTTAGCTATCAGGAGATCACACTACCAGATCTTAGTCACTAATCCTCCTACAGTTAGCTATAGTAAAGTTACTTGCCGATTCTCATCCTCGCCTGTAGCTTTTCTATCGTTAAAAACTGGCCATAATACCGCTTGTGGTTTCGTCTAAGTCACCCGCATTACAGACCACCGCCTGTCTCGGCACAACCTCGAGAGGTCGGGTACGGGGAAAGTCACTTGCCGATTATCATCCTCGCATGTCACTTTTCTGTCGTACAGTACCATTTGGGGCACGCCTTCTACTATGGATCCAACCTCCTTGGTTGACCATGTAAGCCTTCTTTTGTGGCCAGCATCTGCAAATGAGTCTGTGGTCATTGTTGTGAATGCATATGTTGGAAACACCCCTCTGCTGGCGAAGAAAATCCAGTCTGTTATGGTTGCTTCTACCTCACCCTCTGTTGAGATACATCTTTTTGGTCGTCTTGTCCATTATCCTCCTCTCTTGCCTCTATTTCCACTCTATCTCCTTGTATGGGTGCTCCGCCATCTATCAAAGCTACTCTCACACAACCTGCTTCAGCCTTTGTGGCTAACTCCTTCCAGTTTGTGCCTACTGTCAGTTTCAATGTGGATAATGTGGATTCAATTTTGCTTCTTGAGCTAGGGTTAAAAGTTGCAAAGTCGGGGGCATTTTACAAGGAATGCAGACAGATTTGCAGATTCAATGGCCTCCAGAATTGTTTTTATCATATCCACAAGTGTGTTTCATCTTGTTGTACGCCCTTTCTTTCAAAAGAAATCTACATTTGTATGTGTGCTTGGGGATTCTTCATTGTTCAATGTGATTCAGCTGAAGATCAGGATCTGACCCTCCAAACGAGACCTTGTTTCTTGGGTTGGGCGGGTTTGTGTCTTTGTAACCTTGTTACCCCTCTTTTGACCCTTCTTCAGATTCTATTTCATTCGCTCTGGTATATGTAAGGCTTTCGAATCATCCCTTGCAATTCTAGGATTCTACTAGCCTAGAGAGTATTAGGATTTCCCTTGGAAAATTTCATTTCTACTCCTAGGAAACTACCCACCAGAAATTAAAAAACCTTTACTTGGATGTATGCTTAAATTGATTTCGCCAAAGGGCTGCCTAAGGAGATTTGGCTCAAGGTGAAGAACCAAGTTTGGCAGCAAAAGCTTGATTAGGAATGAGTGGCTTTCAAATGTTCTTGTTTTTGTCATGGGTGTCTTGTTACCGTCTACCCAATTAGGGAAAGCGAAGAAATCTTCTAGTTTTTGTAAATCATTTGGTGGGACAAGGAACAAGAATGTAAAAGCTCTCCCCACATGGTGTTACAAAGTTGAGGCTCGCCATCATTCGATGGAATTGGATTCTCTAGGCTTGGTTGTGGAAGGAGGAGGAGCAGCCCTTAGTGAGGAGTTTCCTTCTCTGCCTATTTTGGAAGTTGCTCTTGAGCATAAGACTCCCATAGACTTTGAGGCTCAAATTTCCTCGTCTTCAGATGGTTGAAACAACGGCCCTCAGGGGTAGTCGATTGTTAGTATTGGTGTCGAGGCGCTTGTGACTAGGGCTCCCATCAGTTAGGGGATTGTTGGCCCCTCCCGTCAATTTCAGGTGTCTGTTGTTGAATCTTCCTTCAAACTTCTGACAATTGAAAAAGATCGTGGTCCCTCAAGTTTCATGACCTCATTGCAAGCCACTTTTAAGGAGCTTGCAATAAGGCCCTCTGAACAAGGGTGCACTAAGGTCAAGAAAAGAAACAAGCATGGAAAATCGCTCTCTACCTTCCAAATGACTCTCTGATCGGGCAAACATTTGTGTTAATTCTCATTTGTTTGTGTATTGGGGTGGCATGTTTATGGGTTCTTTTGTGTTTCAGTGTTGCATTTGGATATTGTTGGAGCTCAAAATTGCATCATGTCTCGAGATATAGACAACCCAAGATTTTGAGGCAACATGGGACTGTCTCCAAGTTGTGGGGCCATGCACTATGAAACACACCTCTAGAGAAGGTTGGTTCCTCTACCTAAATCCAAATGCTACAACTACTCCTACGAATTGACATGCAACTATCTAATCCTAAACTAAAGATTCCAAGGAACCAAGGTTAGAAAGAGATGTATGGAAAGGGAAATCCTAAGCTAAAAGGTGGTGATAACACCTAAAAGGGAGTTGAGCTCTCCACAAGGGGAAGGAAAGAGAGAAAACATGGGAGAGAGGGAAGACAAATGTGCCACATATCAAGAACCATGCAACTCACTTTCCCACACATTGTACAACACAAAAAATGGAAACTACAAGTAAAGAAGTATGCACACAACATGCCAGAAATGAGCAGAAAGGCAAGGTTGCAAGATAAAACGAGCTAGAGGGGCAGACAAATGTGCCACAAAACAGATTTTATATTGCTTGAAATATGCACAATTCTATTACATTCATGGAAAAAGTTGAGAAATACATTATAGAAACCAAATTCAGAGGTTTGAAACTTGTTGGAATTCAACCACCATTTTTTCATAGACGCCGTTACAATGAACAAGCCATCTTTTAGAATATTGAAATATTTTTACATTATTTAGAATAAGGAAAAGAGAAAATAGGGAAAAATACCAGATTTGATTTTGATCAATAATGAAGATATGTTTTTCCTTGCAAAATGGCTTGTCAAGTGCGTCCCCCAAGTCTATTTTGGCTTACAGAATAAGAAAGAGCCCTATACTTCATTAAGTCAAGTGGTTGAGTCATACCTGATTAAATCATATTTGTGGACCGAAAGACTGCTCCTTTCTGCCTTTCAGAAGCCATGTGATTGCCATTTTGACCCACTAAGTTCCACTAAAATAAGATTTTGATGATGACAAGTTGAAGGGATTGAGGAAAGCTTTCTAAATGACATAAATTTTATCTGATTTGGATCTTCGGAGTCGAAATATACGTCCATTCTGAAAGATTTCCTTGTTGATAAGCACAATAACTTAACATGTGGTAGCCTTTGATTAGCTCAAGGATCGGGGTTTACCAATGGGTGCACTGCTTTACCCTTTTTCTATGTTTTTACCTCCTATTGGGTCGTGGTATCAGAGATCTACTTCCCTTTCCTGCATTATCCTTTAACATTTCATGAAGGTTCGCCGTATTATTAGAAATACAGACTAATAAGACAATGCCATGTTTCTTTGTGGGTGTCAGACTATCCTTTTCTCTTGTCTACTCCTTAGAAATATGAGCCAATGGGAAGGCTCCACGTTTCTTTGCAATTCACCTTTGGACTATCATCTGATTGACTATTATGAAGTGCGAGCCAATGAGCAATATCCACGCACTGCGCAATGTCATTCCTTTTTGTTTGTCCTTCTGACATCTACGAAGCACTAGCCAATGAGATCATTACACATACCTCGGGTTTTCAAACTCTTCTTTAGCTCCGATTGACAAATGCGAAGAACGAGCCAATAGAGAAAGCAACCATGTTCCTCTTGCAGTGTCAAAACTTGACATAGTTGTTTTACCTTCGTATTTGTTCAAACTGTAAAGAGGGGAGTCAGTAAAATAGGCTTCATGTAGCTTCGGGTTTTGCAAATATCATTGTGTTAATGGCTCCGCGTTGTAACCTTTGACATTGGTAAGACTTATAAACCATTTGCCCTTCAAAGAAAGCTGCCAATATAACCCCTGTTGACCTCATTCTTGACTTGCCCGGACCCAACAAAGTTATGAATTCTTCACTCATTTCGGGGACTTGGAGTCTGGATGAGCCCATCTGCCTTAGAAGTCTACCTGAAATGCTGAACAGTTACCCCTTATTTGACCATTGAATTTGTGTCATGTGTCATCATGCTTGCCTTTATATTGCGGCTTTGATATGGTTCCACGCAGCACTACGAGGTGCTCCCTTTACTTCGTGGGTTTTAGAATGATCTGTGAAACACTAAGTTCTTGCTCTTTGATAGAACCTGCCAATGAATTGACTAAGTCTCTCGGCGGGATTTTGAATACCAACGACCGGTGCATTTGGGCACTACAATTTGACAGCCAGTATAAACATCTTAGACTGTATAAAATGGCTAAGTCCATTTTTAATGAGTTATCTAAATCAAGCCATGGGGTAAATTTGGGATAACAGTTATCTTTTTCTATGGTTTGTCATGTGGCATGCTTTGATATGTTCCTTTTTCTTTTCACCACAAGTGAGGAAACCAATAGAATCCTTCATTTTCTCAATCATAAAAACACAAATCTCAAAACTTTGAAACCAATTCTAAGATATTCACTTTCATAATCACAATCAACTTACTTTTGAACCAAGTGAAGCATCTCAAGTCTAAAAAGAAAAATTTGCAAAAACATATATTGAATTGAATTCGTTACGAGATATAGATGGAATCCTAGTCAAAAAAGATATTCAATTCATCGAGATTTAGTTATCAGTTTCCAGAGATATGCAATGCCTATCAAGATTGATCTTAGATGGATCAATCTTTGATGCCATGCAACACTAATATGCAAGCCTGTTAAGATCTTATTGCCTCCCATTTTCTACTTGTGCCACAAGTTCCACTTTTTAACATTTGAGAGCATCTTATATGCATAATTGAGCGTAGTTAGTTATAAATGGGCGCTATGAAGAGATTTGGCCTATCACCTCACAGGGACACAACCTCCCATATGCATCCCTTGAATTGTATGCATAACCTATAACTATCACAATATCCACATTCTTGTCCTTATTAAGTATTTTTCTATTTATATTACATTTTTTTTACACTCATAAATATGTAAGAATTTGCTTATCGTGTTTATAGACATGGTATACTACAATTTCATTTGGTGATCGAGTATAAGATTGGCACCGCCAATAAAATTCCATCTCAAGTGCTTAGCATTCTGCATATTTGTTCCACCTACATAAAATCCTAGTTCAGTTTGATTGTTTATGTTTTTCAATAACCTACATTGCTCAATCAAACATTGTACTACAATTTGAGGGACGTATTATCATAAAAGATAGCTAAACTTTGCATTATTGTTAGCACCCCTTGTTAAATTTTGTTCAAGGAAGGTCATTCATCCTCTTGCGGAGGACACTTAGGCATACAGATGAGCATGCAACATTGTTAGCAATTTTTGTACTTGGGTGTCGATGGATAGGAAAATTCTTGTTTCCTTCCAACTTCGGTCAGGTGGTCAAAATCCAAACATACAAAAATTGAACAGTGTACAAGGGAACCCAATAGGGAAGTCTCATATGCCATATAGGTTTCTAGTTTGGCCATGACCTAAAAGACCATTTACTTTCTACCTTTTACCTAGAAGCAAGTTAAGTACATCTGTCAATGCTTTCTTTACAGTTAGTATAGGCCTTCCAATTAGAAGCTTGGATTGAATTGGCCATAAGCGGTTCATTATATACCATGAGAATCCATTTCTATGTACTTCATTAGTGATTTGCCCAACACTCAATGCCAGCATGACTGCTTCTTTGTTGTTGTGCATCAATTTTCCAGAATGGCAATCATTATAACATGCACCAAGACAAGTGATGCTCCACAAGCTGCCAACCTATTCTTCAAACATGTTTAGAACAATTTGGAAAGACATGTCATCTTGGGTCATGACTCATGCTTCTTGAGTCACCTTTGGTATTGCTATTAAGTTTTCATGGTTGTCAGATTTACTTCGCTTTATTTCCTCTGAAAGCTTTTGGCTGGACTAAGATTGTTAATCGCAACTTAGTCCATGCTCTCTGCAACAACAAAACATAGATTATATAGTGGGACGACTATTTGCACATCATTCAACACAACTACATTCAGGTGACCCATATCCAAAGAAGGTACTCACCTTTCAAAGTTTGGTATGGCATCCCAACTTTTAACAACTTATGGAATTCTACTTGTGCTTCAAACTTCAAATACATTCCCCAAAGAAGCAGGACAAAGCTTCATCCTTACTGCCTAATTTGGCCACGCTTCACACCAAAATTTAGGACATCCTCTTGTACTTGGGCCAAATTCAAAGCACTCCATGATGGGGATTAAGCACATCATTAATTCCAAATTGGTGATCAGATTTGGATAAGCAGCCAACAAACAACATTTGAAGTTGAATCCTATCAAGTGCAGGTTTTACACTATTTTCCAATCAATTGTGCCTAAGGCCTTTCACTTCTCCGACTAAGCTTGGCAATACATGATGTTGCCAATGTTAGCCAGCTTTGTACAAGCCATCATGCTTTGAAGGAGGCTTCATCACTTATCCTGAGGCTACCATTCCATATTTTCATCAAATGACGCTCAAGTATACTTCTACCAATATTCAAACTCAACAAAAAATTACAAGAGGTAACCAGCTACTTACCTTATTAATCGTTAAGGCACTCTGCCAATGCAGGCCAAGTGAATCTCCAAGTCAAATTTTACTATGAAGTTTCTTCGCCTTGTGTAGAAGTTGTGGAAAAATTCCTCTTACCAGAAAAGAAATGATGGCAATCACTCTCGTAGTGATCTCTCGTCTCATACATCAAGTCAAATTTTACCACGAAGTTTCCTCGCCTTGTGTAGAAGTTGTGGAAAAATTCCTCTTACCAGAAAAGAAATGATGGCAATCACTCTCGTAGTGATCTCTCATCTCATACATATCTTCTCATTCTATCTATTTGCTTATACAATTGGTTTGATAAACACGTGTTGACTGCATGTAAGCTAGAATAAGTAAAGTGGAGTTTGCATGTCCAATTCAGGGATAATTTGCATGTGCTTTGCTTTTTCCAGCCAGCACTCATCCTCGCAACCTTGTAAATCTCTTTAATCTATACTACTGAAGAGTATAAAGCATCAATTTTCGCCGTAATCTCTTAATTTCTCTTGATGTTCTGCTTTTCCCTCTAAATTCCCAGCTGTGTGCTCCTTAGTGTTATATCAGCTAGCCACCATATAATGCACACTGTAAGAACAATAAGAAATCCCTCCAGCAATAACATCAAACATGATCAACAACACCTTTCAAATATGGAACGAAACCCAACTCTATCACATTATTTTACAGCTCAATGAATTGCACTACAGCGGCTAAATGCTAAGACCCTTGCAAACAGAGAAACTTGGCATCTCATCAATCTTGCAAAATATTCCGAATTTGTACAGAAAAACTAGAAGATCATGGCCTCTTTTAAGTCTCACTACCACAGGAGATTCTGTCACAACTAGCTCCATCAGATCCAAACAAATGGAGTCCCATAATAACCTCTACCAGGGAATCTCTCGCATAAAATGACAGTTGCATAAACCTCTAAGCTCACGGAGAGATACAACATAGCAAAAGATCAGACCTTCAAGGGCCACCTCCACAAGGTTTCCATTCTTGATATCATAAAATCTGTGATGGGAAAGCCTCTCCTACCCACACATTGTTGAAAAGAACCAAAACCTGATGAAAAACTATTCAAAAGTAAATGTAGCAAATAAGAAAAGACCAATTCAAAAATAGTATCATATATTGGTAATAACTTTGGTCGGTGATGCAATTAGAGAGATCTATTCACTCTTCAAACACAAAAAAGACCACTCTCTTAATAACAAATGTCATAATGCAGAACTGAGAGTTACTTTCACGCTGAACAGACAAATTTCATATAACACCTGCTTAAGTAGAAAGTAAAATCTCCAACGGATACCACCTGACGTTCCTCCCTGTCTAAGCTCTATACTTAATCCATTTCCATATATAAGCCAAAATTTCTTGCTCTAGGAGTATCATAGGCCTTAGCTGGAAAAAACACCTTCAAGAAAAGTTATACTTTTGTCTATTTTGACAAATGTTCCATTTATTTCAGTGCTGTTATTTATTTTCCCAAATTGTCAAGATCTCTTTTAGAAATTCAAATTTCAGTTTCCTGAGATTTGGACAACATTATAGTTTCAGATTTCAACCATAGGCTTTTCAGTTTAAAAGTAGACTCCATCTGTCTTTAATTTTCATCAGATCAGGAACACAACATTCATAGATTGTAAACACTGCAAGTGCACATGATAAAGTTGTTTTTCTATGTTTTGAGACACTGTGACCTTGTCATTTTTCAAAGGTGTGGTATGTTCCTTGAAAGAAAAAAGTATCATTTTATTGTTGTGCTACAGTTTGGTGCAGAAACAGCAATACATCAGAAGAGAAGTTATGCACAAATAATGATGATGAAGAAGATGAACGATATTGAAGAGAGATAAATTGCTTCCTTGAATCATGATGAACAAAGGTACATACAATCCCTAACTAATAGGAACACCTGCTCCAAAGGGAGTAGTGAGGATTTATGCACCCAAGAATCCTCAAGGTGAGAGGATATCCACCTGTAAGTTTCAAATATAATAAATAATGCCGTACTGAACTTATGCATTCTAAACATTCCTATCTATAAGAAGTTTTCTGCTTAACCATATCCAACCCCTGATGCGACCAACATGTTTAACAGCTGATGTTCCCAAAGTGGCAATGCTGTGTTGTCCAACATGTGTGATGTTGTGCCTAGAAACACAACAGAGCAAGATTTTGTCAGCATTTCTAGTTTTGCTCCTCTAGCAAATAGTTCTTCAAATTATGCAACTGTATAACGTTTTATTTGAACATGGATCCAAATGATGCCGTACTGAACTTATGCATTCCAATCATTTCCCATCTATAAGAAATTTTCTGCTTAACCATATCCAACCCCTGATGCGGCCAACATGTTTAACAGCTGATGTTACCAAAGTGGCAATGCTGTGTTGTCCAACATGTGATGTTGCTCCTAGAAACACAACAGAGCAAGATTTTGTCACCGTTTCTAGTTTTGCTCCTCCAGCAAATAGTTCTTCAAACCATGCAACTGTCTAACATTTTATTTGAACATGGATCCAATTGATACTTTTCAGCAATTTGAATCAAAGATAGCTTCTGATTTCAGAGCATATGCCTCCATTCTGGCTTTTGAGGTACCAGATTTTACTAAAACAGGTAAGCACCTCTCTATCAAACAGAATGCTTCTCCCCTTGCACAAATGAAAAAGACAACTTCCATAAGGAGAAATGTTGCTCCCATTCTTGAATAAAGATTAAATGCATTGTGGACCAACACTCATATTGTTGGTTAAATAATTAACGAACCCTAGTAGATGCTCAAAATGAATGATTTTCAATGATATTCTGTGATACCAGGAAACGCGGGGCAGGGAGGCGTTTCGGGGTAGAAACGTTTCGGAAACGTTTCGCGCGGCCGGTATGGGGGGGGGGAAACGCAGAAAACGTTTCCGGAAACGCCTGTGCCGTTTCCAGAAACAGCACAGGCGTTTCCGGAAACGTTTTCCGCGTTTCCGGCA
Source organism: Taxus chinensis (assembly GCA_019776745.2). Taxonomy (NCBI): domain Eukaryota; kingdom Viridiplantae; phylum Streptophyta; class Pinopsida; order Cupressales; family Taxaceae; genus Taxus; species Taxus chinensis. The sequence continues at coordinate 472,526 of JAHRHJ020000199.1, forward strand.
CCTGTCACGTAAAAAAAACGAAAATACGTTTTAAACAATCTAGATGAAGACTGAGGTATGAGGATGTGTTTCAGTTTCCCTGCTTGGTAGATTTGCATAAGTTCAAAACGCGTTTTGCAGCACAGCTTGAAAGTTTATGAACACACACGCGTGACAGTAGTTCGATGTAGTTGTGTTTTAGGTTTTCGTGTTAAGTTTTAAGCTTTTGAAGTTATTTTTAATCAAAAAAATATTGGAAACGATACAAACTTGAATGAGAAAATTCACTTTCCCTTAAAAGTTTGGCCAAAACCGACTTTTGACCATATTCACACACTAAATTGCAATCTGGCTTGGGCATGGGCCCATGACCTAAAAACTACCTTTACCTTTTTACCTCTTGCACACAGAATCACATCCCTAAAGGCTAATTTCTGAGACCACGTTACCATCAACCAATGTAAATACGTTTTCGGTGCTAGTGGTGTTCATGGAGATGATTATGACTATGAGGAAATCTAGATGATATATTCTAGAATCTAGATTATTATTATGTATATGTGAATCATTGAAATTGTAACCATGTTGGATGATGACTCTTTAGAACTTGGAAGTTCAAATTTCAATGAATTCAAAATATTTTGAGTGCTTTATCAATTATCTCTTATGGTCTACAATTATAAAAATGAGCATTATGCATATATGATATATATATATATATATATATATATATATATATATATATATATATATTTTTAATAATATATTGTACGGACGTTTCCGGTAACGTTTCGTATCCAAGGTTTTTTGAAAATTGCCGTTTCCGCGTTTTGTATCCTTTTCTGTTTCCGTTTCTTGCAACATAGCTTACAAGTAAGAGCAAAATAGAGTAGATTTACGCAATATAAGTGAAATGCAAATAAAAATATTAAAATATATGATTTAGCTGCGTTGTGGGGGAAACCTTCACAACCCTTACAGTAAGAACAAAATTTGCAATATGATCCTTCAATATTCAACACTACCTTTGTATATATACCATAGTTAGGCTAGAGGCAACCCACAATCCATTCAGGCAAACTACTCCTATCAATATGCAATATAGAGATTATTAAATGACTAAGTCAAAGGTTATGCACGCCATAAGATGGACACACATATCCCAAGGCACCCAATAGGTTAAGGGTGTAGTACCAAAACAGTAGTGGTATTCTCCTATGGTATTATAACAAAAGTGGTATTCACTTACTTCCACTAACTAGAACATTCTAAGAAGTAGGTTTCTCTACAAGTCGTAAAAAACCTATGATGGGATAGAGTAAACCTAGTTCTGATTGATGTAAAATTTGAGCTTTATATCAAAATAGCTCAATGTTACGTTAAAAAAAATATATTGTGTCTAGGGACTCAACATTTTACTTTTCTTAAATAGAGTTTTCTATGAAAGGTAATTACATGACATGCATAGGGGAATAGGTATAAATGAATCCTTATACCATAGAAGCAAGGAATGTTTTGGGTGGAAGTATTTGTGCACAAGTCTATGTCGAGTGTGTTTGGGCCAATCAGGGCTAATACTCCCCCGTGGAGGTTAGTTGGCCTGTTGGCACTGATACCTTCTAAGAAAAGTCGATTATTCATAGGTATCATATAATTTTTGAGTGAAAAATCGATAAGGCTTCCAAACAATGGAAGCCCATAATCATCTGCAAAGTGTTGACAATCCAAGTCTAATTGTATTAATAGAATTTTATGTGAAAGGTAATTGTACAAGATGCATAGGGGAATAAGTATAAATGGATCCTTATACCGTAGAAGCAAGGGATGTTTTGGATGGAAGTAATTGTGCACGTCATATGAAAGACCACGTGTTTGGGCCAATTAGGACTAATACTCCCTCTTGGAGATTAGTCAGCCTGTTGGCACTCATACCTTCTAAGAAAAGTCGATTTTTTGTAGTTATCATATACGTTGACTGAAGAAATTGATTAGGCTTCCAAGCAATCAAAGCCCATAATCTTCTGTGAAGTGCTGACAATCTAAGTCTCCATAAGTGAAGAACAAGAGCTCTTAAAGTCTGGATGATCAATTCCAAGGCATCCAATCTTCGAGTCAACAAACAATTAACATAGTCCAAATGAAGCAATCAAGTACTGAGAACACAACTTGCTAGTGTTGCCTTAATGGAACTGAACCCACCATTAAGAGAAACTAGTATGCAATTACCAAGGCTTGCAAAGCAGGCTCAACAATACATACCTGCATTGCAAATGGCAATCTTTTTGAGTATAGAATCCAGCATCTTGAAGACCCTTGCCTATCACTGAGTGTGTTTCATAAGATTTCTGTCAACATGTAAAAATGAAAACTCCATTACATTCTTGAGCATAAAATTGCCAACAACCTCAATTTAATAGAAACCTTATAGTAAAGTTACATTTACGAATATACACACACATACAGAGAGAGAGATAGAGATCAGGTGTGTATATCAAAATGTGCTTGAGATGTCATTAATTTGTATGACAAAAAGCAACATTACTTTATTAACAATCCCCTTGAACAGCAATATCATCAAGTATGTCCAATCACCATGTAAGATAGCAAAAAGTAGCAGGAGGAAAATGACACCAATCACCCGAAGGGCAAAGATATTCTACTGGTATATTGCAGTAGACCTCCAAGTAAATAATGTACCATAAAATACAAGTCTTTAGTGTCAAGTCAAACAAATAAAAATGCAACAATGTAGCATCATAAAAAATTACTAGAAACCCTTCAAAAGTGACTATGCTAGGACAATTCACTGTGGCCACTAGCTAGTTGAAGTGAAAATATGTCACAAACAAGGCTGGAAAGTTGTTAAGATCAACCTCCAAATTGTCCCAGAATATGTTATGTCGTGGAACCCACAAACGTAAGGATGGGGCAATCCTTAGTTGAATCTTCCTGACTCAGTGGTGATCCACTTAAAATCCATTAAGGGTTTAACCCACAATGAGATGGAGTAATCACCTTAGACACAAGGTGTAAAGGTTTCCTCTTGCCACATTTGAGAAAAGCATAATTATTCACCCTTTACATATGCGTTAGATCCAAAAGAGTTTACGAAATACCACTTTACTCCTAAAAAGTGAATTAATTTAGGTAATAACACTCAAAAAACTCAAAGACTTGATTCTGGAATCACGTCCTTGAGCAGAGTGTATTCCACACGCCACATCAAATCGGAATATTCGGGATCGGTGTGTGGATGTGTGAGGAGACAATCGACAAGCAGACCCTTGGTCATGACCTATTCCAAAATCACCAAAAGTGGCTCCATATCATTCAAAACTCAGACTTGTAACTTCTTAACTGTCAAAATCTCCAAGAAGGTGGTGCACTGAAGACTGCATAAAATCTGTGCTATGCAATGATGGACATCCCACCCCTATAATGCTAAGCGTAAACTGGATGATATGACATATGATACTAGTGATGGCTATCTGATAAACCCTCTCACGTTTCCAAGTCAGGAAAAACCTAATAGGTCCAATGTTTGCAGGACGTCCTGGAATCTCCCTAGAGATGTCCACTATGTAAGTGAATTGCATATGATAGATGAGAGCAAACTGAAATTGTCGGATTCCTCACGTTGTCTCCCTATCCCATGAGTATCTGATCCCCCTGAAATTGGCTTTTGTATGCTGCAGCTGCATTCAATGCAAAGTTTTTTCATTTTTTACCAGGAAACGCGGGGCAGGGAGGCGTTACGGGGTAGAAACGTTTCGCGCGGCCAGTATGGGGGGGAAACGCGGAAAACGTTTCCGGAAACGCCTGTGCCGTTTCCGGAAACAGCATAGGCGTTTCCGGAAATGTTTTCCACGTTTCTGGCGCCTGTCACGTAAAAAAAACAAAAATACGTTTTAAAAAATCTAGATGAAGACTGAGGAATGAGGATGTGTTTCAGTTTCCCTGCTTGGTAGATTTGCATAAGTTCAAAACGCGTTTTTGCAGCACAGCTTGAAAGTTTACGAACACACAGCGTGACAGTAGTTCGATGTAGTTGTGTTTTAGGTTTTCGTGTTAAGTTTTAAGCTTTTGAAGTTATTTTTAATCAAAAAAATATTGGAAACGATACAAACTTGAATGAGAAAATTCACTTTCCCTTAAAAGTTTGGCCAAAACCGACTTTTGACCATATTCGTACGAATATGGTATCTATGTCTCACACACTAAATTGCAATCTGGCTTGGGCATGGGCCCATGACCTAAAAACTACCTTTACCTTTTTACCTCTTGCACACAGAATCACATCCCTAAAGGCTAATTTCTGAGACCACGTTACCATCAACCAATGTAAATACGTTTTCGGTGCTAGTGGTGTTCATGGAGATGATTATGACTATGAGAAAATCTAGATGATATATTCTAGAATCTAGATTATTATTATGTATATGTGAATCATTGAAATTGTAACCATGTTGGATGATGACTCTTTAGAACTTGGAAGTTCAAATTTCAATGAATTCAAAATATTTTGAGTGCTTTATCAATTATCTCTTATGGTCTACAATTATAAAAATTAAAATGAGTACTATGCATATATATATATATATATATATATATGCATATATTTTATTTTTTAATAATATATTGTACGAACGTTTCCGTCGACGTTTCGTATCCAAGGTTTTTTAAAAATTGCCGTTTCCGCGTTTCGTACCGTTTCCGTTTCCGTTTCCTAGCAACATAGACTTTTTAAAAAACCATATTTTTCACAAATTTTAATTTATGGAAAGTTAAAATAACATAAACGAAAAATAATAGCACATCCCTAACCATAACATTTTAAGTTGTAAAATGAATCTACGACCTCATTCCATATCGCATTCAATATTCACACTTGAGCAAAGTGAGCAAACCAAAGAAGAGGAGAGCAATTGCAAGAGGAAGAGGAAGAGGAAGGGCAAATGCAAGAGAAAGATCAAGAGCAAGAAGAAGAAGCAAGAGGTATTTATAACTTTGTTTGTTTACATGTTTGATAATACTCTCTAGTTTTTAAAATTTAGTTTGATTTTGTATTATTTAATTGTTGTTTATAAGTTTTTGTATCTACATTCACATAATAATCTTGTTTATAGTATTTATTTGATTTTACAAAATGCATACTACATAGGGTTTGGTTAAGGTTAAAAAAGCTAAAATTTTAAAATATAAAAGTTCAGAACACTTGATTATTGAATAGGTTTGGCAAGGTTTACCATGATACACATTCTTAAAAACATTAGGAATACAAAAAATTCGATGCACATGTGAATGTAGAATGTAGATACAAAAATGAAAAACTTAACATTACTATTCACATGTTGATGTTTCCAAGTTTTTGTTTTTAAATATTTTTTGCAGAAGGTTATGGGTCCATGGCTATTTTTTTGAATCGTTGCATATAGTTATGGTTGTTATTTTAATTCATTGCACATAATTATAGTTGTTTTACTTTTGTCAATCATTGCATATAGTTATTGCTATTTTTTTGATTCGCTGCATATAGTTATCGCTATTTTTTTGATTCATTGCATGTAGTTATGGCTATTTTTTTCATTCATTGTAGCCCCAGTGTTATTAGCTAATTTTGACTTTGCAAAATTAATAAGCATGAAAATTTTGAAATTTTTCAAAAGTATTCTTTTGCGTGTTTTATCACCCTCGTCATGATTGTCTCGTTCTTGTGATCATTCTAGTCTTCATATTGTCCATTTCGGGCGAGAACTCCTCCCGTAAGGTCATAAATTGCATTAATAATTAATTAATTAATTTTTAATTAATTTATTACCCTTTATTTGACAAAATCAATTTTATTAATTTTTGGGGTTTTTAATTAAATAAATATTAATATAATTAAAAATCAATTGACAAGTTTTATTTTTTATTGCTGGGGGAAAATAAAGCTTCCGCTTCCAATTGCCAGGGATGCCAAATTGGCTTCCCGTACCCGAATTTCCCCTTTTTTGGCAAATTCTTCTAATTTCCCGGCTTGTGGGATTTCTTCTACTGATTGTTAATCCAACTGGTTGGCAAACAGGCAAAAAATCTCCTGATCTCCCACATGGGGAAATAGGATGGGGATTGCCAGCCTGCCTTGCCATTTCTGCTGGCAAATGACTGATATTTTTTTCCTTTTTCCTGGCAATTAATGCCACTACCCGAAGGAAGGGGAGTTAGTTATTTCAACGGGAAGGGTGAATGGTTACGGGGAAGCTTCATTAATTCCTGTAACCATTTCCCCGTGAAACGAGTTGGAAGAAGTTTTGTTTCTTATTTCTTTTAGGGGAACGGGAGTAATTGAGTTTTCAATGAAGGAAGTTTCCATACTCGATTTAATTAATCTGCTCGTGCCATTGCTAAACTATTTTTTTTTGCATTTCAATACAAAGAAGAAGCAAAGAAAGACATTCACTATCAACACAATAGAAGGAGATCCTTTTCCACATAGCTATTAGAACAATATACGTAGGGGAAAAGGCAGCAAAGGCCACACAGTTAGAGAAATTTATCATGCATTGGTCAAACAACAAAACTTCCACGCAGGTTTTTCATGAAGAAATAGCAGTTTCAACGCATTGATCTGTTTCTTTGCATCAAGTTTCAATGCATTGGGCAAAGAGGACAGTCCAAACGCATTTCCAAGCAATTTTCCATGCCAAGGGGGAGATCCCGGCCAGTCAAAACAATTCCCATGCATGCAGCAAAAACACTGTCAGGTAGGAGAAATAAAAGGAAAGAACAAGACAGAGGAAAGCTCATGCATTGGGCAAAATAAAACAATTTCAATGCATTGGTAAAAACACCAAAACACCAACAAAGGAAGGCAGAAACAGGTCATGTGGGAGAGGAGAGGATAAAGCTAGAAAACAATTTTCCCACTTTTTCTCATACATTTACCTCAGTAATTTTCTACGCATAGCTGTTAAGGAGGAGCCTACATTAGAGAAGAAGACCCACGTGTTGAAAGAAACATTCCCACGCAACCATGAAGGAATATAGATCCACGCTTGCATAATTCAAGCAAAAACCAGTCCAAGGAGTTCCATGCATTCGCAAAAGAAGAAAGTATACACTTGTGGGAAATCAGAAATCATTTTCAACGCATCTGGAGAAAGAATACAACATAAGAGTGAATTCATGCAAAAATAAATAAGTTTCAAGTATTCACGCAGGAGCTCTCAAGGCAATTCGGGCTATTAAATAATATTTTGCGTTCAAAGGCCAACGCAAGAAACTTCCAAATTTAAAGTATTGCTGGAAAATTCAAAGTAATTCTTCACGCTGAAGCAACCGGGATCAGGCTAAGGCGGAAATCAGTGAATTAAAAATGCAAGATTAAGTTGATCCTACGTGGATCCATTGCGACTGGATAATTTTAATTTTTTTTGAAAATTATTTTTGCCGTGGTTTGTATCTGTCGAAGTAATCAACTTTGAGAACCTGTATTTCGTGCTTGTTGATGAAAAACGGTTTGGTTTGTTGAATTATCCGCATGTTACATGTAACTTCTTTGCCCAATTTTTAATGTACAACACTTTGTTTGATAGTTTTCGTTGAGTCAAATAAAACACAATTTGCTCGATTTTGCCGCGCACACACAATTTCAACTTGTCGGAAGGCCTACTTTGAGAATCCATATTTCAGGGCCGGATGATCGTCAAGAGAAACGGTTTGGTTTGTTGAATTATCCCCAACTTCATGTACTGCTTTGCCCAAATTTCAAATCTGCAGCACCTCGTTTGATATTTTTCACAGAGCCAAATAGAACACAATTTGTTTGATTTCATTGCGCGTGCAATTTTCAGCCTGTCAAGGAGACTGACTTTGAGAGTCAATATTTTGAACTCAGATGATCGTCAAGAAAAAAAGTTTAGTTCTTTGAATTCTCCCCATATTCATATGCTCCCTTGCCAAGTTGTAGATGCCCAGGGTGATGTTTGGTATTTTTTCTAGGCTAAAACCAAACGGGATTTTCGTAGTTTTACACTTGCATTTTCCTAACAGTTTCAGAAGAGTCAACTTTGACCTTTAATATTTCACTAAAGAATTTGATTTGGGAAAAAACCCTCTGATCCACAAACTTGTGGTACCTTAATAGACTCCCTCATCTAGTGAGAGTTTCTCAGAACAAGATTTGCTATTTCTCCCAGGGCAGTTTCAGAGGTGATTTGTGTACTTTTGTAAGAAAGAAGTAATAGCCTGAAATCACACTTCTAGCACAATCATGTTATCTTCAAACAAAACGATGTTGCGGTATGAATTCTAGGGCATTCTACTCACCTCGACGCTCTATTCAAAGTATGAGAACATCGCCGATACCAACTTGGGACACATCCACGTAGGTCGATCTACGATCTCATATCAACCAAAGGCAAGTCTCAATTTTCTTGACGCTTGTTCTGAATTGGTCATCACTTGCATGGATGCATCACGACACCTACACAGTGTGGCGATTCAATTTCAACGGTCCCGAAGCGGAAGCAACCTCTGACTTCCTCATTATGCGGTATAGGTTGTAGCTATTGGCAGAGGTCTTTTCGGAGTCAAAAGCCATTGATATCAACAGAGATTGATAATGGGAGAAACTTGTCTACATCAATTGTCTTCACTTAATCGTTGTATGGATCTATTCATCGACAAATCAAAATCAATGACAAGTGCAGTTGTGTGGATCATTAAGCAAGGCCACATCATTCAAGCATGTCCCTGTCAGCTCTTAGTTAGCAGTGGGTGCGATACTTCATCGGCCAATCTTAAAGTTGGAGCGTTCTCGAATTGGATGATCGTGAGCAAATCAAAATGGAAACACTTCGGGATGGTGACAAAGACGAAAGACATAACTTTAGGTAGTGAATTGCAATCTCGACTCTTAGAAGAGCCTCTCAATGGCAAACGAGGACTTGGATTCTGATAAGCCAAGGTGGCGTGACGACTACGGTCTCGCAACAAATGAAGAATTCACCGTGGAAATTTATTTCGAGCATGTGAAGAATTGTGTGCAATTGTGAATGCGAGGGCGAATAAGAATAAAATTGCTCACACCAGGATGTTGCTCAAATGGAGAGGTGGATGAATTGTTCAAGTTTCAAACTCAGCTCTCTTGTCATCTGGAGGATTCCGAAGCACGGTCAATGAGTTCATTCTTGTACGATCGGGATAGGCAGACTCTTGGCCCAATGGATAAGGCACTGATCCTAGGTGTCTTGATTTAGGTGGCGCGTTGCTGACTAAGATGTTTATGTGTGTGTCCAAGTCATTTAAGTGGGGTCCACATGTACCCATTGTTTAAAATGATATGTTATAAAGTGGTGTTATTATTAAACTCACTTTTGACAAACTTTGATAACTTAAGTGGTTTTTATTTTTAGTTGCTTTTTAAAGTTGGTTGAAAAAGTCAAAGTCACTTAAGATGCCCTATTTAATGTTCATGTAAACCCTAACTACTTTGTAACCAACTTTTGGGTTATAAAAGAAAGTCAAAGGCTCATTTGTAAGGGTGACTTTGAGAGAGGAGAAGAAAATACTTTTGTATGCAAGTTTTACTTCAAAGAAAGAAACTTTGTGTTCTTTTGAGAAGACATTTTGGAGTTAATGAAATATGAACTTTGTGTTCCATTAATTGTCTCTTATAGCATTTGATGTTCTTATGTTCATTAGATGTTAGTGTTTGAATCTTGCATACAAATATTGTTTTGGATCTTATTATCAACACTACTAATATGTTATTCTAGTTCATAGTGATCAAGCTCTGATTATCTACTTGCTCACGTGTGTTCCCTTTTACTCATTCTCGTTTAACTGATGAGGGGAAACTCCATTTTATTTGTGTCAATTATTCATTGTTCTTCTCCATGCAATATTAGACTCTATTTTTACCTAACTCTTGCATGTTCTTTCCATTCATTTCTTTCATTATTCATTCTATCTCCCTCATTCACTTTTCTTTCCATTGATGTTTCAAAACACCCCCCACATGCAATTTTGAATGTACAGATGTAAATATAGTTTTGGTTTTCAATAAAAGCAACCTCACCTTCATTAAGGAGGGACTTTGTTCTCACATTGTTGCATGTCATTTGCATGCATGCAAATCCATATGCTAATAACTAGCAATGCCTCATAACGACCTTGTTTTTGTGCGATACAATTTGTTTCCACGAATAAGACAAGTGGAGGGGGCAGAGAGTCATGAGGCAAGTCGACTTGGATGATAATCGATCCATATGCCAATCGAGATTGTTGATTATGAAGTGAGCCTAGGTTTAGTGATCAGAGGGCATTACATTCAGTTGAAGCCCCCAAGTAGAGGATCAGCAATGAGTTTTTCTAGAGGCAATGACCAGGCATCAAAGAATCGGAGTGAGTTGAGTGAGGATGCAAATATATTTGTTGATGATATTATTACAGAGGAATCTTTACCTTCCACTTCCAAGGGAAAGCAAAATGTAGTGGCAACACCAATTGGTAGTTCAGTTGATAGTGTTACCAATTGCCCCTCTCAAATGTTGGTCATATTCACCATGGGACCATTTGCTAAGAAGAAGTCATTGCGACAATTTGCTCACATAGTTGTGATCCCCAAGTCTAGAAGGGGGAGTAAATAGTGAAAGTGCGATATATTTTCAGAGACTTAGTATGTCAACATCACCAACAGTTGATAGTGCTACCAATTGCCCCTCTCAAATGTTGGTCACATACACCATGGGACCATTTGCTAAGAAGAAGCCATTGCGACAATTTGCTCACATAGTTGTGAACCCCAAGTCTAGAGGGGGGAGTAAACAGTGGAAGTGCAATATATTTTCAGAGACTTAGTATGTCAACATCACCAAAATGAACGCACACTAGTTACGCCTTACAAGAAGCGGGGTTGGTGTTTGTAAGGCTCTTTCACTTGATCAAAGAGCAGAGATGGTTAGACTTTATAATGGAAATACCACAAACGACATTCCAGAAGTTCGTGGTGCAAACATTGAGGCTAACTCACCTTTGAGCTCTCTTAGGACTGGCAAGAATACTTTGGCTAGTTCTAGTTTTGGAATGATAGAAGTGGAAAGTAGAGGGAAGAGAGAGGTTGTGAGGGCTGCCCCAAATCCAATAGTAAAAATATTTGATTAAAAGGTAGGGGAAGAGGCGGATGATGCCATCAGAAAACTTTTGTATGCTACTGGGATCCCCCATTTCATGCCACCCACTCTCCTTATTACAAGGAGGCTATGGCCAAGGTACCAAAAGCAGGTACAAGTTATGTGCCCCCTAGAGACACCAAACTTAAGACAACAATCTTTGGATAGAACTATTGCAAAGTTAATCTGTTAATGGAGGAAATGGTCGCATGGATGTCGGATGGATGCAACACTATCAAGGATGGGTGGACGGATATTAGACATTGACCATTCATCAATATCATTGTCTATTGCAAAGATGGACCACATTTCGCAATTGATTGTTCTAGGAAGCAGAAAGATGCCAAGTTTTAGTTTCAAATTTTGAAGGATGCCTTTGAGGAAATTGGACCTTCAAATGTTGTACATGTCATCATAGATGCAACTTATGTGTGTAGAGCAACAGGCAAGCTAGTGGAGGGTACATACAATCATATTTATTGGACCCTTTGTTGCATGCATGCCATGAACAATGCATTGAAAGACTTAGGGAAGATTTGATGGGTCTGAAAGTTAGTGGCACGTGCAAATGTTCATATACAATGACCACACATCATTGGCACTCTTTTGAATCCTTTCGAGGAAGGAATTTCTCAACCCAGTTGACACCCACTTTGCATCCTATTTTATTTTGTTAGAAAGGATGTTTGATTTGCAGAAACCCCTGCAAGTTATGATTATGACATAGGATTGGGCTAGGTGGCATGAGTCCAAGACAGCAAGGGATGAGAGTGACGAAAGTGGACATCCAAGACCTTTGCAAACATTTGCAGCTCACCTCCTTTCCTAGGTTTCTAGTTACTTTGCCTCTAAGAGAAATTGGTCTACATATGGTTGGATTCATCCTGTTAAGTGGAATAGGCTTACCCCTAACAATATGGAGAAGCTTGCAGCTTTACACTGTACTTTGCACCTTATAGATCGCAAGACAAATTAGTACAAGTAAACCCCAACATTAAAGTGGCATGTAGATCCCACGAAGCCATGCCAGGTAGAAGAGGACAATATTATGCAACGGGGATTGATTGGGCTCTCCATTGAGGATGAGGTTGCTAGTTCCAACGAGGAGTTCCTAGATGTTGTTTCAGATGTTGATTATGATTTTTGAACTGAAACGTGTCCTTTTGTTTTGTGTAATATTGACAATTGTTGGTGTATTTCAATTTCATATTAATGATATGTATTATGAATATCGGATACTATTAATTGATCAATCACAATGATTTTAATTTCAGCTTATTTAACTTTTGAGTCTCAAATTGAAATGGTTTTACTACATTATGCATAATTTCAATTTATTTGATATTTATGATTTCAGCTTATTTAAATATCAAATGGTTTTATTTCAGCTTATTTAAGACTCAAATGGTTTTATTTCAGCTAATTGATATAGTTTAGTCACTATATTTTTATATTTTAAATATTATCTTTTTTTCAATTAGCCATCCCCCTGCTGTCCCCAAAATTTTGAAAAAAAAAATTGCCATCCCCAAAATTTAGAAAAAATTTGCCGTCCTAGAATCTCAGGTAACTATGCATAAAAATTAGGTAACTTCATGTAAATTGTCTTTATGGCTTGCAACAATGTTGGGGCTAGGAAAAGTCTATGACTAGCACAGTTCCATTTTACCATGGATCTGATGCGAATTGAATTGTTTCAAACAGACTCAATATACCAATTCCACCACACGATAAGAGTAAAAACATAGGGATTGGCATTTTAAGTCTTTAGGATACTTCAAGGCACATATCAAATCAAAGTGAAGATGAATTTGTGCTAGTTCAGTCAATCCTACACTGTGTTTGGGAAAAATTGAGTCTTCACTAGTTGTTCCCACAAAGTACAATTCAGTGTAGAGGATCACATCCAAACAAGTTTGTCTAACATGTGCTGTTTTGATCAACTTGAATGCTTCTATGTGATTCGCAACTATAGAAAGTTCAGATTTTCTGACTCCTTTTGGATCAAACTCGCCATCATCTTTACGTAATTCTTATATCCACCTCATGTTACCATCAACTTTGATTATTCATAAGGCATCACTTGTGATAAATGCATTCTAAAATTTGTTCCTACCTTATATTTCCTTACCCTTGTTAGCAATTTCCTTCTTCTCTGGTTTCTCAGCCTCTGCTGCTTCCTCCTCTTCCTCTTCTTCTCTCATTATATTTCGGGCGACCCATTTTGGGTCCTCTTGCTGGGTTTGTTTGCTTTGTACTCTGCAATCCCATTGACCTACTTTTGTGGTCATGTGTTGGACATTAATATTATTATCTTATCTTATCTTATCAACTTAAAGGATGTTATGCAATATTGTTTGTCTTACACCAACTGTTATTCTAAAGATTTTCATGTCGCGCCCATCTCATAAATAAGTAGTTTAGTGACAATTACAAATCCATTCATCTAAAACTGAAATTTGGCATGCATTCAAAATTGGTCATGCACACAACTTGCATATTGTCAAGCAACTCAAAAAAGGACAGTGATGCCTTATTAAATGAAATGAACACGAATTTCTCTAAACTAGAGAGTAACCTCATCTACGTGGATAAAATTTATACCACGAAAGTTCCCGTGCCTCATTTCCACTCTAGATGTGTGGACATGTCATGCATCATTTTGTCTCAAATAGATTTTAATACTAATTTCACCAAAAACCACTCATACCTTTTTATAGACTCAAGTTCAAAGACAAAGCTATCTATGATTAGCATGGTAGCAAATACGAAGAACTTTCAATTTAAATTTTTTGAGCAAAACATAGGCGGCCTTGCTGATTACATCAATAAATTCAGTGAGAAAGTATGTTACTGTTTCCTTCCACGTGGACCTTGCTTATGATTAACTCTTTATAAATCAATCAATGCAACAAATGGAACCAATTGCATTACCATTGTTATTGACACCAAACCTTGACAAAGAACTGCCACTACACTAATTATTAGTAAGTGAACGAGAGACTCGAGCTTCTCGGCAATCAAGCAACCAAATTCTTCAAGAGAAACAATTTATTAAACAAATTGAGGACCCGAGCCTATAGTCTTCCATGACCTGTAGTTGTTTAGCCTCAGAAAAATCACTCTGACTACATCTATAATTTCAGTGAGAAAGTATGCTAATGTTTTCCTTCCACCTGAACCTTGCTTATGATTCACTCTTTATAAATCAATCAATGTAACAAATGGAACCAATTGCATTACCATTGTTATTGACACCAAACCTTGACAAAGAACTGCCACTACACTAAATATTAGTAAGTGAACGAGAGACTTGAGCTTCTCAGCAATCAAGCAACCAAATTCCTCAAGAGAAACAATTTATTAAACAAATTGAGGACCCGAGACAATAGTCTTCCATGACCTGTAGTTGTTTAGCCTCAGGAAAATCACTCGGACTACATCTATAATTTCAGTGAGAAAGTATAATAATGTTTTCCTTCCACCTGAACCTTGCTTATGATTCACTCTATATAAATCAATCAATGCAACAAATGTAACCAATTGCATTACCATAGTGATTGGTGTCAAACCTTGACAAAGAAATGCCACTACACTAATTATTAGCCAGTAAACAAGAGACTCAAGCTTCTCAGCAATAAGCAATCAAGCTCCTCAAGAGTAACAATTCATTAAACACATTGTAGACTCGAGACAATTGTCTTCCATGACATGCTGTTAATTAGCCTAGTTAAAGTGCTTCAAAGAGAGTGCTTCAATATCTAACGGGAACATAGAATTTTGAGCTCAAATACTCTAGGGCAACAGATTTCAAACAAATTGGATATTCGATTCAAACTATGGAGGTGATCTTGATGCCGGTAAATCAACTACAAGTTTCCTAGTGAACTTAGGAACGGCAGTCGTCGCTTGGAAGTCAAAGAAACAATCGGTGCCAGCAATTTCTTCGACAAAAGCAGAATATATAGCAGCTAAAGAAGAAGCCAGGGAAATACTATGGCTCTGAAAAATTCTTGCAGATTTACAGGTAAAACAGATTTCTTCTATACCACTCATGGTTGATAACACTTCAGCAATCAAAATGGACAAGAATCCAGTATTTCACGCCCGAACCAGGCACATAAACACCAAGTATCATTTGATTCGACATTATGTGGAAGATGGTGGTGTCAAGTTGATACATTATCCAACTGCAGAGAAACAAGCGGATATCCTAACAAAGGTGTTTGGGAGAGAGAACTTCGAAAAGTTTAGAGGCATGTTTGGTCTCACTATAACCTCTACGGATTAAGTAGGGGATGTGATATTATTGTAAATAATATATTATTAATCCTAGGAGGCAATTGTCTTCTTGTAGGATGTCAAGGGACATCTGAAGGTGAACTGAACAGTCATCCTGGAGATGAACTGAAAGGTCATTTCTCATTGTAATAAATATGTAATTGCGTCTCATTTTTCAGTTAATGGAATACAACTTTGGATTGCCCCAAATTCATTGTTAATCCTCAGTCCATTCCTGGCCTAACACTACTCTGTTTTAGTCGCTAGGCTTAGATCCTTTTCTAAAGGATTCTTTGAATCAATATACAAGATAACATTTCATTCATAAGAAGGCTTTACACATATATACCTGGTTGTATTGTCATCTTCCAAAAAGAGTTTAAAGATCTGTATGTTAAAAGTCAAAACAATAAATAGGACACTACCCAGAACCTTAAAAACTCATTTAGAATCAAACTATTCATGTTGAGAAAGAACATCCTCTTCCGTGAAAGTGATTTAACCTATATATAGATAAATCTAAATAACATCTTAAAGATAGTTATATGTCTCATCAAGGAAGCCATTGCAATCACTGGCAAGGTAATCATAAATGGTACCATACCACAACTACAAGATGCAGAGATCTCTCAAGAGGCTTGTAATACACTGAAAAGCTTTCATTTAAGACATCTACTGAAATCATGGTCGTGTATTTAAAACCCCAATTAACTGATGATTGAAGAATGTGGCTTGGTCAAAATCATCTCCATAATCTCAGAAATGCAAGGGTTGAATTTGTTTTTTTGTGGGGGAAAAGACAGATAAGAAGGATCTCTTCTCCATCAATCTTAAAAAAAATGCCAAAAAAATTGGAAGCATTTCTAATAAATCTTTTTATTAAAAAGTGATATAACCTCGAAACTTCAAGAATTTGGACTGCTCTTGCGGGAGAAGCAAAGGAGCAAGTCTATGATGAAGAAAGCAATATGCAAAAGAGGGCAGAGTTTTAGCAACCAAAGACAAGGGAAACAAAACAGTAAGAAGACACATTAGCACATAATAATATTCAAGGAGAGATAACTGCTTTAGGAATCCACTGGCACATGTGGTCAATAACCAAGGAACAATCCCAAAAGAGGTGATAAAGATGTGCATGTGTTGTGTACCACACCTGTGTCTATTAGTTGAATTACAAAGCACTATTTCAATATGTAGTTTAATGAAGGCGAATCTTGAGTGAAGAACTAAAAGAAACAATGTACAGTGTGAGCTGTAAAAGTTGTTAGAATGCAATGTATCTGTTAGCTATGTACCAGGCCTATGTCTGTTAGTTGAATAGCAAAGCAATATTTCAATATTGAATTTGATGAATACAAATGTCTTGTGAACAACTAAAAGAACATCCACAGAGTGAATTAATAATTATAAAAGATGTTGAAGAAGGCACTCTCTACGGGTTTACTTCTACAGCAACAAGGACAATTAACAGGTAAATATGGTTCCAAAAAGTACCAAAGACATGGAGATCATAGCAACCAAATTCTTCCAGTTTTAAAAGAAACTTGATAAGATTCATAGTTTGCCTCCAGTTCAACAGGAGACGGGTGTTTGTGTAGCTTATGTTTTGAGCAATCAAGGTAGGTATAAACTGACAACAAGGATGCCAGGAGAGCAGGAACGCTATTGAAATCCATGCATAGCTTTACAGCTAAACTCCATCATTTGAAGGTGCAAAATAATTAATTTACTGATAAGTTCTGAAAACAAATACAGCTGCCTCCTTATAAAAATAATCGTGTAAGGTCATTGCAATCTCTGCATTTAATTGTGGCTTTCAGTAGCAACCAAAAAATAATATGGAACATACAACAGATATTTCTACCTGCACATGTTCCCAACTAATAAAAGGTTCATCATGGTAATTAATTTTGCAGAACTATGTAGTTATTAATTTTTCCTCTCTACTTAGTCCGTCATTCCAACAGGCATTCCTGCTGGCAAATATAAATATGCTAAATTTAATATTGGTTCTATTTTATGTATACTATTTTGATTTGCAAAAAAAGAGACCATTCCTATTAGTGGGAACAAGTACCATGTCTAGGTCAGACAAAAAATTTCATTCTAATAGAGAATAAATAAAATAATACAGTATGACCCTGTGCCCGGTGTTTAATTATAGTTTTCTCTTAAAATGTTTACAAAGCAAACACTCATTGTGTTACATATAGTGGTCTACCACCTGGTAAAAGTCTGCACTGCAAAATGTTGTATGATTACATTTTGTAGTGCTTTGGATAAGGGTATTTAACAGGGTAAGTGTGATACTTTATAGGAAAACTTATCATTTGCTCAAAGGTTCGTGTTGATTTCTACTCTGAGATAGGTCAGAGAGATGGGCTACTAACATTGTTATTGAGTGTTAAGGTTGACATTCATTAGAGATCTGTCACCAGAAACAGATAAGCGAGAGTATGTCATATTGAAAAAGTGATTTCTCGAGAATCCAGCAAGTCTTAGGCTGCTTCTGGACGGTCAGAAAAATCAAAAATAAAACCATGAAAACAATCAAAAATTACTTCTACAGCAACCCATTACCCAATTGTCATTTCAAATCTCCCCCTGATAATTTTGTCTTCTGATCTGTAAGTGTGAGCTCTCCATTGAGATGCATTTTCTGTTCATTAGTCTCTTGCTGGAGTTTCACAACTTTTATGCTGCCCAAAATTTCTATCTAGTATCCTTTAAGAACTTCTGATAGCCTTATATGAAATGCTCCTTCCATCCTGGTGAGTTTAAAAAATTTAATTGCATTAATAAGTCTTGCCATAGAATCTGAATATCTTTGTAATTGTAGAAATGTCAATGGTTTGTATTTTTTTGGAGGGTATGTAAATGGTTGAAATTTAATAGTTCTTGTTTATGTTTTATTCCCAGAACTAGAAGTTAAAACGGTATAATAAAACCTTACAATCCCGATTCACATTTCATTTTTGCTTCTATTTTGTTTCCCCTTTCTCGTCTCTCACAGCATAGCAAGTATGTCACATGTGCTACTGCAGTGCCCTTTTAGCCCATTGTGCTTGTCTACTTCCTTAATTTAGAATAAAAATGGCATTTTGTGCCTGTTTCACTTGCACACAAGCTATTGTAAACATGGGTGCTAGCAAATTTAAATTAGATTTGTTTAACAGAAAAGAAAACATTGCAGTTCCCAAGTTAAAATGCAAAGGTTCTTTCGTCAAAAAGCAAACAGTTTCAGAGATATAGCCTGTTTTCTGTGTCTTAGCAGCAAGGTTTGTACACAAAAATTCTACTACAAGCGGTTTTTCCAACCATTGGTGAAACAAGTTCTTGCAGTGCAATTTTAAGGCAACTTCACATTAAACACTATACTACTGGAAATTCCAGTAAGCGGGCAAGAATCCCAGCACTATAATTTTCAACTTCCCCAAAGATCGTGAACTCGTTTACATAAGAGTGTTTATTGAGTTGAATTGATAATAACCCTAATGATTGAATAAATAGAGTCTAAAATCCTCGACTGCATAAAATCTGCTAAATGAATAAAACAATTATAAATTGAATACTAAATGTATAAAGCAATTATACACCGAATTGTTTTGACCGATACGGTAGTAACAAAGAGGTATTGAAAGAGAAATACTACGAGACACATATATAGAATCAATATTTTGATATACACTCAAACTTTGTTGAGACAGATAATAATGGTGAACATATAGCGAATATATTTTTGAAGAAAAGAGTATGTTAACATACGACGATAAGCTTGAAGAGATTGCTCTCTTTTGCAGGCAGACCCGCCCCCATTTTCGCTAATTTTGGCAGCAGAAACCCTTCTCCGTCTCTGTTTCTTCCACAGCCGAAACAAAACGCCTCGAAACCCTATCGCACAAAATATATTTTTTCTTTATGTCGTCTTCGTTACGTGCAGAGGAGGAGGAGAACGAAATGGAGAAGAAGATGTTCGTTTAGAAGCGAGGAAATTGAGTCAAATCGGAAAAAATGCGAAGTTTTTATCTTTTATTTGTGCTTTTCTTTCTTTATCAAGGGAATTTAATAATGAAGTGACTGCTATGGGATTCTATATGTGTGGCTATTTCGTATCGCTTGGTGGAATATAGGTCTTAGGTTTGCGCTTTAACCGGGGGCCTACATAGGATGGAAGTGGAATTACCCTATTCGGAGTTATGTATGCATGTTATATAGTGTTTCATAGAATAGTAATTGACCATATAACATCATTATAATTGTGAGGAATTAGGCCTTTTTTTAATTATGATATCGACTATGTGTAAATATGAATTCATGATTAGAAATACAATTAATAATAGTAAATCACATATCTTAAATTTATATATTAAAATTATATGATTTCATATAAACTCTGAAAAGTTAGATTTACGAATTAGGATTAGGGTTAGAAGAGACAAAGTGTCAGTGACTTGAAAGTGTGTAAATAGGTTGTGTAGAGTGTTATTCAGATGTTCTAAAATTATATGGAGTTGAGAATGAAGGGAGGACGAAGTATCCTATGTAGGAAAAAGTCACCCAGACAGACTTGCCTTTTGTGGACATTTTTGTCTTATTGATGAACCCTGCCTCTAGCACTATAATCTTCAATGTCTTTAGCTTTGTTTCATGTGTTTGAAATTCCGCAATCATGACTACATGGCAAATTAGGGTTCTCCCTCTTTGAAAACTTAAGGGTTAGTTTGATTTGGGTTGAGTTGCCCCCATAACAATACTTGGAAGAGGCGTCAAACCTTTGTAGTTCCCCAACCTAATGAATGTGTGCAATGTGTCCAATAGTAATGCTTTTGGCAATGAAGACTTAGTAGGACCTCCAACTTTTGGCAATAATATTTAGTGTAGGATGTAGCTTAGCAAAATGGCATAGGGCATTTGTATAGGATGTATGCAAACTTATATTGGTTGATGTGTTTAGGAGAGTTATTTAGTAATTGGGTAATTTGTTGTGATCTCTTAGATAGTCCCCAAAGATGTGAGATAAGAGGCACTTTTAATGGGTGGGGTAATTGTGCTTTTATAGTTGATCATTGCAAAAAAACTCAATCAATTGAGTCTAGGCCGACCAAGATAACATGTGAATTTGAAAAAGTGAACATTAAGATAGTAGCAGAAAAACTCATTAACCTTAAAACAAATCTATTTAAATGGATTTGTCCATTGTGGGTAATTGTCCTGCTAAGGTGCAAATTGAATTATGTCAGTTGGAGAAGGTGATCAGATGTCCAAAGATGTGTTTTATATTTAGAAAATAGGTTTATTTTATTGGTCAGTGATGAGCAACAAGTATGACCCAGTGGCCAAGGAGTGTTATATTAAGTGAGATGTGTGTAAGAATTAGTCATTTAAGTACATAATGATTTAATGGGACAAGAAAACTATAAATGATAATTGTCAGCATGTCATTAGTCCAAAGTTAGGATACTACATTTTGCCCCCATTTTAATATATTAATCGAAAATTTCTCAATTTAAAACAAAAAACTTCAGACACAAACCTCCCATAAGGACAAGGCATACACAGTACTCGAATGTGTGTGTTCCCTTCTCCTATATCTTTTTTCATATATGTAATCACTTGTGCCACATGCAAAAGCATGTTAAAGTTTAATCAAGGTGCCTACACAAAATCATTAAATAACATAAACGGAAAGTAAAAATCATTAAATGTGTACACCTATAGTTCCCTAGAGTCACATACGAAGGATGTAAATGTCAAAATGTAAGAGAACTATAGTAATTGATCATACCGTGTGAAGCCACCTTATGTGCATTTGATCCTACCATGTAGTCAAATGGATCAACCCATCCCCACCTATGTACATTTGAGCTTATTACGGGGTCATTTTGTATATGATCATGTAAATGTCATAATTTTCTGTAAATTTGATGATTTGGCATGTGTCAAAGCTGTGTAATATATCAAAATATTTATGTGAATATCAATATATGGTGTCATTTGAAGCATTATCTATGTAATTTGCGTGATTGTGTAATAAAAATCTCATAATATTCCCCTCATTCAAATGAGGGATTATGCAAATGTGCACTTAGATAAATAAAAAAGTGTTACTCGTGTAAATTTGGATAAGCAAAAATGATATAAACCATATTTAACATAGAAACTAGCATGGTACAACACATATATTTCATAAGATATAAGCATTTCTAAGCACGAGTATTATGTATCATCAAGTTAGTGAAACATGTCATGATATTGTTCACGAGAGATAAGTACTTAAGCACAATTAACATGTAGAGTTTATAAGATTGAGCATTGTAAGCACTAGTGTATTTGTATCATCAAAAAAGTGAAACATGTCATGAGAGTGATCTAGCAATATTCTACAAGATAACATAGTAATGATGAGATGAGTAACATGATCACACGAGTGACTCAACACATAATGGATCCATAATGACCTAAAACATGGCATGACACAACATGACATGATAGACACATTGTAAAGAGACATGATTGATAATACACGATAGTGTTGATAGTTTTAGTAGTTAGCTTGTATATGCTAAAAATTTATGCAACAGTCAATTATATAAAGTATGTGTAAGAAACAATGATATAACTATGATTGTATAACAAACAACATGCTTGGAGCAATGTGTAAGAAACTGTGAGATAACTAATGTGTAGTGGTTAGTGAAAGAAGTGTCGTATAACAAACCATATCATGATTGTGAAGTATAACAAATAATGGGCCTAGGGCTAGAGTTTGGAAATTAAGGTGTCATGATTAGTGTGAAATAAGTAACTACATAATAGTGAAGTATAAAATTAGTATTGTTTCACCTCAAAGTAATGCGATAAAATAGATAAGTAGGTAACAGGCGTAGGAGGAATACCTGTGTTATGTAGATCGAAGAAGGTGTGCGCTCATTGTAGACGTTGTTCAAACCGAATGTAGAGAGCTTCCCTTTGGCTATGAGGAATGACCTGGCTAATAGGACTTTAATTTTAGGGTTTAAAAGAGTCCCAATTGGTTAAGATAAGTAGATACTTAGTCTCAGTTAATCAATAGGTTAGGAATAAGTCCATGGTGAGGTGTTTAGGTGATGTGGCTAAGTGAGGTGTAAGTTAACTTAATTAAATTAATTAATAACGTGAGGATGAATATTAATTCAATTATAAGTAATTAAATTAATATCCATGTGTGAAAGGGGAGTATTGCTACGTATATGCGTTGTGTTGCGTTGATTAATTGAAGGGGGGCGAGGGGAGTATGACCCAAATTTGGTGTCTACATTTGCCCCCTTTGTCGCGTAGCTTGTATTGATAAGCGACACTGACAAAAATACTTATTTTTGGCTAACTCCTCCTCCTTTTCCTTTGCTGGTACTTAAAATGAATTTTTTGCATGCTTCAGGGACTCAAAATTTTCTGGGTATGATTTCATCAGATAGAGAATTTTTCCACCTTTCCAGAAAGGTAAAGAAGTCCTCCTAACTCCTTGTATTTTTTGAGTTATGGCTCGACGGAGTTTGGAGGGGGTAATTTTCCCAAGGCAGGCCCACGGAGGTAAGGAGGAAAATTTGCCAGGGAGTCTCGGGCCGGTGGAGCGGAGTTGGAGAAATTTTTCCAAGGAAATTGGCGGGTTGGTGGAGAAGGGAGATAAATTTGGCACTTAGCCCACAAGGAAAAGGCACAAAGGAAAATTTTGGCCCGCGGGCCCATGAAGGAAGCACCACGTGACTCGCGGGGCCAGTTAGGGAGGAATTTTGACACTTATTTTTGGCTAAAAAGGTTCAAAGTCAAAATTCAAAGGAGAAAGGTAAAAAACTTGACCCGCACCTCCTGCCGCAAATCAAAAGGTGCCACGTGTCCACATCAGTCAGCAGAGGTCGGGCACGGGAGAATTTTGGGAAAATTTTCCCAATTTTCACAAAAGGGGGAAAAATGTTATTTTGAAGCCCATCCCATCATCAAACTAGGTGATGCCACATGTCATGAGGAGTGGAGGGCCATGGAGAGATTTTTGGGAAATTTTTCCATAAGGGAAAAATTTAAAGTTTGATCCCGCCGACCCCAATTTTGACTATGTTTTTTACTAGTTTTTTCCTAAATCTTTAGTGGGCCATATCTTTAGAACCAGAGCTCAGTTTTTCATGATTTTGGTGTCATTGGAAAGATATTGAAATCCTCTACATGATGAACACTTCAATTTTAAATTTTGATGGAAATTTGATGGGAGAAATTTGAAGAAATTTCTCTGGCATGGGAAAAAATGTAGAAATGACCCCCAACCACCAAAATTGATGAAGTATGGCATCCGTTTCTTCTCCAGCATGGCCGAATGCATTGAAAAATGGATTTGTGAGGGTGCCCTTGCTATTTTAATGAATCTTGTTGGTGGTTGGAGATGTCAAATCAATTTTCCCACATTTTTTCACCTTTCTTCATTTGCTTCATCGTTAAAAGCCAGTTTTGGCTCATTTTGTAAGGGTTGGATGTTCTTGCTTCTGCAAGCTCTTCTTTTCTCCTTAGCAGGTAGATTTGAAGGAGTTTCAGACCTCCCATGGAGATTGTAACTCATTTTTTGCCTCTTTGCTAATGGAATGTATTGTATCAAACTTGGAAATGATAATGTATGTTCTGTGATTGATTTTCAATCCTCTCATGCATTTATTATTGTCTTCTGATCTTTCATTGCATTTTGGTAATTTTTGCATGTTTTAGTGTTGCATTCTCCATGATTTGTGTCTAATTTGCAAAGCAAGAAGTTCAGCACTCCTTTGGTGTATCACCGTTCTATTTTTTTGCTTAGTTTTGTTTCCATTTCCATGTTTTCTCTCAACCCTGTCTCCTTGGTAGTTTTAGAGTAGGAATTTTGAATCAGAACCTCTACAAAAATTACATGCATACACCTAAACAGAGGAGTAGGAACCAACCTCAATCTGGAGAGTTTTCCCAATTTGCAAGGTCCCACACTTAGGGAAAACTCCATGTTGTGCATTCACACCAAATTGACCATTTGTCTACAGCAGATCTGAAGGTCGATTTGGGGGTGCTGTGAATTTGCACTAACAGTTTTGGCATGCCCGGTGGGACCAAGAGGTCTTCCACTTCATTTTTTCAGGTTGATGTGTTCATGTTTAAAATTTCAGCCTTTGGAGGCACTTGCAAGCACATCTGGTGATTCCATCTGATCAGCAACCCATCTCTGAAGTTGCAGACCTTCTTTCCATTCATTTTCATTCATTTTTCATTCCATATCTTCCATCTCTTCATTCTTTCATTCCATGAAGTTGTGCAATCATGACTTCATTTCCCTCATGGAATTTCACATTTACAACAGCAGCAATGTTTCCCACCTCCAACATGTTTTTCAAATCCTCAGATCAGCATTTTGATCAAATTCAAAACCAATATGCATACCCATATGAGCAATGCCAAAATCAGTTTGGCTATGAAGCATGTCAAGCACAAGGGTATGCAGATTATGAGGGCAGTCAAGAAGAAAATGTAGATTTGTTGGAGAAGATCCAAAAGATGGAGGCAAACATGGTGCAATCCAGGGCTCAAGCACAAATGAAAGCATTTGGAATTGGTTGTAGGGCACCTTGTCCATGGGTGGGACCTTTTCCAAGGCATTATAGCCCTCAAGAGAAACTTGACTTCATGGTTGCAATGCTGCCATTACTTGCAAAGTGGACTGAAGGAATAGGGGTGTATGAGAGGAGTATTCAACAACCTTATCAACGGGTAAGCACACCATCTCATGCTTTTTCTTTTCCTCTTTCCCAATCTATTTTATCTCAGCAGTGTCAAGTTTCAAGTTTCCCATCTACTGTCCCAAGAGTTAATTCCATTTCTCCATCTCCTAGTCTCCCATCCCACCTCAATTTCTCTACTCTTTCCCATTCCAAACAGCCATTCCCTCCAAAGAAACAAGAGTTTCTACCTCCTCCACCACCACAAAAAATTGCAAAACCAGTTGAGTTACAACCCACCCCTCCTCTTGCATTCCCAAATCCATGTTGGGAAGATAAAAATCAGAAAATCCAGTCAAGGAGAAACAGCAAGAAGAGGAGCCCAACAGAAAAGAAATGATAGAAAATCTGAAGAGTTGGGCTCTCAAATTCAAGATTACAAAAATCCCCTTGATGGTGAAGCCAAAAGAGGAAGTTGGAGTTGGAAACAGTGGTGGTTGGACAAGAAGCAAAGAAAAGAATCAGATTTTTTTGTGATGAGTTGGGTGTCCATGTTGGCAGGAAGAAAATGTTGATCCAATTTCCACTGCAAAATCAGTCATTATGGAGGAAGAAAAACCAGCTCAAAATCCCATTTTTGAGGAGCAAATGGATGAGATCAAGTTTTTTTGCAACAGCAGAAGAAGGAAGCATTATTGATGAATTTTTCTTTCATTTGAAGGGGCTGATTTGATTGATGAAGCCATTATGGAGGTGAACAAAATAGGTCCAAATTGAATGATGAGCAAGAGGCACAAGAAATTTCATGTTTCTCTCCCACTTCATCTCTCCAAAAATTTGATTTTTTGGATGAGTTAAAGTTGACAAGTTTCATGTTTGAAAATGAAGCTACACATGGTGAAGAAAATGCAGATTTGAAGGCCACCATGCAAGAGGAAGAGACTTTGTAGCAGTAGGACATTGAAGAGTTTGATTGTTTATCAGACTTAGAAGAATGTTTGGATGAGGAGCCAGCTGAAATTACAACATTCTCTTCTCCACCATTCATTCTTCAACATCAAGATCCCACTGCCATGAAGGAGAACATTGAAAAACAACAGCTTGCATTTTGTAACAGCCTTTTGGAACCAAGATTGGAAGATTTAAATCTTCCATGTGCTTCATGGGAAAAGGAAGGGGAAGAGCAAGAGATTTTCACCACTTCTTCCACACCATCCATCCAAGAAGGTCCACAAGAAGACTCCATTTTTGGAGTTGAATTTCAAAGAAATGGGCACATCAAAGGATCAGACCATGCCCAATCAGGTACTTGGCTTCATTGGAGCCAAAGGAGAAGCCAAAACCAGTCATGCTTACTCCATGACATGAGGATGAGCATCAAAGTACCAAGGATCACCATGTAATACCTCTTCAAGTCCAAATGCAGTCAACTAAAAGAGGTATTTGATTTCCATTAATGTTGATACCTTGATGATTTGGGT
Organism: Taxus chinensis; assembly: GCA_019776745.2. Classification (NCBI taxonomy): domain Eukaryota; kingdom Viridiplantae; phylum Streptophyta; class Pinopsida; order Cupressales; family Taxaceae; genus Taxus; species Taxus chinensis. The sequence goes on from JAHRHJ020000199.1 coordinate 499,124, forward strand.
GGAGGACCAGCTTTTTGTTAGTTTTTCACTCATCCAACCAGCCATGTTCAGTGTCAAATCAGTTGCATGGCTTCCGTTTTTGAGGGGAAGCTATTTTTCACAACCAGTTGCAGGTTTTATTTAGTTCACCTTTGCTCTTGGTTAGAGTAGTGTAGGTAGGTTTGTTTTCAGAAGAATAAGTGCTTTTGCACACTCTACATATCCCACTTGGGGTATGTATGATTTTCATGTTTGTACATAGTTTTTGTGGTGCTGGTTTTTGCTCTTGCACAGTGCATTGTCTTGGCATTTGGTCACAATCGGTTTCAGTTTTCAGTGGTTTCCAAGAGGCTTAAAAGGGAAGTTTTCAAGTGAAGATCAGTTTCAGGCTATCTATCATGACTCCATGCCCAATGGATGCTTCAAGGTAGCTGGTATTTTCATCTAGCAGGCAGATGACCCCTCTGAGTCACCAAAATTGTTATCCAAAATAAGCCCATGCTTATTTTTGGCTAACTCCTCCTCCTTTTCCTTTGCTGGTACTTAAAATGAATTTTTTGCATGCTTCAGGGACTCAATTTTTTTGGGTATGATTTCATCAGATAGAGAATTTTTCCACCTTTCCAGAAAGGTAAAGAAGTCCTCCTAACTCCTTGTATTTTTTGAGTTATGGCTCGGCGGAGTTTGGAGGGGAAATTTTCCCTGGGGGGCCCGCAGAGGTAAGGAGGAAAATTTGCCAGGGAGTCTCGGGCTAATGGAGCAGAGTTAGAAAATTTTCCAAGGAAATTGGTGGGTTGGTGGAGACAGGGAGAAAATTTGGGCACTTAGCCTTTTTGGGGAAAAGAGGCACAAAGGAAAATTTTGGCCCGCGGGCCCGACATGAAGGAAGGAAGCGGACTCGCGGGGCCAGGGAGAAAAGTGCGACACTTAGCCTTTTGGCTAAAATGGTTCAAAGTCAAAATTCAGCCCAAGGCCCAAAGGAGAAAGGAAAAAAATTGAGCACACCCTGCCAAGCCAATCAGAAGGTGCCACGTGTCCACATGTCAGCAGAGGTCGGACCAGTGGAGGATTTTTGGAAAATTTTCCCAATTTTCAAAAAGGGGCAAAATGGGGCAAAATGTTATTTTGAAGCCCGCAGACACCCCAAATAAAAGTTGACATGTGTCATGGGGACCTGAGGGGTGTGGAGATTTTTGGGAAATTTTTCCAAAAGGGAAAAATTTAAAGTTTGACCCCGCCGACCCCAATTTTGACTCTTTTTTTACCAGTTTTGCCCTAAATCTTCAGAGGGCCATATCTTTCGAACCAGAGCTCAGTTTTTCATGATTTTGGTGTCATTGGAAATATTTGAAGTTCTCTACATGATGGACCCTTCAATTTTGATTTTTGATGGAGATTTGTGGGAGAAAATTGAAGAAATGTCTCTGGCATGGGAAAAAATGTAGAAATGACCCCCAACCACCAAAATTGATGAAGTATGGCACCCTGTTTCTTCTCCAGCATGGCCGAATGCATGAAAAATGAATTTTTGAGGGTTCCCTTGCCATTTTAATGAATCTTGTTGGTGGTTGGAGATGTCAAATCAATTTTCTGTGTTTTTTCACCTTTCTTTGTTCTGTTTTTTATCGTTAAAAGCTAGATTTGGCTCATTTTGTAATGGTTGGATGTTCTTGCTCTTGCAAGCTCTTCTTTTCTCCTTAGCAGGTAGATTTGAAGGAGTTTTCAGACCTCCCATGGAGATTGTAACACATTTATTTCCTCTTTTCTATTGTAATGTATTGTATCAAACTTGGAAATGATAATGCATGTTCTGTGATGATTTTCAATCCTCTCATGCATTTATTATTGTCTTCTGATCTTTCATTGCATTTTGGTAATTTGTGCATGTTTTGGTGTTGCATCTCCATGATCTGTGTCTATTTTGCAAAGCAAGAAGTTCAGCACTCCTTTGGTGTATCACCATTCTATTTTTTGCTTAGTTTTGTTTCCATTTCCATGTTTTCTCTCAACCCTGTCTCCTTGGTAGTTTTAGAGTAGGAATTTTGAATCAGAACCTCTGCAAAAATTACATGCATACACCTAAACAGAGGAGTAGGAACCAGCCTCAATCTGGAGAGTTTTCCCAATTTGCAAGGTCCCACACTTAGGGAAAACTCCATGTTGTGCATTCACACCAAATTAAGGGTTGGTTGGGATAAACGACATAACATTAGGCAAGGCAAGGTCATTAGGTTAAACAACATGAGTAGCATCATCGCAAGGTATAACGAGTAAGCGAACTTGAGTGTTAAAATGGGTGGGGTTGGTTTGGGTGTTTAGGTAAGGTCGTAGGTAAGGCTATGAGTAAGGTCATGGGTAAGGGTGTGGTATAGGCAAAAATTGGCCCCAAATGAAACGAAGTTAGGAGGCTAGGTAATAAGGTGAGCCACAAGGGCTTAAGTAAGGGTGGGGTAGCAATAAAATTGCTTTTTGGCAATCTGATATGGTGAAGTTAGGAAAAATGGGTTTAGGTATGGTGACTGACACCGGTCAAAGATAAATCGATGTTGATCAGGAGAAACCGATGTCGGTCAATTAGGGCTCATGACCAACGTAAGTCAGGAAAATTTGGTAATAAAACACAAAACCTGCATTTTGAAAAGTTCAATTGTGCATTTCTATTTTAGGAAAATGACAGAGAGGGCAAATTTGAGTTTTTAACGTGGGAGAAAGTACAAGGTAAGGAGGAAGGCTGACTTGGTGAGCGATTAACAGCTGATTAGATAACAGTGGACGGGCCCACGAGATCGAAATGAGCAATCTGATTGGTGGAGAGATGAGAGTTTGATTCAATCATGGATGAGGTAGGAGAAGGTGCGGAAGGACCTCCAGTTCAAAGATTGGAGATCCCACTGAGGAATCAGTGTCGAGTAGAGGTAAGATTCAATCCGCAGTGTTTGTTTGTGATTAAACTTTGAGGTAAAAAGGAAGAAATGGAGTTTGAAAATTTAAATGTGAAATTTGGTTTAAAATGAATGAATTTGGGTATGAGGAGGGTGGAATGTAGACTAAATAGGTGGGAAAATGAATGAGTGTGGGAATTAGAGGTATGTGGGTAGGTTTTAGGTCATTTTTTTATTTTTTCAAATTTGGGGGCGTGGGAGTTTGACTTTGGGGTCGAACCAGTGATTGACGTTGGTCACGCATTGGTCGACGTCGGTAGGCTTGCCAGTGTCGGTGATGTAAAAGGCTGGCCAGTACCCAGTCAGTCCTTAGACCTAAATATGCCGCTCACTGTAAAAATATTGAAACATAATGATTAAGCCCTTTCTGGCCAACCCTTAATGTATATGGGTCCATCACTAATATATAGGTTAATATTTAATAATATGAAATATTTATATTTTTATGATTAAATATGCTAACCTAGGTATATACTGTTAGTTAAATATTTACTATAATGAAATGATTATATTTCTAATATTACATATTATAAACCTAGGTATATGTGTCAACCGATAAGGTTGAAAAGGTGGGTCGGGAGACATACCCAATCACCTAATATAAAAAGGACTTTAGGTCCTCATTTGATATATTCGAATGAAATATCAAAGGTGAATATTATTTTACCCTTATGATTAGGGTTGAAAGGAAGAGGTGAAAGTTACTGGATGTAAATTTGGTTATTGGAAAGTAAAAGGTTATTTCAAAGCTAATTTTGACTTTGCAAAATTATTAAAAAAATAAAAATAAAAATGAAAATTTTGAAATTTTTCAAAAGTGTTACTTTGCGTGGTTCATTGCCCTCATCGCGATCGTCTCATTTTTGTGATCGTTTCGGTCTTCGTTTCATCCTTTTCGGGCGAGAACTCTTCCCGCCAGGCTTTAAATCGCATTAAAATTAATTAATTAATTAATTAATTAATTAATTGCTCCTTGTTTGATAAAATTAATTTTTAAATAACTTGAGAGTATTTAATTAAATAAATATTAATTAAAAGTTCATTCAAATAATTTTTATTGCCAGGGAAGTAAGCTTATGCTTCCAACTGCCGGGAATGCCAATTTGGCTTCCCGAACCCGGATTTCCCCTTTCCTGGCAATCTTCTTTAAATTTCCCGCTTGTGGGATTTTCTCCACCAATTGCCAAATCATGGATTGGCTAACGGGCAAGAAATCTCCCAATTTCCCACATGGGGAAATTGAACGGGGATTGCCAGCCCACTTTGCCATTCCCATTGGCAATTGGCCGTTGCTTTCCCCATTTCCCCCTGGCACTTAATTCCACTACCCGGGAAGAGAGGAAGTTGGATTAATCCTCATAACTTCCTCCGTCAAACTCGTTGGAAAGAGTCGTGCGAAGCTTTCCGATTGCTTCTTATTTCTTCTGAAGGACATAATATTTTGTCACATCCCACAATACTGTGAACACCAAGTGAGAAGGATTTTTGTATTAAGAGAAATCCATGCCTGAGAATACAGTAAGAAGTAAAGAAGGAATCCCACGCACATCAAGGGAAAACTGCCAAGAGAAATCATTCTCATGCCAAAAAAAGAGGACAGTCCAAAAGAAGGACAGCAGACAGTTTTCAATTCCAACGCCTTTTAGAGGAACAGTCCAAAAATCATTTCCCACGCATGGAGGATTTTTAAGGCAAGCACAATGCCAAAAAATTTGATTTTTTTCCACGCATTACCAGGGAGAAGATAGAACAAGAAAAACTCAAGCATTGCCAAGGAAAAAAGACTTTCCATTTTTTGGGAGGAAGAAAAAATAAAGAAAGTTTTAAAAAACAAAGTTTCCAGCAGGCCGCGCCAGGAAGGAGGACCAGGTTTTTCCACGCATGGAAAGGATCATCTGCATCAATAGCAAGAAAACAAAAAATTTCTTTCCACGCATTGGGGGGAAAAAACAACAGTTCAGAAAATTAAAAGAGAAGCCACGCCACAAGAAGGAAATTTTCCACGCGCCAAGGAAACAAGAAGCTTCCAACATCCACGCACCCAAGGAAGCTTCCCACGCATGCAAAGGAAAAGAAAATCTTTCCAAGCATTAAAAAGTCAAAGAAGAGATTTTTCCACGCCAAGGAAAGAATTTTTTTCCACGCGCCCAAAAGGAAGAATCCATTGCATTGGAGGAGTAAAGAGGAGACACAAATAAAGCAAATCCACGCATTGGGCAAAGGGAAAGAAAGAAAAAACATTCTCCACGCATTCTCCAGGATATTCTCCACGCCTTGAGGAGAGAGAAAGTCCAAGAGCAATAAAAAATTTTCCACGCATTCTCCAAGGAGAATCCACGAAGGATAGAGAAGGAGAATCCAGCAAAAAAAATTTTTTCCACACGTGAAAAGGAAAGTCCCATCCATACAAAAGGAAAATCCATCACGCATTTTTCAAGAAAAAGACCACACATGCCACAAGCAAAAAAGAAGTTTCCACGCACATTTAAAAGAAAACAAAAACTCAAAAATGGTTTCCACATTTCCAGAGCAGGAAAGTTTTCACAAGAAAAAACAACTTTCCACGCAACAAAGAGTCCTAAAAAAAACATGCACGCATTTTCCAAGAAGGAATTTCCAGTCCTGAAGGAAAAATTTCCACATGCATAAGTTTTGGCAGAAAAGACCAAACAAAAAAAAAAAGCAAATCCCACGAAGATAAAACAACAAGATCATTTCCACGCAGCCTGAAGGAGGAATCAACACAAAGCAGCCACACGCCAAGAACGCATCTCTATGCACAGCCAAAGAAATAATAAATTTTGCAAAGAAGAACATTAAATATTTCCTATTTACGCCAAAAGGAATCATTTTCAATCTAAAGGAAATTCATGCACCGGAGAAGTAAAAATCAAATTCGGGATATTAAAATCAGGCGATTTTGTCTATTTTAAATTAAAAATAAATAAATAATCGTCACCGGAATCAGAAATTGTAACCTGATCAAGTTATTGTCATTATTATTATTATTAATTATAACGGAAAATATTTTTCTTGCATCAACGGGGTTTCGGAGACTGAGACCCGGCCCCGTTTGCGTTGTCTTGCGTGCCTGAGTCATTCTTCTGTAAAATTCATAATGGCCGAAAAATCCAAATCTGCAGGGAGATCGAGGAAGCCAGTGGAGAAATCTAACAAATCCACCCTGAAGTATGAATTCCAAGGAATTATCCCTCCCAGTTCCATTAAGTCAGCATATGACAACATCACTGATACAAATCTGGGTCACATCAATGTGCAACAGTTCTGCGAGCGGGTGAAAACTGAAGGCAAAACCATTTTCTCAGATAGACTTTACCATAGTGGTCTACCCCAAGCAACAACATTTCCTGTCTCGGTGCAGTGTCCGGAATTGGTTATTGCTTGCGTGGAGCATTATGATCCTGAGAGATGAGGAATTTTTAAAGATAATCACGAGCCTTTCCTCTTAATCACACCAGAGCACATTGAGGAATTGCTCGGCATACCTGACTTTCCTGAGAATGTGGATATCACTCGCCAATCAGCACAAGAATTCTGGGATGAAGAACCCCTGAGATGGAGCAAGATGGTTAACAACAACTGGTTAGTAACCAAGAGACCTCGAATTGACAGGCTTCCCAAAGAACTGTACCGCGTTGAGTTCGTGGAAGAAATCGGGGACATGATCACTCTCCTAAGTCGAGTTTTCGGTCTACCTTCTGCTAGGATTTTCCACCCATGGATGTACCAGTTTATCTGTATCATCCTAGCCAAGAAAGAGTTTGTGGATTGGGCCACCATCATCAGTAACACCCTTCACAAACAATTGATAGAAGTTAAGATGACTGGATGCTTCTACATGACATCGTATCTGACTTATGCGGTAGCAAGAAGAAAGCTATTTTCGGGACTTGAAACGAGAGGAGTCATGGGGCCGTCGAACAGTGTTTTTCATTATTACCCTCAACTCAATTTCAAAAATAGTTCTCACCATTTTAGAAGAGTCAACGATGCATTCACCTTCCGCGTGATCTGGAACCTGAATCGAAATACTGAGGAAAGGTTTTCTAAAGAAGCCATGAGTGTCATTTCCCAATGGGGAACCTGGTTTATTCAATTTTCATCTTTTTCCTACATTCGCGTGAGTGGCTTTGCTGGTACCCCGTGGAAACTTCCTAAGTACGTCAGTGACAGATGGGCATTAATGGAGCTGGCACGACAATTATTCCAAGTTCACTGCCTTCTTAGTGACAAGCACCGTTCAGGAATTCATTTCCCAATTCAAATCGGGGAATACCAATGTCCAAATCTTTTCAGTGCACAACTCATGGAAAAAGAGTTCGCTCTCATAACCATCCATCCATATGTGAAGAGAGCCCAGTTTGATATCAATGGATATATGCAAAAGATTCTGGGAGCAAAGTACCAACATAATCCTACCATGGAAGATTTCTGGGCTGCTTGTTAAGATGAACATGAGGTAAGAAGACGGGAGTACTCTCGCCTAACACTTGCTCAGATCAAGGCCTTCCGCATCAAGAGTCCTCCCGATTCATTCATAAATGATGATGAGGATGTCATCGATCCCTCATATGATGTCGTTGCCTTTACCCCATTGCCTCGAATCGACTGGACCAAAAGAGATGAATTTTCTCTTGATGGCAAAAACCAACCAATTATTGAAAGAAGCATATCTTGGTATGACAGAGAACTTGCCAAATTGCAATCAATTCCAGATCATGTTTCGGGATCACAAAAATTGCCAATACGAGGGGGCCTCCATTCGACCAAAGTCTCTTCTCGATCAACCTCATTACCATCCAATCATACACAACAAGCAAGAAAGGAGTGGTTGCCGAAATCCACTTCGCCAAGTAACGTGTCACAAGGAGAAAGATCTAAAGATCCTAACCCCGAAGAAGGAAGAGAGCGTGTGTCTGGATTTTCTACCTCGAGTAGAGATTCTTCTACCCACATCGTTAATAGTGCTCAGAAGCTAGTAGCTAATGATCCTCAGCCATGCTTCAAATAAGCATCCACTCAGGTGCAGGTAATTCAAATATCAAACATTTTAGAGCATGTAGTTCATGAAGGGATTTCCTAAAATCTTCCGAATAATCAGGAAGTGGATATTGAGGTTGTGTCTCCTCAAATCGAGGTCGTAGATAGGATTCAAGAAGGATCTCATGATGTCGAGAATAATGAGAATATTGATTCGAGCTCCAGGATTTTGTATGCTGAAATAGTGAATGATACTCCTTCCTGGGTTGATTCCGAAGTAAAGAAAAGGAAGAGAGTTGTCAAGCCAATTGACATTGATTTTGATGCCCTTTTCAAACTTTCGAATGACGCCATTCCTAAGAAGCCTAAGGTGCTTTCTCGAATAATGGTGGATAATGATGGAAACAAATTTGCAGACCTTGCCATTCCACAAGTGGATAAAGAGCGCGATGCTATGACACCTGCCGACTATGAAGTTTCCAGACTTGGACTTGGAAGATCTACATTAGAAAGTGACATGGCGATGGCTCGAGATTCAATTGATATCGTGCTAAAGAGACTTGAGAAATACAAGTCTCAAAACTCTCAGCTCAAGGCCGAAAAGAATCAATTGGTGGAATATGTTCAACATTTGATAAATCCCATATCATCCACCTTCCCAGTACCTGATGCAGTGGCTGCCCCAGATGAAGATACTCTCAATTTGTCAAAGGAAATAAACACATTGGGCCATGTCACTAAAACTTGGCTTTCAGAGATTCTCGTTTTAGGCCAGGGGACGATCAAGACCGCGGTTAAGCTTCATGAAGATGTCAGTGCGTATCTTGATCCAATTCTTTCTTTCAAAGAAACTTTTGTTTCTACTATATCAAATTTGGATGAGATATTGCCCAGTTTACAGGAGATGACAAGTATGGAATCTTCAGTTTTAGCTATTGAAGGAATTCTCGAATTTGAACATCGAGGGACACGTTTTCTTTGGTGTCTGCATCTCAAATCAAGAAAAATGCTTCTCGAGGATTCTATGATCCATTATGAAAGCATGTGCAATGAAGCCTTCACTTCACTCTCCTTGATTCAGGAATTCATGGCTGAGATTCCTTGTAACCTCGTAAATGAGCATAATCAAAGGTGTTCATCGGAGCAGGTGGAAGAACAATTTTCACAATTGTTTAAGGACATGTACACTCCCGCCAACAATTTCTCGTCAGTTTCCATGGAGCGGTGCATCAAATTAAAGAACTTATTTGAGAATGCTCAATCCAAAATTGTTAATTTAAATGATATGCCAAGTAGAATTCTTGAATTGCAGGTATTTTGTGAGGCTATTCTTCGACCAAGTGAACCTCCAGAAGAAGAAAAGATGTTTGAAACTTTAGGAAGGTTTAGATCCTTTCAACTGGCAAAAGCGGCAGATCCTAATTTCACCGGCGGTTCAGGGAGTTGATTTTCTTGGTATCTAACGAAGTGGGAGAGTCCATTTCTCATACGCTTGAGATAGGCGGACCCCATTTCAATGGATAAGGCACTGGTTATTATTGTATATTTTAAAAGGTGTTGTTATTTGTTTTCGGGAAACAATGGATATTTTAAGTAATTTCTATTTTTGAGTTGTCTTTAATAAAGTTGTTGAAAAAGTCAAAGGTCACTTAAGTGCCTTATTTAATGATCATGTAAAACCCTAACTACTTTGTAACCAACTTTTGGGTTATAAAAGGAAGTGAGGGGCTCATTTGTAAAGGGTGACTTTGAGAGAGGAGAAGAAAATACTTTTGTGTGCAAGCTTTGTTTCAGGAAGAAACTTTGTGTTCTTTTGTGAAAAACATTTTGGAGTTAATGAAATACGAACTTTGTGTCTCATTCATTGTCTCTTGTAACATTTGATGTTCTTATGTTCATTAGATGTTAGGTGTTTGAATCTTGCATGCAAATATTATCTTTGATCTTATTGTCAACGTTATTAATCGGTTGTTCTAGTTCACAGTGATCAAGCTCTGATTATCTACTTGCTCGTGTGTGTTCCCTTTTACACGTTCTTGTTTGGCTAACTCAAACTCCGTTTTATTTGTGTTGGTTATTCATCTTTCTTCTTCATGCAATATTAGGCTCTGTGTTTACCTAACTCTTGCATGTTCTTTCAGTTCATTCCATTTCACTCCTTTCCTTCATTCCATTCCATCTCCTTCATTCACTTTTCTTTCCATTGATGTTCCAAAACACCCCCCACATACAATTTTGAATGTATAGATGTAAATAAAGTTTTGGTTTTCAATAAAGGCAGCCTCACCTTCATTGAGGAGGGACTTCGTTCCCACACTGTTGCATGTCATTTGCATGCGTGCAAATCCATATGCTAAGACAGTCATTTGACCATTAATTTTAACACAATGAAAGTTTCTTGGAATCTACGAGCTTAACTTTGATGTCTAAATGATTGTCATATTACCTTCTATTTGGTCTACCGTGATGGTCATTTGACCGTCAAATTTAATGGAGCCAGAACTTATTGTGTATTTGCAGAATGTGAAATTCTATTCTTCTTCTGTATAATATTAGGGAGGTTATATTTTAATACATTATAATAACCTATTATAATTTATAATATATATATATATATATATATATATATATATATATATATATATATATATATATATATATTAAAAAGAGGCAAAGAGTTTTATATAATGTAAATAAAAAATAACATATAGTTCATAAAAATTATAAACTATAGTATTTTTTTTAATAAAAAAACACATAACCCTTATTAAATGGGTTTAAAGGACATAGACCAAGTTAAAAGAATTTTAGCAGGTGCAAGTAGATTTATGAGAGTATAAATTAATCTGCATATTTTATAAAGGGGACAAGTAATTTCACTCGATCAATGAAATAAATTGAAATCCCTATTTTCATGAACCTTGTCTCCTCCCTTCATTTACTCTTAATTTTACCTTGCACACATTTGAAACTATGGAAAGATTGAAAAATATTTCCTATAATTCCTGCAAACTAAAAACTTTATAACTTTTATGTGGCTATAACTACCAATATTTTAATAATATTTACCACACTTCACGTGGGCCACCAATAAACTAGTTTTTTTTTTGTTAAATTTAATTCTCCATTTATACATGGTAATTCCACGTTTATACCTGAGATATTATCCCATTTTATTCTCCACTCCCACGCTTATATAAAAGAAAACCTTGAAATAAGTTTATCTATATAGTTTTTATAAACTATAAGATATAAATGAATGGGGTCGCCCCCTTATATGAATAATATAAATGGTTAGGGACACATGTTAGGTTTAGGTTTGAATACTTATTTTTTAAAACTATAAAATTATAGTTATTTTGTCATACAAAATATATATTTTTGTTTTTTTATAAATTATAAAAGATTACTATAGTCTTAAGACTATAGTATTTACATGAATTTATTAAAGAAATAGAAACGACCCTATTTAAAGGGAGCCTGTCAACTATAGATGACTCCTTAATAAAAAATGAAAAAAAAAAATTAACCAAGATTTTTGAGCAATTGCATTATTTTGTCCCATTCCACGGGTCTTTAACCCTGAGCCAATAGGAAAAATTTAATTTTCTTATTCTCGAGGAAAATTGTCTTCGTATGAGAGACCTCGTGATTTGAATTTTTACATGTTTACCCTGAAATTTAACCTGGGTCTGCACATACATTACAAACTATATAAGAATTAATAAAATATTTCTTAAACATTTTAAGCTTTACATATGATATTCATGCCCAGATAAAAAACCTATTCCATAGCCCCTTTCACCAAGGGTTTTAAGGACGAGAGGTCCACCACAATTTTCCTGCAAATACCAATTCTTCACAAAACACACACACAATTTTACTTTGCACAAAAAATGGAAAAAGGGGGGGGCTTGATCATTTTAAATACCCTTTCGGGTTGGTTGAAAAAAAAAAAAATGTAAAATTAAAAATAGATTAAATACAATAACTTAAACCGAACCTATTTAATTTAAAACAATGCTCCGGTACCATGTTAGAATTTAAAGGATTCTAATTATTACGAATTTAATCAACCAATGCATTTAAATATTAACATGAACCATAAAACATTAAATGTTAAACATTATGCAATGTAATAAATAAAATTACATAACATATTAATTAAGTAATACATACCAAAAGTAAGAACACAGTGACAAAGTGTTTATAGTGGAAAACCCTAAATAGGGTAAAAACCACTGTGAAATAACCTTTTACTTTCCAAGAAGCAAATTTACATCGAGTAACTTTAAATTATAAAAGTTACCGCCATACTACCTTAAAAGTGTTATTTTTTTCAATCAATATGTTTCTAACTCTATGGTACATTGTATATTATAATGGGGTGTGTTTTATAGGTTTAGGAAAACAATCATAAAAAATATACAAACCATTTATTTGAATTCCTTCAGCTATTATACTCTCATTACTATCCTTGATATACCAAGTATCCTTCATGCATGGATTATAGTTATGTCCATATCTCTTTCGAATGTTTGATATTACCAATGTGTAGAAGGTACTCATTGTTCACATTGCACAGAATCATAGAAAGAGCCTCCTACATTCGTTTTAAGAATGCATTCATGTTATCTATAATTGTTTGACGACCGGTGGGAGCAACCTCATATCCATAAGAGTTTCCTCGCCATAAATTTTTTTTTTGACCCAAATGTTGTAGTTAGTTCCATTCAGGATCTGGGTTTTGTTAAGACAAAAATAGTTAGACGTCATTGTTTTCCTGAACCTGTAAAACACACCCCATTATAATATACAATGTACCACAGATTAAATACATATTTATTGAAAAAAACAACACTTTTAAGGCAGTATGATGGTCATTTGATGGTAACTTTTATAATTTAAAGTTACTCGATGTAAATTTGGTTCATGGAAAGTAAAAGGTTATCTCTTTGTGGTTTTTACCCTATTTGGGATTTTCCACTATAAACACTTTGTCACTGTGTTCTTACTTTTGGTATATATTACTTAATTAATATGTTATGTAATTTTATTTATTACATTGCATAATGTTTAACATTTAATGTTTTATGGTTTATGTTAATATTTAAATGCATTGGTTGATTAAATTCCTAATAATTAGAATCCTCTAAATTCTAACAAAAAAGTGATTGGTCTTAAAAGACAAGGTTTAGAAGGTAAAAATAGGGCAAAATGATATGGTAGAAGAAATAGTTAGGTAATGAGGGTAAAAGTAGAGAGACGAGGGGTATAAAAATATAGAATTAGGTGGGTTTAAGGTGAAGGTAGGTAAGAACTAGGTGGGTGGTAGGTGAAGGTTGTGTCAAATAGTGAAGGAAAGAAAATGAAGAAATAGAATATGGGGGAGTGTTTAAGCTAGAAAAAATATATGATAGGTCAGTTAAATAGGTAGGAAATGGATAGATAGGTAAGGAAACAATGTGTGTTGGATGGGACTAGGTAGGAGCAAAGAGATGAGTAAAATAGGTAAGTACTTAACATCGTTAATTGGTATGGATGTAGACACGACACCAGCTGATGATGCGTGATAGAGTACCACCATTATTGGTGCGCATGTAAGCTAGCGTGACTAAGGATGAGTGGGAGTATATGTGAGACGTTGAACTGGTCATCATTAGACAATATAGGTGTATCAGGAAAGATCATAGTCTGATGGTCACACTCATCGATAGATGAGACTCTGTGACCAATACCTTCCATCTACCCATCAGCGAGATGACAATCACATTGGAAGATGTGTATAGAATTTTGCAGTTACCGATTGTGAGAGAGCATATATATCAAATTTCATCGGACGAGGTAATGGATTTGATGGTTGTAGTGTTTGGGGAGGCAGTGGGTGACTTGACTGAGTACAGTGCAGTATTATTTATGGAGCTATGTACACGACACATCCATAGGAGACTTGTTTGGTAGTACTGATGATGGTGGCAGTCGGATGTTACACACTTCCTGACTTAAAGGGCGACCGATTTCCTCGAGCATTGATGGGGGTTTTATGGGATATGATTGAGGAGCGGGGGTTTTTTTTGCGTGGGCGTCGACATATTTGGTGCAGCTATACATGGATTTGTGGGCTTATCAAAGGATGCGGCGTTACGGTATTTGTTGTATGTATTTATTGCATTGTTGGGCTTATGAGAACATAGTGATTGTGCACCCATAGGGACTTCTGATATCAGATTGGCATCATGGTGGGATTTGAGCAGGATATAGGAGATGGGTGGCAGTAGGTGCTCATTCGCGAGTGGAGGAGGCATCACACGATGTGACCTACTACAAACGACAGCTAGAGGGGTTATATGTGATGGACATAGTATGGCGACCATATGTGGAATTTCCTACTTATAGAGGTATGAAACAGAAGTTTCAGGGCCTATAATTACTTAGATGGATATAAGGGAGTCGTTTCGGTGAGCACGAGACGATTACAGTGAATAGATTCTGACGCTAGTTCAAACTACAACAGGATGTGCCTTTAACATTTCCTCAGTATCACAAAGACGATATGGAGAGACTGTTATCTCCACCACATTTGACAGGGCCAATATGGAAGGAGGAGCCAGTGGTGGATAAGAGGATAAATGACACAGGTGTGACAGATGGTTATAGACGCTGGTGGGCATCCCAACTACAGGCATTACCACCACGGCCATGTCAGCTCAGACTTAGCCACTAGTGATGGTGCAGAGAGATTCCCTACTAGGGGCAAGTGACTGCCTTACATGTTAAGTTGACACAGGCACAAAACACATGTAGCCACCTTGACAGGACAGGTGATGGATTAATAGGGGAAGCTAGCTACGCTGCAGACCCAACTAGCACATGCATAAATAGGTGATGGGGGACATGTTACCACATTACAGACACAAGTTTCCACACTACAAGCGATAGGTTACATACTTTACAAGATCAGTTGGTAGCAACACAATGCACATGTGCATGCACATGTATAGGTGTCAATAGTGCACATAGACACCTCTATAGGAAATGGGACAGGGTCCCTTGATTACAGAGCAGGCTTCAGGATGGGGGCCACATGTACATGGACATAGGCTACTGGTTGGAGTTAGGGTACATGGTGCACCACGGGCCATGACAGCTCCTTAGGTTATCTCCATGACCAGTTATAGAGATGCGGTAATCTGAGGCCAGATACTATCAGGACAAGTTGATTAGAGGTTGGTATACATGTATGTATCATATAGTTGAGTATCAGGGCCCAACATGATGCTACTACTGAGAGGACTCACAGTACCAGTACGATAGGTAGTCGCCGATCTCGTGGTCATGGCAAGTGGGAGGATCGACGATGTTCACGAAGGTCGAGGCCAAATGAGGTTACAGGTGAGATGACTGAGTGGGTCATAGACCAAGACCAAATCAGGGTAAAGGAGAGAGTAGTAGAGGTGTCAGGACCTTCACATGAGTGAGATATGGGATGCTATCTACCATTATATTTTGATTTTTGTATATATATACCAGCCTGTCTTGCCGAAGATGCGAGATTGTACATGAGAGTTTTTGAGATACTTGCATTATTTACTCATACCTGTGTATATATGTATTGATACACAAACACTTCACATTTATAGAGTTGATGATGATATTGGACTGATGATGTACTTGAGTTTCATTTCCATTCTATTGCTTATTATGGAAACTAGGTGAGTTAAGGCATGATGTATGATTTAGATGTATGCATGGTCTGAGTCAATGATGCTATGTCCAAGTTATTGTTCTAATGAAAAGTTAAGGTCAGATGTTAGGCATGGTTGAGTCAGAGTATAGGCATGGCGGAGTTAGATGATAGGTATGGTTGAGTTAGGCATAGGCATGTTTGAGTTAGATGTAGGCATGGTTGAGTCGGTATGAATTTGAGTTAGGTGTAGGCATGGTGGAGTCAAAAAATGTCTAAGCATGTGATTGTAGTATGGAAATTAAGTTTGATGTTGTTAGTGAAATGAAACGATGACATGAAATCTGAGTTTAGGATTGTCAAGATATTGATGATGTCAATATGGAAGCTAGTTGGTTTTGAGGCATGGTTGAATCAAAAATTTCCAAGTTACTATGTTTTGATGGAAGATGAGATATATAATGGATGTGTAAGGTATGGTTTGAGTTTAACTTCCCATGTAATTGGTATTTTTATGGGAAATATACAAAATGATTCATGTTATGATGGTGAGATGATGATGGGATAGCATGAGTAGGCCGATGTTGAACCTATAAGGGCCCTATGTCCCTAAGAGTGTTACCTACAGTTATCCCTATACGATGAAGGGAACTCAGGCTCGGTGTATGATGTGTCCCATATAAGGGGGGGGGGGAATGGTTAGGGGATTAAGTAGTGTGCAAAGCTAACCTCCAAGGGTCCCATGCCCTTAAAGTGTATGCCTACATAGCCCCAACGAAAAAGGGGCCTCAGGCCAATGTAGTGTCTCCCAGTTGATTAGACATGGTTGAAGAATAAGATGAGGTAGGCATGAGTAGGTCTAGGTTGAGTTTAGGTATGGATAAATGGGCAAGGTGATTTAGGCATAGTGGAGTATAGGTTGATTGAAGTAAATGACAAATGTAAATAGAGGTGAAAGAAGAAGAAATCCCAGAAACTAAATGTCGAAGGTCTTGTCCTATGTAGAAGAATCGATAAGTAAGAAAAGAGGCCAAATGGTAAAAGAGGTGAAAATACTCCATAAGTGACAAGAACCGTTAGGAGCATACCAAAGATAAGGTTTATGAACTTCAGCCCCCTAGAGGAGTTGCATGATTGAACTTTTCTAAGGGTGAAAGAAGTTACATGATCACGAAGTGTCACATGTGCAGCACGTCCCTTGAGTGGGTAGAAGAAGAGAAAATAAAGAAGGTGAGGTGGAGTGGCGTGTTGGCAGCATCAACCTTGTTGATATATAACATGCCCCTTCTGCAGAGAGATGACCTAAAACCAAGAATAGGCAAGTCAATGACGAAAAAATTATATTTTTCTTGATTTTTTTTGTATTTTTGTTTTGCTTTTTTTTTTTATGAGACTGGTCATTGATGACTGGGAAGTCTACTGCGAGGATGTTCAATAGCATATCTTCTTGAGGTCTTCGTAAGAAGCTGATCAACATAATCTTCCAAAATATCATGAATGATGTTGTGAAATATATAGGTCATCATGTACAATGATATGTACCACCAATAGTTTTTAAGGCCAAAAGGCATGACACAATAACTATTTATAAGGTCCCCCAAGGGGTGATGAAGATAGATTTTGTGTTGCTATTTCCGATGTGAGTAATATTTACAAGAAGTTATAACCCAAGAAACCGTCTATGAGTTATGAACATCTCATGGCTAGCGGTGGTGAGATCAATAACTTGGTCGATACTAGGTAGAGGAAAGTCATCTTTAGGGAAACCTAGGTTAAGTTCTCATAAATTGGTGTAGATGCGGAGTCCCCCTATTGATTTGGTGACAGGAATGATTTTAGAAATCCATTATGGATAGTCAATGGGTACTCAATTTAAGATAAGGTTGAAAGGAGGCGCTAGAGTTCTTCTTTCACAAGAAGGGAAATGTGAGGATGCACTGTTTTGCAGCTTCTATTTCATAGGTTTGGCATCAGTAATAGTTATTCAATAGTTGTGGACCATCGATATTTGGGTCAATACTGGGCTCATATCGGTTTAAGACCAAGTAAAAATGATAAGCTATGATCTCAGAGGAATGAAGGTGAAGGCTTCCTGTTCAACAGAGTCTAAATATTTTCCTATCTTTAGAATGTAGGGGTATGCTCTTGAGTTGAATGTTGATCTCCATGGTCAATTAATTCAACATGGTTTACAGTTTAAGAAGGTCAATGACACGATGTATATAGGAATCCTTCGCACCTAGATAAGTGAGAATGAAGTCATCATCCTGACATTGAACAATGTTGATAGAGGGTGTGTCGTCATCGATCATATCGGGATATAGGAAGGGAAGAGAAGAGGGAGCCTTGTCATCGCGTTGATAGGTGAGAGGTTCCAAGGAAACAATTTTCACGAAAAAAAAAAATTAGGAGGAATGGATTCTGGATCCATAAACTCCATAGGTGAAGGTGGTGAGGTAGGTGAATGAGGTGGAGAAGGTGTATCTTCCTCTACGAAGGTCGATACGAGATTTCTTAGAAGAAGGCTCCTTAGAAAATCCAAGACCACGATAGTCCTTGTGTTTCTGACTGGTACAAGGTATGACTATGTGATGACCTTGTTCATAAAGACCAAAGCCAAAGCCTTTCAAGCACATCGATGAAGGAATGTATGGGCGAAGCGGCGATTGGTGAGGTATTGGAAATCAGATGAGAATGAACAGGTTTGAGTAGGTGGTTTTGGAGTATATGAAGAAGTGTCAAGCCCCCCATACCTCAAGTTAGTTCAAAGATGGGGCAGACTGTATGGAAAGACCTCACCTACATGTTGATTGTAATGTGGGTGTATATGGAGGCTCACGTACTCTTGAGGAGTAAGGAAGGTATTGATCGTTATAGAGGTGATACTCCCCCAAGGTAAGGAATTGAAAACATGCCTACCAAGGGATTAAAAGTTGGTATTTGGTTAGCGGGAATGGAAGAATCACCAGGAGCCTAAGAATAAGAAGCATCTGAATATTTGAGAAGTAGATGGGTTAGTTGATGGGCTAGCTATAGAAGTTGCGATGGTAGTGGGAATAGAGGAGTTGGTTGTGGAAGATGTAGTGGCAGAAGTGGTGAGACAGTAGCTGAATGGAGGTAGTAGTGGTATATGGGGTATTGGTTGGAGAAGAAGCAGCAGTGGTGGTAGATTCTTTAACTGGTATAAGGACATCATTAGGTCAATAGAGCATGTTGCAGGTTTTGAACTGTGAGGGATCTGCCGAAATGGTGTAGTTGTGCCCTTCATGTTCAAATTTTAAATAACAGTGTAAGGTTGAAGGAACACAACCCATGGCATGGATCCAAGGTCGGCTAAGTAATATATTGTATTAGAATTCCCCCTCTAAGACATAGAATAATTCAGGAATAGTACAGGGGTCCATGTGAATGTGGAGAAGGATAGTACTGAGGGTGGAAGTCATGACATCATTAAATGAATGCAACATAACTAGGTTATTATGCATGTAATTGGCAGGGATGCACATTTGTTTGTATGCATGGGAGGAAATGATGTTGATACTAGCACCTTCATTGATCATAATGTGTCAAACGCATGTATTATCAATGTAGACAGAAATGAATAAGGTGGGAGATCATCAGATTGGAGAGGTACAATCTCTTCATCAGAAAATTAATAGCAGAGACTTGATGAATGGTAGTGGAGGCAAAATATGGAGGTGAAGTGGTGAGAGAAGCCACATGATGAGGAGTGATAATGGCGGCGATAGGTGTAGGGTCATTAGGTAGAACCTCAATAGATTGCATAGACCTCGATGAGGGCCTAATAATGAGACTCAGAGGTTTGGATGAGGTCATACAAAGACATTTTAATATGAGACTAGTGTAATTGTTTGATCATGGTACGATGTGAGACTCCGTAAAAAATGGGATATGTCGGCCCAGGGATGGTGATTTTGGGTGTAGGTTCAGATGGAATGTTAGGTAAAGGTGTAGTGGATGGTTTTCATGTCTTCTCTTTTCCTTTGTCTTTTCGTGCATGAGTGGCAACTTGAACCATGTTAATATGAGGAAGAGAGGGGTGATGAATCATGAAAGGTATAACGACAAGATGAACAAAAACCTAGTGTGAGATAATATCCCTATGAGATAAATATGTCGCAATGACATTTCGGAGGAGGTTTGGCTAGTTCTCTAATCTGGACCATATTGATCTCAAAGGTCAGAGGAGGAAAAGAGGGTTGCGGAGGTGGAGGTGAAGGTCACTGAATAGAAATGGGGCGAGGCTGTGTGGCGACAGGTGAGGGTGGAATGGGAGCTTCATCCAAAAGGTCATCTTCTTCCAAGAGCTCTTCAAGAGAACATAATTGAAGAAGAATATTCTTAAGGGCCTTATAATTTTCAACATCATGTCTTGGCACATGATGATAGGCACAAATCTTGGTATCATCAAACCCTTCTGGTTTAGGTTTGAGTGGTTCATAAGGCTTGAGAGGTGGAAATGTGATGATAAAGGTTTCTAAAAGGTTAGCAAGGATGGTAGCATAAGACCCTGCCAAGGGATCAAAATGAGAAGTGAGAGTGGGTTTGGATGACTTCTATAGAAGGGGTACTGTTGGAGGTGGAGTTGATTTGGATGTAGGTTTGGGTGACTTATGTGGAAGGGAAACTGTTGAAGGTGGAGTTGGAGGTTGAGTACGTTTAACTACCCTTTTAGTAGGTAGTGTGGTTGTGGACTTGGGTTACACCTTCTTGGGTAAAGGTGTTGACGAAGTATGTGAGGTAGAAGGGAATGCAAAAATATGGAAGGGGACGGGTCAACCATGGTGAGAGTGGAGGTGCGGTGAAGGTAGTGGTAGGAGGCAATACAGGAAGTGGAGGTTGAAGAGAGGGTAAAGGCGTAGGTAATGATGAGGGCATGGGAAGTGGAGAAAGTATGGGAGATGGAAAAGATGTATGTAATGTAGAATGATTTGGGTGGGATGGAAGATTATGACAAGGATGTAAGATGTTTCATTTTAAGTTTACTTGGAGGAGTCTTCTTGACCAGGGTTGATGGATGAGGACCTAAGATGGATGGAAGTGGCGAAGGTGAGAGAGGAGGAGTGGGAGAAATTGGGATACGAGGTCTAAGAGGATTGGTCTTCCTCTTAGGTGGGGGGATAGACCCGATGATATTTTGGGACAATGTGGTTAAATCAATCTTAATGGTAGGATGGACTAGACTCGGTCTTGGCACGACCCCTAATGTAGCGGTAGGTTTGGGTGTAGATGCAAGTGGTTGTTGGGGTAATGGAAAAGGTTTGAGTGTAGGTGAAGATGATGTAGAAGAGGCTACTATAACTAGCTTAGGTGTGATAGATTTAATGGTCTTGAACACTTTAGGATAAATCGTTGAAGTGTCTGCAGGTGACATTTGCATTTGAGTCGAGACAGGAAGTCAAAGGCATCCCCAAAGCATGGAATAGTCAACATAATCCAAGTGGTCGGCCAAAAATGTGAGAATGGCAAAGAAGTGGAGGGGGATGATGTTGATTTGGTAGTTAATCCCTGTAAAGAATGTGTCTGTGAGATAGGGAAATGGTTGGCTTCATACTCTGTGGGTAGAAGAGATGATAGACAAATCAACGGGTCTTTAAAAGCCAGTGGGGAATTGTCACCAAAGGAATAGATGAAGAGATGCCACTAGTGGGTGTTTTTTGGGAAGAGGAGAAGGAAAGGTTGATTTTATAGGCTCTTCCTTTGGTAAAGAAGAGATTAAGTTGGGCTATTCTATGGGTAGAAGAATGGGTAGTACAGGTTGCTTGAACATTTGGGGAGACGAGTGGGGTAGATGCATTCAAAAGAATAGGTGGACTCCTTCATGGGTAGAGGAGCTAGATGAAATAGGTTCCACTATGGATGGAGGGGCTCATGTGCAATAATTTCCTTAATAGATGGAATGGGAGGAAACTCAAGCGGAAGGAGCCGATATTGATATCAAAAATGGCATGTAAACCTCTTGAATGTTGATATGATTAGTGGAGGTTTCTCGCTGGCTTGGTTGGATGATGGGATGTGATTTGGAAACGATTTCTTAAAGATATGGAGGTTTTGGTTAGCCGATGGATTTGGGTTATCTTAGACGAGATCTCCATTATCTAACATTTATCGGATGATGTTTTTGAAATTTATACAATTACCGTCACTATGACCTCTAACATGGTGATAATTATAGTAATCGTTCTCCTTATACTATGTAGGCACATAGGATGGGAAGGGTCAAAACCAGTATGTATTTTTTATGGGTGAAAGGATGATTGATCCAGAAACATTTAGAAGCTTTTCCAAGACTGAGGAGTAAGGTTATCTAATGGGAGTATATTTTCGTTGTTCTCACTTCAACTGGAAATTTTGAACAAGAGAAAGATTAGAAGAAGGTTTTGATTGGTTAGATGTATGAGAAGGGTCCGTATTTTAGAACCACTGCATTGGAAGCTCCTTTCACTTTAAAATACTTATTTTTTGGTTTGGAAGAATAAGATGCGTCATTGGATTTAAACGAAGTGCTTTTGTTGTGTAATTGTAGCTTTTTCTCTTCAATAGCACAAATTTCAAGTTTCCGGGCCATGGTGAATGCCTCATTGAATGTTCGTAAGGTTTGAACTTGGAGAGTTGGGGAGATATGTTTGAAATATGCTCTAGTAAACAACTCTATTAATCCAATTTGAGGCAATTTGGAAGTGATTTGATTAATAAGGTTCCACCAATGCGTGAAAAAAATTGCAATGGACTTGTCCTCATATTGGCGTAACGAATACAAGTCGGTCATGGTAACCTTCTTGATAATGTTAATGGAGAAATGATCAAGAAATTCATGGGCTATTTGATTGAACAAGAAGATAGAGTGCCTAGGTAAAACACTATACCAGTCTAAAGCAGGTCCTGTCAAGGACAATGAAAAAGTTCAAAGAAGGAAGATGTCATCATGGGCAATCAGATAACATACATGTTTAAAATATCGTAAATGTTGTTGCAGATCTTCCTTGCTATTAAATTAGTTAAATTTTTGCATTTCCCAATGCGTGGGATAAGGATGAATTGGAATAAAAGGGTTAATAGGCTCATTACGAATATCATCATAAGTCAGAGAATTGTGGGATCCCGATCAGATGCTTCTAAGGTCTACATCTTTTCCATCATCATCTTGATGAAATCATTGGTTGGATTGGATTGAGGTGGAACTCCAGCAGTATAAGGAGGTGGATATGATGAGTAGGACATAGAAGGGACACATGTATATGGAGGTGACGAGTAAGCAAATTGAGAAGGGGGATATAAGTTACGATAGATGATGGCAACATATACCCTAAATGGGAAGTGTAGGTGACATGTGGTGGCTGAGACAAATTATAGGTGGGAGGAATGTGCTATGCACCTACAGAAAGGAGGTTATGATGTATATGTATTGATGGAGATGCCGACATGTGGCGCACATCCCCTTATCTTATTATATCATTCATTTATGAATTATTATGCTTAGGAGGTCGGCCTTAGTATTGGCCATAGGTTAGAATGGTATATATAGGGGTTAGAATTGTATAGTTAATCATATATGGAGTATTGGAGTGTTATTGTATGGTTTGGAGGTTACCCCCTCGAAGTGGTATTGGAGGTTGCCCCCTCGAAGTGGAAAAAGCTATTATATGAGAATATTGTCATCATTTATCTATATTTTGGTGTTCTCTCATGTTATTATGCTATATATGTTCTGATTTATACAAGTAATATCCTTACAAGTGGTATCAGAGCAGCGATTTCACCAAAATTAGGGTAAAAACCCTAATTTTTTGTTTCGAATATATATTGAAGAGGGTATTGAATTTTTTCCCAATTTTTTCATCATAGTTTGGAAACACTTTAAGTCAGAATATCTCAAAATTTCAACTCCATTGGATCTGTTTTGCACATGTTATTGGTGTTTTAGGTTTTTTCATAAATTCACTTTTTAGGAAGCAAATTGTGGTATTTTTTAGTAAAATTTATATTTTCGGAAAGCTCTTGAAATTTCAGTTAGGATTTGTTCTTTGTGTTTTTATCCATCTGCCGAACTATTTTCAGAATTCCTAAACCCTAATCGTGATCACGGGGATAACAATTTTTTATGGAAATGGTGAGATGGATGCTAAAGAATGGTGGATAAAATTTAAGAATATATATTTCTCATATTTCATGACAAGGAATAGGTTTTCACATTATCTTGGTGGTCCTGCATGGATTTGGTTTTCTAAGATTAAAAAGACAGGAAGGATTGGTCTTGGGAGGAAATGGAACAACTTTTTATGGATAGATGGGACCACAAAGAGGAAGAAGAGTCAAAGGAAGATGATGGGGAAGAATATATTGAAGAATCAAGAGAGAAATAAGATGAAGAGGAAGGTGAAGAAGATTCAAGGGAAGATGATGGTGTAGCATATATTGAAGAGTCAAGCGCAGAAGAAGTTGAAGAAGACTATGAAGAAGAGGAAGAAAAACAAGATATTGATGCAGAAGAAGATATTATAGCTCCCAAGAAGGAAGATACCATATTTCAGTTTCATGGATGCATTCAAAGGAATAAGATAATTGTTTCCATAAACCCTAACAGCAAGTTTAACTTCATCAACAAGGATATGGCTCAACATCTACATATTCAAGAAAGTAATATCAAAGAAGCTCAAGTGAATGGTAAGAAAATTCAAGTTTTTGAAGATTTAAAACTTACTATGGACAAATATACTTTACATTCATATTTTTTTGCCTTATATATGGATGGTTTGGATATTGTTCTTGGGTATCTTTGGTTAGAGACATTGGGGACAATTAATATTAATATGAAAAATAAGTTTATGAAGATTTGGTACAAAAAGAAGAAGGTCACTTTACAGGATATTAGGCTTAATGGAATAAAAGAAAAGTCAATATAGACCATGAGGATGATTTAGAATATGGAGAAGAAGGGAATAAGGATGATTCAAAGAGGAACATGAAGAAAAAGAAGGAATGATGATTCATCTACTCAAGAGAAAAAGAAAATATCAAATGCAAAGGTGGAAGAAGAAAAGAAAGTTCATAAACATGTTGATAAGGTTGAGGATACTACAATTGCAGCATATGGAAATCCACATCAACATGAGAGAAAAAAATCATGGATATATCCCATGGCACATCATATTTCCAACCAATATAGATATACAGGTAATTGGAGGAATAATCACTTTATTTATACAGGGGATCAATGGAGCAACAATTATGAAGCATGGAATCCTTATTATGGTTATCCTTATTCTGGTTATACATGGAATCCTTATTATGGTTATGCATTGAATCCTTATGTTGGTTATGCATGGAATCCAATGATGATAAACTATGGTCATGAATGGAATCAGAGTAGCACAACGGAATATGGATATTAGTTCAGATATGTATCATCTACCAGGATCACATATGGATGGATGATCGATCATGGCGCAAAGTGTGTAAAAATTTACAACACACTCATTACATGGTTTCTTCTTATGTTTCAGGGACGAAACATGTCAAGGAGGGAAGGAATGATATGCACCTAGGGAAAGGATGTTATGATGTATATGTATTGATGGAGATGCCGACATGTGGCACACATCCCCTTATCTTATTATATCATTCATTTATGATTTATTATGCTTAGGATGTCGGCCTCAGTATTGGCCATAGGTTAGAATGGTATATATAGGGGTTAGAAGGTTATAGTTAATCATATATGGAGTATTGGAGTGTTATTGTATGGTTTGGAGGTTACCCCCTCGAAGTGGTATTGGAGGTTTCCCCCTCGAAGTGGCAAAGCTATTATATGAGCATATTGTCATCATTTATCTATATTTTGGTGTTCTCTCATGTTATTCTACTGTATATGTTCTGATTTATACAAGTAATATCTTTACAAAAATGATGGAAGATAGTGCATGTGTCCAAATTATAGAGATCTTAACAAGTCCACTATCAAAGATAAGTTTCCTATTCCCGTCATTGATGATTTATTAGATTAGTTGCATGGTGCCATTTATTTTACAAAACTAGATCTGTGTTCTGGGCATCACCAAATTAGAGTCAAGCAAGAAGATAATCATAAGACAACCTTCAGAACTCATCAAGGCCATTATGAATTCCTAGTGATGCCATTTGGTCTTACCAATGCTCCCTCCACATTCCAAAGCTTGATGATTCAGTATTTAGACCATTCCTAAGAAAGTTTGTCTTAGTATTTTTTGATGATATACTCATCTACAAAAAATCATGGGAGAAACACTTACATCACATCAATATTGTCTTAGAAGTCTTAGAGCAACATCAACTTTATGCCAAGCCTTCGAAGTGTTCTTTGGGGTACAGGAAGTGGAATACTTGGGCCATATTGTTTCTCATGAAGGTGTTAAGGTGGACCCTCACAAGATCCAGGGCATGGTGGAATGGGAAACCCTAAGAACCCTCAAACAATTACGAGGTTTCTTAGGTCTCACAGGGTATTATCACAGATTTTTCAAAAAACTATGGCAGTATAGCAACACCACTCACAAAATTATTGAAGGACTCCTTTCAGTGGAATAAGGAACCATTTAGGGCATTTGAAAAATTGAGGCAACTATGTGCACCACAGTATTGGCAACCCCAGATTTCTCCAAAACTTTTGTAGTTGAGTGTGATGCTTCAAGAAATGGAATCGGAGCAGTACTAATGCAAGAAGTACACCCCATTGCTTTTGAGAGCTGACAACTAAAAGGAAAAAATTTGTTAAAGCCCACCTATGAAAAGGAAATGATGGCAATACTACATGCAGTCAAACAATGGAGACCATACTTGATGGGTAGACATTTTAAGGTAAAAACTGATCA